>CM062297.1:540014188-540325781 GCA_031216915.1 Pictodentalium vernedei
TTTATTAACCCAAGGAGTGGATTTAAACAAACTTTAACCTAACTCCCACTCCCATAGAGATGTTGTATACCAAATATGAAAAGATTCTGACTGGTGGATCTGAAGAAGATTTTAAAAGAAATTTTCTCAAATTGCACTACGTTCCACTTTGGGCTCCAATAAAGAGACCTATCAACCCAGGGATCCAATTTGAACACACTTCAATCTGACCCCCCTAGAGATGTATACTAAATATCCAAAGAATCTGACTGGTGGATCTGAAGATTTTTAAAGATTTTTCCCCATATCGCACTAAGTTAAAATTCGGACTCCCATGGGGATCCCAAATATTGACCTAGGGACACGATTTGAAGACTTGAATCTGATATATGTACCTTTGTTATCAGGTCATTACCTAGATGTTTGCCATTGCTGTGTCACATACTATACATGTACATGTATTTGTCTTGACAAGTTGAGCTACAGTGTCATTGACACTTTCATTTTTTAACAGTTCCATTCTACTGGTCCTAAGGATGCTTCATACCAAATAACAGTTCTCTGTTCAGTGTGGTTTGGAAAACATGGGCTTTTTAATTTTTTTCTATTTTTAGTCCATGGGGTTCCCACGGGGTTGTAAATTTTGTTTTTTCAGGCATCAGTTAATTAGTTGGGACCTACTTATACTACATGCCAAATTTGGTTCAAATCGGGCCCACATGCTCCCAGGGAGAGCCCAAATATTTTTTGTTTTCCCAAATTGAGGTGGTCACTAATAAGTGTATTCAGGTGTTCACTCGCAAAATTGCTCACTCAAAAATTCTTTTACTCCTTTCTCCGTAAATTATGTCTCTATCCCACCTGTTTTGGGTCCATGTATGCACAACACATCAGTAATAATAAAAAAAATGAAAGTGTCAATGACACTGTAGCACAACTTGTGTAAGACATGTACATGTATAGTATGTGACACAGCAATGACATGACACAGCAATGGCACAAAACTAGATAAGGACCTTCATATAGAAGTTCTGGACAAAAAACTGAATGCACCTAATTTCGGTATAAAATGCCTGCTAGCAGCCATCTTGAATTTTGGATCGCACCCAAAAACACTCATTCTCATCCCAAGGTGATAACAAAGGTACCCAAGAAGTTTTGTGAAGATCGGTTCATAAATACAGCCTCTAGCCCGAGCCGTATTGACATGTGCACTTACTGTGTATAAGTAGCACTGAATAAATCAAAGTTAATTTAATTTGCATAATTTCTGCACGAAAAAAAAAAAACCTGTATTATATGTGATGTATTCCATGTTACTAAACATTCATTCAAAAATTTATTCAAATCAGAACCTTCAGAAAGAAGTTCTGTACAAGAAAATGACTGTTCCTGATTTCGGTACAAAATGGCTGCCGGCAGCCATCATGAATTTTGTACCACACCCCAAAACACTCGTTCTCGTCCCAAGGTGATAACAAAGGTATCCAAGAAGTTGCGTGAAGATCGGTTCATAAATGCAGCCCCTAGCCCGAGCCATATTGGCATGTGCACTTACTGTGTATAAGTGGCACAGAATAAATCAAAGTTCATCTAATTTGCATAATTTCTGCATGAGAAAAAAACCTGTATTATATGTGATGTATTCCATGTTACTGAACATTCAATCAAAAATTTATTCAAATCAGAACCTTCATATAGAAGTTCTGTACAAAAAATCGATTGTCCCTAATTTCACTACAAAATGGCCACTGACAGCCATCTCGAATTTTGGACTGCATCCAAAAACACTCGTTCTCATGCCACGGTGATAACAAAGGTACCTAAGAAGTTACGTAAAGATCGGTTCATAAATACAGCCTCTAGCCCGAGCCGTATTGAATTGTTGACAGATGACGGGCCATGACAAAACTTCAAATTTGACTACGTCAAAATTGAGCCAAAAATTGTAAATTTTCATTTGTTTGTAGTTAATTTTCTCTTCCAAACTCCTTAAAAAGTGGCGCCAACAATTTTCGATTGAAGTATTCTGCTTACTTTGTTTTCAACGGTTATCCATTTACCTAACATTGCAGCAAAAAAAAAAAACCGCCAGAAAATTCACCAGAATAAGCCTAACACAGCCTAAAATATCTCAGAAGTTTTTTAATAAAATCATACAAATATGGATATCATTAGAGCCAGCTCGTCAAGCTAGTTCTAATGATATCCATATTTGTATGGGCTTATTGAAAAATTGTGAAATTTATTTTCGAAAAATGTACAATTTCATTTATTTTTTAAAAATACTGTGTTAGGTAAAGGGTTAAAGGATTCATAGTTTCCGTTGCAAATAATTGTTTGACAAAGTCACAAACAGTGGATGAATTACAAAGGCGGCCCCTGTCTAATGTCGCATCATATTGTGGTTTGATCCATCATTGGTTTGACCTTGCCCTGACCGACTCATAAGAGATTATAATCGCAGCAATAAACTATGATCTACACCTAATTCATCTACACACTCTAAAATAAATGGATACTCTAGAAACATCCAAGCACTGACCTTTTACCGAATGGATCAGCCGCATGTACCTGCTTAAGAAATTCGGCAGATGAGAAAAAAAAATTCAACAAAACAATATCATGTAACCCCCCCTCCCCCCCCCCCCCCCCCCCAGGACAAATTCACCATAATCATTCCAGGGAGTGGTCATATGATCTGGTTTTGTTGAAATTTTTGTTTAAAATTGGAAATCATTGGAAATAATCAATTTTGATATCATGAGCATTGGGTAAAGGGTTAAAATGTATCTTTTCAACTTTTTGTACAGCGAAGAGCACCATGTGTGCATTTAGGGCTAGAAGATTATTATTGGAAACAGACCTGCTCGTTTTACATGTATATATTACACCTTCATTGGGTTCAGACTTCGGAACAAGCCTTTTTGTTTTGTTGTGAATTGTCTGAACCTGGTGAAGGTGTGCCGAGAGCGTGTTCCGAAGACAAGCTTTTTGTTTTGTTGTGAATTGTCTGAATCCGATGAAGGCATAAGCCAAAAGCTTGTTCAAAGATATATATCTGGAGTCAAAAAAGAAAGTATAATATACTCGCCCAAAAAAGAAAGTGTGCATTGCAGAAATTGATCAAACTCCAAAAAAATAATTTCGTAGTTGTAAAGAGTGTTAACCTGTTCATGAATAAGTTATATTGAACATAAAAACAGCTTTCCCCATTAAAATTGCATTAACGTTAAATGGCGTGCTGCACGTTTGTGAAAAGGCATGTTTTGCACGTGGAGAGTCTGAAAATTCATGCAGCAGTGTGAATCCTTGGGTATTTACACACTAAAGTAAGGCCTTCCTCTCGTTCACATTCAAACTTGCACTGTTGTTAAAACGACTCCACATTAGCATGCCAAGATTGACCATGAATCAATGTCTCCTTGCCCTGGGTATGATTAGAGCTGGCAGAACACACAGAGAGGTTGCCCAGCATTTGAACTGTAGATAGGCTAGTCCATCGACATGCACAACATGATGACGTTCAAGACCGACCCCGCTCCTGGAGACCCCCAAGTTACCACCCCTGCACAAGATCGGTATATCTATGTCGTCCATCTCCGGAACCGGCAACAAACGGCAACGACGACAACCAGGAAAATCCCTAACCTGAGACGGATACATCCTCAAACATTAATCAACCGCCTGAGAGAATACGGCTTACGTCCTCGAAGACCTGCAATTTGTCCGATTTTGACGTTATGTCATCGTCGTGCTCGACTGCAGTGGTGTAGAGTAGGGTTAGGGTTAGCCTAACCTTACCCTAACCCTACCTAACCCTAACCTAACCCTACCCTAACCCACTTCCATGCTAACTTGTTCGCTTCCATGAGGGGTAGATGCACAGCAGTAGTCGATGCAGACGGAGGTCATACCAGATATTGAGTGTGTGACTTTTGTGTTGGACCCTTAGTGTCTTTGACTCTCCATGGCACCAAGAGTATTCGTCGTAGCGTAATGAAATTTCTCGTGTTGATCACAAATTGACTCATCTGTGATTGAATAAAATTTCCATGAATGAAAATGATATATATCTTTTTTTAGTGTTATTTTTTAGCATGCACACTTTCTTTTTTGGGAGAGTATAGAAACAAATGTGAAAAAATAGCATAAAGGATGAAATATAACAGTTCTAATGTTGCATGTTTGTGGACTAGAAGTCGTGCAGAGTTTAATGACATGTTGTTGCTGTCCACCCAACCATATACAATTTTGCTATGGATTTCAAAATAGCATGTGCTACCTGAGGATGTCAAATTGAATGGGTGACCGACGATTGGCTTTGTGTTATGTTGTGCTGAAGAGCCTGGGTTATTGAGAATACATTCTAGATTTTGTCTTCCAACATTTTAAAAAATGCCAAGGTTAACCGAAAATCAGAGGTTGCGTGCCATTGGTATGCATGAGGCTGGAATACCTCCAGATGAGCTCGCTGCTGAGTTCGAAGTCACTGTGGCCACTATTTACCATCTCATTGGAAGGTATAGAACCACTGGATCTATTGCCGACCGACCGCATTCAGGTCGACCAAGAGTTACGAACCCTGCAAAGACCGACACATTAGGATGTCTCACTTGCGGGATCGCTTCCTTCCGACGACGAGGACAGCAGCAAACACTCCTGGTAGAACTAACAATACAATCAGTGCACAAACTGCCCACAACAGACTCGCTGAACATGGCATCCAAAGTAGGTGTCCATACCATCGACCAATCCTTACCGTCATCGTACCATCCGAATGTAATGGGTAAGTCAGCGGGTTCGCTGGACTCAGCAGCGTTGGAGCACAGTAATTTTTTGGGATGAATCACAATTTTGTCTACAACGCCCTGATGGTAGGGCACGAGTGTATTTCCGACAAGGAGAACGGTTTTCTGATGCTTGCGTGCAAGAATGCGCCCGTTTCGGCGGGGTTAGTGTAATGGTTTGGGCAGGAATTTCCTTTCCCCATCGAATGCAGCTGATCTTCATCGATGGTAATCTGAATGGACAGAGATATAGAAATTCTTAACACTGTTATTGTCCCGCTGTTCAACACTAACGTCTGATTTCAGTTATTCCAGCAAGACAATGCCCTATGTCACGTGGTGCACATCTGTCGTGACTTTCTTGAGGAGCAGAGCATCAAACTTCTTCCCTGGCCCCCACTTTCGACAGATTTGTCGCCAATTGAGCATGTTTGAGATCAATTGTCAGTTTTGACTTCATGATCTTCAGACGTTAGGCGATTTATGTAATGTTCTAAGGCGATTTATGTAATGGGCAGGAGTGGAACGGAATACCACAGGGTGACATCCAGAGACTTATCAGGTACATGCACCGTCGATATCTTGCCATCCAAGAGGCAAAAAATGGTGGACCTACACGCTATTGACTGCATGTGTGAACTTTTCATTTCACCCCATGTCTGAACTGCGACATCCTGACATTATGCTGACAACAGTAAGAACATGAAATTATGTAAATTCATACAGCTGGACTCGAAATATGAATTTATAATAATTTGTTTTGGACTAAAGTCGATAATACTAAAAAACATTGCTCCTCCAAGTTTATTATACTTTCTTTTTTGACTCAGTATATATACCCTTTAATCATCAACTGTAAGAGTGCTAAATTATTTTTAAAGATAATTTTTAACAAGAGTATCTTTATCAAAAATCTATGCCATCAAGGAGTATAAAAGGAACTTGCATGTCTTTCAGCACTTTCAGTAAAGCCATGCCAGTAGCTTCTCGCACTCAACCAGTTAATCACCCTCTTAGTATGCCAGATAACATAACTACAAGGCCGAGTGGTTTTACAAATCATATTGGTTATTAGCCAGGCACTGTAAACAAACAGTTCCATCTTGGTTTTGATCATGGAAGAGAAAACAGAGAGATAATTTCGGCAAACCAGTATATAGTACACTATTGATTTGCCCATTGTTTTATTATAACTGTTTAATATAGGCAACAAGTGGGCAGTTGATGGAACCCCTCAACAATTTTAAAGGAGATGATTAGTTTATGGGGGGGGGGGGGGGGGGGGGGGGGTATATATAAACAAGAGGCACTTTGGGGCCTTAATCTCTCACCTGCCAAAGTGATTCAAAGAAGTATTTGGGGTCACATTCAGTTAGACATGGTTCATCAACACTACAAAGAAGTGAAAAAGGCAAATTTTATGGAAAAATGCTAAGGAATGATTTGAACAAACCTGAACCTAACATGCTCCTCCCTGCCACCCCCAAACCCACCCTTAGAGAGCCCAAACATTAAGCCAGGGACTCAACTTGAACAAACTTGAATTTGATCCCCTTTGAGATGTTAAATACCAAATATGAAAGAATTCTGACTGGTGGATCTGAAGAAGGTTTTTAAAGAAATGTCCTCACATTGCACTAAGTTAAACTTTGGCCTCAAATATAGAGCCAAAATATTAAACCAGGGATAAGATTTGAACAAATTTGAATCTGACCCACCTGGAGATGTTGTATACCAAATATGAAAGGATTCTGATTGGTGGATCTGAAGAAGATTTTAAAAGAAATTACCTCATATTGCACCAAGTTAAAATTCAGTCTCCCATGGGTAGCCCAAATTAATAACCCAGGGGCTCGATTTGAACAAATTGGAATCCGACCCTCCTAGAGATGTCGTATACCAACTATGAAAGGATTCTGACTGGTAAATCTGAAAAAGAAGATTTTTAAAGAAATTTCCAAAGAAATTTCCTCATATTGCACTAAGTTAAAATTTGGGCTCCCGCGGGGAGCCCAAATATGAACCCACGGACTAGGTTTGAACAAACTGGAATCTGACCCTCCTAGAGATGTTGTATACCAAATATGAAAGCATTCTGACTAAAGTCTAAAGAAGAAATTTAAAAAAACAATTCCTCATATTACACTAAATTGATATTCAGGCTTCCATAGGGAGCCCAAATATTTACCCAGGTAACCGATTTGAACAAACCTGAAACTGACCCACCTCAAGATGTTGTATACCAAATATGAAAGGATTCTGACTGGTGAATATGAAGAAGATTTTTAAAGAAATTCCCTCATATTGCACTAAGTTAAAATTCAGGCTCCCATAGGAACCCCAAATATATACCCAGGGACTCGATTTGAACAAACTTGAATCTGCCCCCCCCCCCCCCCCCCCCCACACACACACACACAGATGTTGTATACCAAACATGAAAGGATTCTGACTGGTGGATCTGAAGAAGGTTTTTAAAGAAATCACCTCACATGGCACTAAGTTAAATTTTGGGCTCAAATAGGGAGCCCAAATATAAACCCAGGGACTCGATTTGAACAAACTTGATTCTGACCCCCCCCCCCCCCCCCCCCCTAGAGATGTTGTATTCCAAATATGAAAGCATTCTGACTGGTGGATCTGAAGAAGATTTTTAAAGAAATTTCCTCATAGTTCACCAAGTTAAAATTCGGGCTCCTACAGGGAGCCCAGTTATTAATCAAGGGGCTCGATTTGAACAAACTTGAATCTGACCCCCCCTAGAGATGTTATATACCAAATATCAAAAGATTCTAATTGATGGTGCTGGAGATTTTTTTTTAATTTTGGAAAACAATTTATGGGTGCTATCAGAGTAATGCCCCTTGTGGTGCCCCCTGTGGGCATGGCAACTTTATTTGAACAAACTTGAATTGACATATTTTAAGGAACATGCACATCAAATTTGGCCCTGTGGTTTATGAGAAGTTGATAATGTAAAGGTCATGCCGGATGGACAACAGACGGACGGACGGACGGACGATGGACAAAAAGTGATCACTTAAGCTCCCCCTGACTTTCAGTCAGGTGAGCTAATAAAATTAGCAAGTAATTTAGGATAGTATTGAGTGAGTAGCCCACTGCATTCCAAACTTGCAAGTACACTTTTTAGTGAGTGGGGAATGAAAAACAAAATGAAAGGGTCAATGACAATGCAGGTCCATCTAGTCCAAGAAGGGACTGAACTAAACAGAAAGATTCAGTAATGCCACGTTATTCACTCAAGTTTCTACAGAAAAGACATAACACCAAAGTTACATATGAAATCTGAAAAAGATTGGGTGAGGGATACGGCCTGTTCGATGTACTAATGGAATTGTTGACAATTTTTGTCAAATCCAAGATGGTCGATGGTGGCATGTTTTTGAATGAAATTCAAAAAAATTGATAGCTCCCATCCAGACATCACAACAAAGCTACAGAGGAAATTGAAAAATGATGGGATGTGGCCTGTAGGGTGTGCTGAAATCGATGACAATTTATATGCCAAATCCAACGGCCATGTTTTTCAATGAAATTCAGAAAAGTTTGATAGCTCCCATCTAGAAATCACACCAAAGATACATATGAAGTGCAAAAAAGATTTGGAGAGAGATGCAGCCTGTAGGATGTGCTAATGGAATTGTTGACAATTTATATGCCAAATCCAAGATGGCTGCTGACTGCCAAATTTTTCAACAAAATTAGAAAAATTCAATAGCTCCTATCTAGACATCACACCAATGCTACACATGAAATTTGAAAAAGATTGGGTGAGAGATGCAGCCTGCCGGGAGTTCTAATGGAATTGTTGACAATTTATATGCCAAATCCAAGATGGCTGCTGGAGGTCATATTTTTAAACGAAATTCAGAAAAATTTGATAGCTCCCATCTCGACATCACTGTAAAGCTGTATATAAAATTTGAAGAAGATCAGGTGAAAGATGATGCCTATATGGTGGGAGGTGCTAATGGAATTTTGGACAATTTATATCCAAATCCAAGATGGCTGCTAGTGGTCATTTTTTTTCAACAAAATTCATAAAATTTGATAGCTCCTAGACGTTGCCCCAAAGCCACATGTTAAATTTGGGCCCGATCGGTGAGAGCTGAGGCCTGTAGGGTGTGCTAAAAAATTTGTTAGACAATTTATATCCAAATCCAAGATGGCCTCTGGCAGCCATGTTTTTCAATGAAATTGGGAAAAATCCGATAGCTCCCATCTGGACTTTGCCCCAAAGCCGTGTATGAAATTTGGAACTGATCGGGTGAGAGCTGCGGCCTGTAGGGTGTGCTAAAGGAATTGTGGATGGACGGACATGCTGGGACAATGGATTGCAACCCATCCCAACAGATCATACTTGACGTCAAGTTGTGCTAAAAATAATGTATCTATTTTATGTATTTTTGGATTACTAATGTGTTATGCATGTATCAGTACACATCTGGGCTAAAAATAAGTGGGATAGAGAAATTATTTCGGGAGAAGAGGAAAATAATTTTTTGGCATTAGTGCCAAAGTACATTTTTTTGCGTAACAGGGTGATTCGGCGGAAAACTAACTCAGTGATGGCATCCGAACAATGTGGCACAAACTTTTGAAAATAGTTCAGAGGAAAAAGAATAGGGGCAGTGAAAGAGAAGTCAAAGTCGCATAGAAATTTTTATACATATTTTTATTTTTGAATTTTTTACTAATCAAATGGCAAAAAATTTACAACAATGCCCACACCCACTTTCCAATGAAAAAAAAACAAAAAAAGTACATCACGCACAAGTATGTATAACCCCTACCAAACACCACCCCTCCACTCACACACATCCTTATAAAATTCCCCTTACAATGAACCTGCTATTTATTGTATTTACTTGTTGGTGTTTAAGTTGACATATACTCGCCCAAAAAAGAAAGTGTGCATTGCAGAAATTGATCAAACAACAAAAAAATAATTTCGTAGGTGTAAAGAGTGTTAATCTGTTCATGAATAAGTTATATTGAACACAAAAACAGCTTTCCCCGTTAAAATTGCATTAACGTTAAATGACGTGCTGCACGTTTGTGAAAAGGCATGTTTTGCACGTGGAGAGTCTGAAAATTCATGCAGCAGTGTGAATCCTTGGGTATTTAAACACTAAAGTAAGGCCTTCCTATCGATCACATTCAAACTTGCGCTGCTGTTAAAACGACTTCACATTAGCATGCCAAGATTGACAATGAATCAACGTCTCCTTGCCCTGGGTATGATTAGAGCTGGCAGAACACACAGAGAGGTTGCCCAGCATTTGAACTGCCACCGTAACACTGTAGACAGGCTAGTCCATCGACATGCACAACATGATGACGTTCGAGACCGACCCCGCTCCAGGAGGCCCCGAGTTACCACCCCTGCACAAGATTGGTATATCCGTGTCGTCCATCTCTGGAACCGGCAACAAACAGCAACGACGACAGCCAGGAACATTCCTAACCTGAGATGGATACATCCTCAAACAGTAATCAACCGTCTGAGAGAATACGGCTTACGTCCTCAAAGACCTGCAATTCATCCGATTTTGACGTTAAGTCACGACCCCGGCGTCATTCTACAGCAGGACAACACCTGACCCCATGCAGCTCGTGTTGTTCAACAGTATCTGCAGCAACAACAAGTGGATGTTCTTCCCTGGCCCGCAAATTCGCCCGATATCTCGTCCATTGAGCACGTATGGGACGAAATGAAACGTCAGCTACGCCGGCTTCCCCATGCACCGTCAACGCTTGTGGAACTCCAAAGACAGCTTATCAGAATATCAAACAACATCCCACAACACTTCCATGCTAACTTGTTCGCTTCCATCAGGCGTAGATGCACAGCAGTCGTCGATGCAGACGGAGGTCATACCAGATATTGAGTGTGTGACTTTTATGTTTGACCCTTAGTGTCTTTGACTCTCCATGGCACCAAGAGCATTCGTCGTAGCGTAATGAAATTTCTCTTGTTGATCACAAATTGATTCATCTGTGATTGAATAAAATTTCCATGAATGAAAATGATATATATCTTTTTTTAGTGTTATTTTTTAGCATGCACACTTTCTTTTTTGGGAGAGTATATTTCTGGATAATGGCTAATCATGACCGCAACATGGAAATAAAGTCAACTTTAGCCAATCATTCATACCAATGTTGACCATTTTCGAGGATTTCCACCCAAAGCACTGGTGACTGGGTCCTATTTTACTAGTAAAACAGGGTTCTCATGGGGGAATGAACCTGTTGAAATATTTTTTCTCTAGCGGGGGAAAAAAAGAGGATATTCCATCATGCATTTGGTGGTGTAAGGTCTTGTTTTAATGAACCTGTTAAAACAACAGCTTACACCATTACTCACCTGAAGGAACATTCCCTTTGAAGGCTTGATTTGAACAAACTAGTAAATTAACCTAACAAATATGTAAACAAGAGACCCCAAGGGGCCTTAATCACCACTTGATAAAGTGGTTCAAAGAAGTATTTTGGGTCACATTCAGTTAGTCATGGTTCATCAACACTACAGATGAATGAAGTCATGAAAGAATTCATAACTCTAGTATCCATGTCAGGTGGTTACTATCATAGGTGTTCCATAACGCTTCCAATTCTATCAGCTGTAGACAAGCACTGCAACTTCCAAGGGTTGTTATGTCACTGCACCCCCCTCCCAAGAGAGAGCCCAAATATTAACCCAGGGACTCAATTTGAACAAACTTGAATCTGACCATCCCAGAAATGTTGTAAACTAAATATGAAAGCATTCTGACCGGTGGATCTGAATAAGATTTTTAATGAAATTTCCCCATATTGCACTAAGTTAAAATTTGGGCTCCCATAGACCCCAATTATTAACCCAGGGACCCAATTTGAACAAATTTGATGCAGATTTGCAAAGCCTTTGTCGGGTTATCTTATGACCCCAATGGGGCTTGATTTGAATAAACTTCAAAATCAACCCAACCCAATGTATCAATCATGGAGTAGTTGTTGGGGGGGGGGAAGGGGTGGAAGGGGAAGAAATGTTTTAATGGGTTTTTTTTTCTATTACTGATAGTTTTAAAAACTGGACTCTAATTACAATCCTAACTCTGATGATGCCAAGGGCTAAATTTAAACATCCTAAAAAAGGTGTTGTGTAACAAACATTCAAATTTGGATCAGTAATTTGGGATATCTTTTTAACATTTCCCCCATCACCAACAGTGTTAAAAAACCTGAGTACCCATGCACCCGTATATAAGACCCCAGAGGCTTGATTGTAACAAATTTGTAAATAATCCTTATACACAGGGCTGACATTCTTAATGAAAGTGTCAGTGACACTGTAGCTCAACTTGACATGTGTGTTGTGTTTGATGAAAAGGATAATTTATTTATTTATTGGTGTTTAAGGTCACATACTTATGCACAATGGCTAATCATGACCACAACATGGAGATAAAGTCAAGATCAGTCAATCGTTTATACCCCTTGTTGCCTATTTTAGAGGACTCGCACCCCAAACATTAGTGACTGGGTCCTATTTTACCAGTGAAACAGAGCTTGTTTACCATAGTAAACAAGCACTGATGAAAAGGATAGTGTTCAATGTTTATGAAAGGATTATGAAATACGACAAGAATTGTGATAATTGAGAATATTGAAATAGGTAAGTGATCTCCTAAGTTAACCTATCCTACACCGTAGGGGAATTTGACTGACTAGAAATATAATTGAGTACATGAAGTCCTACAAGGAAGAAAAACAAGCCTTGTGTAAAACACAACATTATAATTTATTTTTATATTCATATTTTGTATGTACAGTATATACAGGTATTGTATTTGGGCGGACTGGGTTAATAAATACTTACTGGTGACACAGTAAGTGTTAGAAAATGAATCAGCATTGTTCACTTGTCCAATAAACCTTCAGGCAATTCCAACTTGTGATCAGTCCTGATTCAGTGTAGCTTTGACTCAACAGGGAGTTAAACTTTGGAAAACTTATACATTAAAGTAACAGTTTTTAAATATTCTAAGCTGGTCATTTACGTTTGATTTGAATACATAATGGAATGGGTTAATTAAATAGCATTTAATTATGGCGGTGTAATCTGATTAAAATATCTACAACTGCACCAAGTGTGGAATAACCCACTTGGAATTTGACAGCAGAAAACTAAACTGGGCACCGTTATCATAATTATGCCATGAAATATCTTATTCTTAATTCTAAATACTACTTTATGTATCTTTTAAGATAATTACTGGAAGAGTTAATAATAATATGACAATTTTGGTAGGTTGATAAAAACTGGATCCCAATAAAAATGAATTATTTGATTATTCACCAGGTAAATACCTGAACGTTCAATTTAATTACATTCAATTAGCCAAGTGGGGAAAACGTTTACACTGGGCAAGAATGAGCTTCATTCTGGCCCTGTGAAGCAGATCACCACTTCCCGTGCAGCCTTTTAAAATACAAGGCCTGTCGCCAAAATAGCCATACTAATCAATATTTTCCTATATAAGCACCTTTGCTTGTTTAGTAAATGACGATGAGAGTTTTAGCTGGTTTGAGAAGTTGTGTTCGCTAGGAATTACCCAGCATCAAAACGACGTCTGCACGGCTTTTTATAGGTCAGGAAATTCCACAATTTTTGTGGGGTCACGGGATAGTACTCTCGACGTGGATTCTTCCGAATTATGGTTGTCTTAAAGTTACTGCATAACTTTGATGCAGGCATGTATTGGGAACATGCGTAAGTGAAATTTAAGAACATTTCTCGTGGTGAATATCCCTTGAATTTACTGTAGATAATCTGACTCGGAATATTTCCTTCTTTCTACACTGAAGCGGTTAAAATGTAGGACACAGTTTTGAGTGAAAAGAGAAATGGCTGTGACCAAATTTGTGTTTATATACTGCAATAAAATGCTGATTTCTCGCATGGGAAGTTTTACCTGGAATTTTCACGGGTCAATTTATATTCAAAACGATTCCAGGAATTCGAAATGAGGTATGTTCCTACGTGACAAAGTTGATTTATACAATAATTTCACTCCGAGGTGAGGGGCACCAATTTGTCCTTGAAATGAAATGCACTGAGTTGCAAAACTCAACAAAATTAAACTGGCACTTCGTATTCGAGAAGCAATTTAAATAACTGTTTTGAAACTCAGAATGAATACAGAGGCCGAGAGGTCCATTATTTCACAATATGTTAATTTCTGTTCCCTGTATACGAAGTTTTCAATAAAAATACTAAAGAACTGAGGCACGGATTAATATGACCCTTACAGTTAATGTATGTCAATCAAAGTTACCAAGTTACAGTGAAATTATTCCAAAACGAGTCATCCTATCAAGTTACAATGAAATCCCTTCATAAATACGGCCTGTAGACTGTGCTAACGGTTTTTGGGCTTCGGGCCTGTGTAGCCATCACGGTTGATCGATCAAAACCAAAAGGGGACGTCCTTATCTAGACATTATACTGAGTCATCCTACCAAGATACAAACCCTTCATAAATATGACCTGTAGTCTATGCTAAAGGTTTTTGTGTTTTGGGCTCTGGCAGCCATCACGGTTAAATGATCGCTACCAAAAGGGGATGTTCTCATCTAGACATTATATGGAATCATTCTACCAAGTTACAATGAAATCCTTCCATAAATATGACCTATAGACTGTGCTGAAGGTTTTTGGGCTCGGGCAGCCATCACACTTGACAGATCGTGGCCAAATGGGGGAAGTTCTCATCTAGACATCATACAGAGTCATCCTACCAAGTTACAATGAAATCCCTCCATATTAAATATGACCTGTAGACTGTGCTAAATGTTTTGGGGTTTCAGGCTTGGGTAGCTGTCGTGGTTGACAGATCATGACCAAAAGGGGACGTTCTGATTTAGACATTATATAGAGTTATCCTACCAAGTTACAATGAAATCCCTTCATAAATATGACCTGTAGACTGTGCTAAAGGTTTTCGGGTTTTGGGCTCGGTCAGGCCATCACGGTTGACCGATTGTGACCAAAAGGGGACGTTCTCATCTAGACATGACCTCAAACCTGCATATGAAATTTTGTGACAATCGGACAAGAATGGGGTGTAGCCTGTGCTAAAGGAAAATGTGAACAGACTCACAGACTTCCGCACATGTGATGGCAATAGCTTATCTTAACTTTGTCAAGTTAAGCTAAAAATGCAGGAGGGCTAAACACCGCTTCCCATGCCCTAGGGGAGTGATTACCTCTCCTCAAGCTTACATGAGCTGAAAGTGACAAAATGAAGTTTTGCTATTAATGATTTCTGCCTAGTGGGCTTTGTAGGCTTTTGTTTGGTGCTGCCAACAAGGTAGCCTCTGTGAGTCAGATACACTGCACCTCCCACACCTCTGGGCACCGGCCCAAAGGTGTGGGAGGGGCAGTGTGGCCCTCTTACAGAGACCACTAACAAAGCAGAGTTCTAAAAGATGTGAGTTTTAGGAATCGGCTGTTATGATAAACATTATTTTCTAAGGCCAGGAGGGCTAGTTTTGGCCCTCCTTAATTTTTTAAAGGTGAGCAGTTGGTGAGCTAATAAATTGATCTCCTAAAAATGCCAGGCCTGTACACAGATGTTTTATGTCATGCATGGCAAAATTTGGATAGATGGTCTCTGGAGAGAAGAATCTTTTTTTAACTGTTTCCCTCATTACCAATGGCATTAACCCTTTACCTGACATGAAAGGCAGACCACATTTGCGAAACAAAATTTTTGAATAATTCATTTTTTTTCATGTTTGCATCAAAAACATAGCTTATGATCACTTGGATCAGGCCCCAATGAGCTTGTTCAAATGAGGGTCATAAGCTGTTTTTGAATGGTGATTTTTGTGAATAGCACTGGCTAGTTTTGGTCATTGATGATGGGTAAAGGATTAAATGGAAGACCCCCATGTGGGGTGCATGATGAAATGGTGGACTGGGAGGGTTTTTTTTATCGATTTGATAAAACACTCCATAAGTATGCAGCAAATTAAATATCAATTATTTATGTCTGCAGTTCAGAAATAAAAATGACATTTTGTGTTCTGTACGATATTACCACCGGGCTACCAACTAATATTTTGATTCTGCATTATCAGGAGCATGTTACGGTTTCAAAATAATATGAACAATTTTGTTCAAAATCCTACTTCCCTCAAACTAACTTCATTCATCACCTGAAAAGGAAGCTCGAAACCCAATATCAAACCATTGCATCTGTTTGTTGCACTGCTGGAAGTTATTTATTTATTATTTATTGGTGTTTAAGGTCATATACTTATGTACAATGGCTAATCATGACCGTGACAGTTTTATGGGTGGAGGAAGCCGGAGAGAACCACCGAGCAACAATGAGCAGCTGCCAGCGCCCCAACATCGTAACTCCACACCGCAGCACAGGCAGGGTTAGATTGGTTGAAGACATGCGTACCATTGACGTGCAGTATGCCTTAGTACACGGTGTCATCGTGCCCCCATGTGGACAATCGGGGTTAAGTGCCTTGCCCAAGGACACAACGTGGGAGTCTGAATTGATCGCTCAGACGGTCACCCATCCAGTGATTAACTAGGCTTGACGTTGCTTAACTTCGGTGATCTGACGAGAACCGGTTACTGCAACGTCACCGCGTCCCCCTGCTGGAAGTTCCACCCACTGGTGAGAGGCATCGTACAACTTGACATGGAACTATGATCTCATTGGATTACCTCCCATTAATCATTCAACTGCATGAGGGCTGGATCAAGTCATTCAACTTGATTACGACTTGAGCCACCACAGCTTTTTCGGACCTGGAGATTTCCTCTGATCTACAGGCATAGCTGAATCATCAGAAAGGTTTAATACTCTCGCGTTATATTATTGTTTATTATGATGCATTTTTGTATCATTTGGCACTCGCAATTCTGTCATCCATTCAATTTCAAATTCATCATGACCTCAATTGATTCTTCTACATTCTTTATGGGAAGGCTCCAACTGCTTTCTCGTGAAGAAATATTATATTTATGATTAAAAAATTATTTGATTTCTTGCTTTTTCTAAACTTTTATACACTTTTTCAATCTCATTCCTTTGTTTGATTCAATTTTCCATTGTTACCAATGTAAACAATGGCTTCAGTAAAAATTTTCAAAACTGATAATTACGGTAGCACATAAAGGCAAGAAAAAAAAGTTAATATGTCTATGAATACCAGAAAAATTTATCTCCATTTTTGTCACTTTGATACACATTATTATTATTTTTATTCTAAAAATAACAGTGGTGATGGGTATCAATGTTTAATATTTGGTGATACCCTTTGCTTGCTTTTGATTCCTTATATTTTGCCTTGACACACATGAAACTGTTTACTATTTTTTTTCTCTCTGTTTCACATTCACATTTTGCAGTAATGATCAGAATAAATGTTCAGAAAGGCACTGCGGAAAAACTTCAGCAACATGAAGGTAGAGCTGATAAATTAATACAAGAGGCCCCAGGGGACCTGAGGGCGCTCACCTGACATGGCAGCCTAAATATAAACCCAGGGAACTGATTACAACAAGTTGCATCTGCCCTTCCTAACAAAAGCTCAGACCGAATATCCAAAGATTCTGATCAGTGGATCTTAAAAAAAAGATTTTTAAAGAATCCTCATATTGAACTAAGTAATAAGTCGGGCTCCCACAGGGAGCCCAAATATGAACCCAGGGACTTGGCTTCAACAAAATTGAATCTCACCTCCAGTGGGATGCTGAATACCAAATATCAAAAGATTCTGACTGGTGGATGTGAAGAAGATTTTTGAAGAATATTCCTCATATTGAACTAAGTTATAATTTGGGCTCCCAAGGGACTTGACCAAACTTGAATCTTATGAACAACCCCCCCCCCCCCAACCCAAATATGAACCCACGGACTTGGCTTGAACAAACTTGAATCTTACCCCCCCCCCCCCCCCCCCCCCCCCCACACACACTTAAGCTGCATTCCAAATATCAAAGCATTCTAACTGCTGGATCTGAAGAAGAAGATTTTTAAAGAAAATTCCTCATTTTGAACTAAGTTATAATTCGGGCTCCCACAGTGAGCCCAAATATGAACCCACGGACTTGGCTTGAACAAACTTGAATCTCACCCCCCCCCCCCCCCCTAAGGATGTTGCATGTCAAATATCAATACATTCCGACTGCTAAATCTGAAGAAGATTTTTAAAGAAAAATTCCTCATATTGAACTAAGTTATAATTCTGGCTCCCACAGGCAGCCCAAATATGAACCCAGGGACTTGACTTCAACAAACTTGCATCTCACCCTCCTAAGGATGCTGAATACCAAATATCAAAACATTCCGACTGCTAGATTTGAAGAAGAAGATTTTAAAAGAAAATTCTTCATTTTGAACTAAGTTACAATTCGAGCTCCCATTGTGAGCCCAAATATAAACCTAGGGACATGGCTTGAACAAACTTGAATCTGACCTCCCTAAGGATGCAGCACACCAAATATCAAAACATTCCGACCGCCAGATCTGAAGAAGAAGATTTTTAAAGACAATTCCTCGTTTGAACTAAGTTATAATTCGGGCTCCCACAGTGAGCCCAAATATGAACCCACGGACTTGGCTTGAACAAACTTGAATCTCACCCCCCCCCCCCCCCTAAGGATGTTGCATGTCAAATATCAATACATTCCGACTGCTAAATCTGAAGAAGATTTTTAAAGAAAAATTCCTCATATTGAACTAAGTTATAATTCTGGCTCCCACAGGCAGCCCAAATATGAACCCAGGGACTTGACTTCAACAAACTTGCATCTCACCCTCCTAAGGATGCTGAATACCAAATATCAAAACATTCCGACTGCTAGATTTGAAGAAGAAGATTTTAAAAGAAAATTCTTCATTTTGAACTAAGTTACAATTCGAGCTCCCATTGTGAGCCCAAATATAAACCTAGGGACATGGCTTGAACAAACTTGAATCTGACCTCCCTAAGGATGCAGCACACCAAATATCAAAACATTCCGACCGCCAGATCTGAAGAAGAAGATTTTTAAAGACAATTCCTCGTTTGAACTAAGTTATAATTCGGGCTCCCCAGGGACTTGGCTTGAACAAACTTGAATCTCCCCCCCCCCAAGCATGCTGCATACCAAATATCAAAAGATTCTGATAGGTAGATCTGAAGAAGATTATTAAAGAATACTTTTCATACTGCACTAATTTAAACATTAGGGCTCCCATAGAGAGCCCAAATATGGACTCAATAAACGTGTGAAACAATCTTCCAAAGATGTTATATGTGAAATTTGAAAGCTTTTGGAGCAGTGGTTTGGGAGAAAATTAGTCTTAAATGTTTTTCCCATTACCCACAGTGTTAAAAAATGCTGACTTAGCACTTTTTCAAAAGTCCCCAAAAAGTACCCCATGATAAAACCGATAGCAATTGTTTTGGACCATTCCATTCTCTTCGTCCTAAGGAAGCTTCACACCACATAAGAATTCTCAATGCCATGTAGTTTTTGAGATATGGGCGTTTTAATTTTTTTCTATTTTTAGCTCCTGCGGTTCCCATGGGGCAACAGGAAAATTTTTTTTGGCATAAATTAAGTACTTATGTCCCAATAAGCCCTCATATCTAATTTGGTTCAAATCTGCCTCTCAGTTTGGAAAATAGAAATTTTGGAACGGCAAAAATTCTTGACCCTCCCATAACGAAGGTAAATATAGCTCCTTGAACATCTCTTGAACAAATCTGAGTCTACACCTCAAAAGGAAGGTGCACACCAAATATCAAGTCTCTGCTACTGCTGGTTCATGAGAAGAAGATTGTTTAAGATTTAAGCACACTTTTTGGGCGTGGCCCTACCGAGGAGTGAGACAACTTGATTTCAACAAAATCAAAATGCCATGTCATAACAAACTATTATCTCAAATATCAATTAAATTGGTTCAGCGGTTTGGGAGGAGAAGATGCAAACACCATGTTCACGGACGACGAGTGATCACTATAGCTTCCCTGACTGAAAGTCAGGCAAGCTAAAAATGCTGTCGAGCAAAAGGGAATATAGAATTTGTTGATTTACAAAAAGAAACAGACATTTCAATTGATATTTGGACTCAGTGGCTTGTTAAGGGTGATATTACACTCAGAGTAACCTCTGCTGAATCTTCCTATCTTCATGATAAACTAGACTGAAGCATGCCCCCCGCACAGCACATGGGCATAGGAGGTTAAAGAGCAAACAGTGATTTGTTGCTTGTACATGTGCTGTGTTTGTAAGATACATATGATGCACCCGCAAGTTGTACCATCTATTTTATCTTACGCATGTATTGTGGAAGGAGTTAGCTGGTGACAAATCATGTATCCTATATTCAAAATTTCACAAAAATTTACACAACCCAGAATTTTGAGAAAAATTGAACAAAATCAAATTCCTGGCATCATGCACACCTTAGCTATATGAATAAATACCATGTAAAATAAAAAGGTCCTAGCTTCAAAACTGAGAGGAGTTTGACGGACAAACCACGAACCATACAGGTGAAATTCTACAAAAAATTGACGAAGTTCAACAACCTGTAATTTTGTGAAATATTGAAGCAAATCAAAATCCTGACAATATGTGCACCTCTGGTATATGTACAAACATTCTGTAAAATAAAAAAAAGGTCCTAGCTTGAAAACTGTGAGAGGAGTTAGCCGGACAAACAATATACCCTAGATGCAGAAAGACAGATGGACAGCAGATATATGGATGGATGGACAGACAGGGGTAAAATAATATGCTCCCACGGCTATTCTTTGCAGTGGCACAAAAATGAAAATTTCAGAGACAAATACTTGAAAATTTCAAAATATTATCTTCCACAATTAAAACTTAAAAGACGATAATAAACAATTCAAAGAAGAATTAGAACCCACAAACTCTGATACAAAAAAATGTTGATATTCAAGTGTCAAAAAGCCATGCGGTGCAAGAAAAAATTACCCAACTTCATGAAAAATATCAACATTTTTGTGATGAATTAAAAGGATAAAGACGAGACTGACAAATCATTACAAATAAAGTCAGGACCTAATATTTTTAAAACTTTTTAAGTGCCATTCCAAAATGATCTTAAGTACTCAAAGAAGAATTCTGAATGAGAATCAAAATCGGGTAATAAATCAAAACATTCAAAATCACACAAATAAAAATACAAGTCTGACACTGACATCCCAGAATATGACCTAAATAAACCAAGGAAAAAGAAACATAGCCACCATAATCCATCTAAATTGAAATCATACTCCACATCCAGTTCTGAAAGTGATGACGCTCAAAACAAACATCATCTACTGACTCTGATTCTGAAAATGAGGACACCGACCTGAAAGTTTCCATGCTGAAATTGGGAGCAATGATAGACTGGTTCAGGATACTCAGACCGATAACCAGTCAGAGTCGGCCATCCTACTTCGGTACCAAGAACAGGCGGAAATAAAATCCCACTGAATGAATGTTCTTGACGACCTTGATCGCCCCCTTTGACAGGAGATTGTGTATATCCATGATCAAAAGTTCCCGACGTGAAATGTCTGAAGGACTTTGGGTTGGAAGAGGCACTCTCGACAGAGTGGGGTGCCTCCGAAAGGATATCCGCAGACCGGACCGAACAACATCTAAGGATCAGATGTGATCGTGGCCCAATGGTCTGCAAACTCTGATATCCTTCCTCCAACCTGGAATGAATCGAGGTGATGACCTTCATTTCGAGCCCTGATGAGGCCCATGAGTGGAGAAACCACCTCCTCTGCTAGATGAAGGATCCTGAGACCTCCCTCAGGTCTGCCGACGTTTACTCTTACCACGTGAGTAAGAGGAAGAATCGGTGGCAGCCCCTGGCTTCAGAGGAAGTAGAAGGGTGTCTGTTAGGCTTAGAATGGCCCCCAACCTCTGACAGAAGGCCGATCAAGCTGGCGAAACAACAGCTGATCTTTGGAATGATGCAGAACATCATCCTGGACCACTGCAATGGAACCATGGAATAGTCGTTGACCTACCAAAGAAGCAGATCGAAGAGCAGCGAGCTGCCCATCAGGAAGGGAAATACTTGTGTCCAACACAGCGTCACTAATTCTAAGTTAGCTGTGTTACAGGCTTGTGTGTGAGTAAGATGCATGAGCGCCTTAGCACCTCAGAGACACACAAAGGAGCCTGTATGTCGTCAAACTTATCTGGAGGCAGATAAGCAGCCAAGGCAGAGATGAAGTGATCTGAGAGAGAAAGCATGCCTAGCATCTCTCTCGATAAGCCCAACAGGAACTCCAGAGTCGCTGTAACGTAAGTGCAAGCCCTACTTCGGAACTAACTCAAGCTAATAACTTTTCCAAACGAGTTGGAAGAGTGCAAAAGCACGAAAAAAAAGATCGAGAAAGGGCCGAGTGAGACCTGCGCTCGACATTACAGGTACTCTTTCTGCACACCTCTTGCATTTACCGAGCGCATGCGCAACAACTGTGACGTCAATTCCGAATTTCTGCCAACGAGAAGTTTGTGATTTAGCGGGGAGGCAACAATATCAAAAGATATCCCCTAGGAGGGTGGGCCTCCGGTAAACAATTGTGGTAGGTATGTTAAGAAACAAAATTTACTAAAAAATTTTAATTTCTTCTCAACCTACTCACAATTGTTTACAATTGGCTGAATAAACAATAGGAGGAGGTGAATCACACAACCAATACCAATAAGCGCAGCAGAAAGAAATGCAAGGAGGGCTGAGAATGACAGCGAAACCAGTAAAAGAAGAAAGCAGAAAGGTGCAAAAAAGAAGCTGAAACACCAACACCACAGTGTCGAAAAGAATGAAGCACCTGAAAAGAACAAGGCTGAGCGATGCACAAACTTGAAAATAAATATTTAACATGCACAACAGCCTGAGCAGCAACGAGAGGGCCTAAAGAAAAAAGGTCCTCAGATTGCTGCTGTAGATGGCGGAGATAAAAGGAGGAGAAAGTTGAAGCATTCCTCCAGTAAGCCGCATTCATAACATCCCTGAGCGAAACAGAATTGAAGAATGCCCAGGAAGTAGAAATGGCATGAACCTCATGAGCATTAAATTGGTTCTAAACAAGATCTGAAGCAGATAAACTGGAATAAGCCAGCTTGATTGCGAGACATATCCATCTGGAAATAGAATGGGAAGAGATAGACTGCCTCCCAGGAATGAGAGACAGAAAGAATCTCTTCTGGCCCCTCCAAATGACTGCGTGCGATTAATATAAATCTTGATCGCACGAACAGGACAAAGAAGAGGCCTCCAGCCATCGACAGCAGGGAGAGCCCGAATGCAGATGGGAGGAGGTACCGAATCAGAAAGTTGATTCTTGGCCAGAAAAGAGCAATCAGTAGTGAAGGTGACACTGTTAGCATCATTTCAGAAGAAAGCAGAATCAACAGATAGCGCAGCGCATGAAGCTCACTGACACATCTGGCAGAAGCAAACGCCAGAAGGAAAGCAGTCTTATATGTGAGAAAATGCATATCAGTCTCAGATAAAGGCTTGAACGGCACCCACTCCAAACAATGTAAGACCCATGCCAAGTTCCAGTTGGGTGTAAGACACAAAAGTCGAGGCTTCTTCAGAGAAAAGTGCCGAATCAGTTGAGAGAAAGTGATTACGACCGATGCAAGGCTTTCCCACATAAGAGAAAGTATCTGACAGCATAGACTGATAGCCCTTAAGTAACAGGCTGGAGGCCCTTGGAGTCAAAAAGGTATACCGGAAAATCTGTAATTTGAGCGACTGATGGATTTTGGTAATCCACATGTTGAGCTGTACACCAGCGGCAGAAAACTTTCCACTTAGCAGCATAAGTCATGCCAGTGGAATGTCGCCGTGATGCAGAAATGCACTCCACTGTTCGTCTCGAAAAACCGTTACGTTGGAGACCGGACCTGATAAAAGACAGGCCTGAAGGGGCAGGCTCGCCAGGCTGTTGTGATACTTCCTGGGCCGACCCTGAGAAAGAAGATCGCGGCATACAGGAAGACGAACTGGCTGATCTGCCAACAGAGGCCGCAGCTGATTGATCCAGACCTTCTGTGGAGACAGGGGTGCGATCAGAATGACCCTGCAACTGCAAGCGCAAATCTTCGCCAACACCTGAGGAAAAATCGGTGCAGGAGGGAAGGCATAGCCAATCCAACCTGTCCAGTCCAGAGACAGAGCATCTACCTCAAAGGCTAGTGGATTCGGACAAGGGGAGACAAAGGTCTCTACCTGATGATTCCAGCGATTGGCAAAAAGGTCAACCCCAATGCTCGCAAATCGTATGAAACACCGACCGATGCAGCATCCATTCAGTGGGAAGGACACTGTCCCGTCGGGACAGGGAGTCTGCTAGGATGTTGAGACATCCGGGAATGTGTCGAATGGCCACCCAAGCATTTACATCCCGCACTAACAGCAGAAGATCCCAAGATAGCCTATACATGGGAATCAAATGCGTGCAACCTTGATTCTGGATGGAGACCACCACTTTCAAATTGTCCGAAAGAAACAGGACTGTGTGATTCGACAGGTGAGAGATCCATTGCTGAAAACTCAACAGAAGAGCAAGGAGCTCCTTCTGGTTGATATGAAGGGCCATCTGCTCACTGTCCCACTCGCCGAGACTAGACAGACTGAGAGGATCCAACGTCGCACCCCAGCCCCTATCGCTGGAATCTGCAGTAAGGATGTGATCGGCCGAAGGAAGATCCAATGGGACACCCTGAGTCAACCAGGGAACATCGGCCCAAGGGTGGAGGTGACAAAGCAAGGACCGAGCAATAGGAAGTTCCAGGCCCAGAGGATCCACTTTCGGACGCCAATGATCCAACAGGAAGTGTTGGAGAGGTCGGACAAAACAAGCGACCCAGCGGAATGAGATCTATCACCGAACTGCAAAGGCCCAGCATCCAAAGGAAAGTCCTGGCCGAGACCGGGGAGGATCGGAGCAGGTTTCGAGTCAAGGCTGAAAGGATCACCGCCTGAGCATTGGGAACCGACACCACATTGTGAAAAGTGTCGAAATCCATTCCCAAATGACGAAACTGCAGAGAAGGAAGGAGATCCGACTTCTCGCAATTGACTCTGAAACCCAGCGACGCCAACAGGCCAAGCAAAAATTGGACATCGGACTTCAGGACTGCAACATTGTGGTGCCATTGGAGGATGTCGTCCAGGTAGGCTGACGAATTCAAAGCCGACTGAGTACAGTGAAAAGCGAGCACATGTGACATCAGTCGTTTGAAGGCTCAAGAAGCCAGGTTCAAACCGAATGGGAGAGCTTCGAATTGAAAGATACAATCCCGAAACGAGAACCAAAGGTATTTCCGTGACGCCAGGTGAATGGGTACATGGAAATAGGCATCCTTCAGGTCGATACTGGCTGCAAAATCGCCCTGATGAATCGCCCATCGAACCGACCTGAAAGTCTCCAAACTGAAACGAGGTGCTATGATGGACTCATTCAGGATACTCAGATCGATGACAGTTTTTCTTCGGCACCAAGAAAAGTCTTGAGTAGAACCCCAGAGAAAGGTTGTTCCTGACCAACTCGATCACCCCTTTGGAGAAAAGATTGTTGATCTCCTGCACCAGAAGGTCCCGATGCTGAAGATCGAAAGGGACCTGAGTCGGGAGGGGCACCCGAGATAAACAGGGGTGACGACAGAAGGACAGTCACAGACCTGATTGGATGATGTCGAGGACCCAAGGGTCTGACATTATCTCTGTCCAATGGTCGAAAAGCAGCGACTGCTTTCCCCCGACTGGAGGCGTATCGAGGTGAGGACCTTCATTTATGGCCTCGATGAGGCCCCCCGAGAGGAGAAACCACCCCCTCGGGAAGCAACAGAGTCCTGAGACTTTCCTCCCTGAGGCTGCTATGAGCTTGGCCACGTCGGCGTTTCTTCTGAGCAGAAGGAGCGGGTGGAGTCGAAGGCGTGGCTAACGCAGCTGAACACTTGGCGGGTCTGGAATGACCACCACCCGCAGCAGCAGGTTGGTCCAGCTGTCGTAACAAAAGCTGGTCCTTCGAATGACGAAGAACCTCACCACGGACAGCTCCCACAGAACCATGGAACAGCTGAGGTCCAACCAAAGAGGCAGACCTCAGAACAGCACGCTGTTCAGAAAGAAGGGATGGAGAAGTGTCCAACACTGCATCCCAGTGTGCAAGCTCCAAATTAACCTTGTTGCAGGCGTGAGTGTGTGTCAGGCTCATAAGAGCCTGAGACAAAACACGCAAAGGCACCTGAGCATCATCAAACTCCCCTGGCGGAGAATAGGCAGCCAGGGCAATGACGACGTGGTCCGTGAGAGACAACATGCCTAGCATCTCTCGGGACAGGCCCACTATGGGTTCAACTACCAACATGCCGACTTAGGCTTAGTTAACCCGAGGGAAGAAGAATCCTTGTCCATAGTAGTCAGCCCTTGGAAGACTGGTGGACAGACGGATTCGTAGACACGAAACCGCAATGGGGGCAGAAATGCATCAGATCGTGCAAAGAAAGAACCCTTCAGGGCCTTGGAATGCATTTTGGCATCCAGGCCCTGGAAGGACTCAACAACCTGAGCCGATTGCAGAGGGCACAAAACCCCAGAGCTAGAAGGCTCAACAGGGTTGCGGCACTCCGCAGAGGACTGCGGCCGGACGGTCACTGATAGCTGGTCTGTAGGCTGAATGTCTGGCAATAAGCCAAAAACAAAATCTAAAGCCTGCCCCAAGACTGACGAGGGGGGCCCATCGCCTTCAAGCAAATCGTCATCCTCTGTGGCAGAAGAGACAGGTAGAGTTAACTGGTAGAGTGCTGAAAGCCCATATTTGGGCTTTGTTCTGAAGTGCAGGTACCGCAGTTTAAAGGCTTCATAATCTGCAGGTGTGCTTCACATTATCTTTGAAGTGATATTATTTTGATTGTTAGTATTCACCTTGTTACAATTTATGGTAGAGTGCCAACAGGCCAATATGCACTCTCCCATAAATTGTACAAGGCAAAGACTCACAAAGAAATTTTCAGAGCCAAAAATAACTTAGCACTCTACCAGTTAAAATTTTCTGAGAATCAGAACAGTGATATAACTATGACAGGTGTTATACCCTTCAACCAATGCATGATATCAAAATGTTATTTTCATTATTTTTTCAAACTTTACACAAAATTTCAACAAAACCATATGATGTGAACCCTCTCTGGAACAAGCTCATTCCAATGAGGGGTCAGATGATATGGTTTTGTTGAAATATCATTGCCATGAAAAATGTGCACATCATCAAATAAATTCAAAAATAATATGAAACACATCAACTGAATATGAACCCTTTACTTTGTGATATTCAGAGTAAAGCCCATTAGGCAGGTATCTTTATATAGAATACACCCATAGTAGTTTAGTGTACCAAATGTTCACCACGAGTGATGAAGTGGTGTTAACTGTGAGTCTTTGGCGAGCGGTTAACAAACTTCACCACTCGTGAACATTTGGTACACCTAGCTACTTTGAGTATATTTTATTTATACCATGATCATCAGATTATTAAGATTATCATAAATATTATTATTATTATTATTATTATTTTTATCATACATATATCAAATATTGGTAATTATGTCATGTACAATATATAAATATAAACTACAAAACAGAACATTAGTTATAATCTAGTGGCGTGAACTTATTAACAATTTTCTACTGGTACCTATGGTATCAAAACATCTGCTCCAAGTCTCAAAATACATACACAGACATCTGCTCCCCAGTTAAAAATGTTACAAGGACATCTGCCGTCGACACAACCCTAGAAAAATTGTCAGCAAGGACAAATGCACCCAACCACATCTGTAGCTTGTACATCAGCCTTCATCAAATGGTTAGTGCTAAATTATTTTGGGTCATATAAATTTCTTTGCATGTCTTTCCCTTGTTGAAATGTGTCAAGGCAAATCCATAGATGAAATAATTCAGATTCAAAAATAATACTAGACTTTATGATTCTGGAGAATCATGGCTTTTCCCGATTAGATTCCATGATTTTTCTTGACCCCACAGTGTCTGATGAATTGTTTTTAACTGTCTCACTAAAGTTCCTTCATTGATGTTATGAGAAAGGTGAGTATAGTAGTCTCAAATGACTCGGTTTGGGTTTGATAAAAAAATGTTTAGGTAAAACCCATCATTAATGGTAGAATGGGTTAATATCAATATCAATGTTTCTCTATCAGTTTTGCGTCCGGAAAAAGAAGTTACGTTTCTCTGTGGCATTTCCATTTGATGTTGTTGGTGTCCAAAAACAGACTATTTCCTCAATTTTTTTTTACATTTAGCTGCCCATGAAGGGTTAACAAATGCCTACCAGAATAATTGATCCATGCAACTGGTCATATGACACCAAGACCTATCAACGGCCATTTTCTCTTGAAAACCCCACAAAATGTTTGTAGAAATCCAGGGAAAACGATTTTTTAAGCTTTTGATGGGTATCCCTGTTAACCTCCCCAACAGGGGTTAACGCTTGGCTTTTTGAATACCTTTATTACTTACAAAAATGGTCCTCTGTGAATTCCACTTCAAACAAAGGAGATTATGTTTATCTCTCATGCATACATTAGGTGCTGTGCGTGTCTGAAAACAGTCCCATGTTAACAACATTACAATGCTTGGCAGCTTGTAGATGGTTAAAAAACGCTCACCGGAGTATTTTGTCCATGCAACTTGTAATGTCACATAAAGACCTACGAATAGTCAATTTGTCTTGAAACCCTACAAGTTACCGTTAGGGAAATTCACAGAAAATGGGAATTTAAAACTTTCAAGGGATATCTCTCTTTAGCCTGCCCAAAATGGGTTAAGACATCGACTTTTGAATACCCTTACTACTTACAAAAATGTTTCCGTATAAATTGTACGCGCGATAAAAGAAGGCACTTTTCTTTGTGGTGTACCCTTTGGGTGCTGTTGGTGTGCAAAAACAGCCCATTTTATCGCAATTTTGACCTTCAGCAGCCCGGGGAGGGTTAACTAATACTGACCGGAATATTTTGTTCATGCGACTTGTAATGTCACACCAAGACCTGCAAATAGCCGATTTTTCTTGAAAACCTACAAGATGTTGTTAGAGAAATCCACAGAAAACGGGTATTTTACGATTTTAATGGGTATCTCTCTTTAACCAGCCCAAAATGGGTTAAGATGTCAAATTTTGAATACCCTTACCACTTTCAAAAATATTTTCCGATCAATTTTGCGTCCGATAAATGAAGGCCCCTTTCTCTGTGGTATATTGTTTGGGTGCTGTTGGTGTCTAAAAACAGCCCATTTTATCACAATTTTTACGTTTAGCAGCTCGGGGAGGGTTAACTAATGCTAACCGGAATATTTTATCCATGCAACTTGTAATGTCACACCAAGACCTGAGAGTGACCAATTTTTCTTGAAAATCTACAAGACTCGTTTAGAGAAATCCACGGAAAACATGAAGTTTTGAACTTTTTTGGGTATTGCTGTTTAACCAGCCCAAAACGGGTTAACACTTGGTTTTCTGAACACCCTTATTACTTACAAAAATGATCCTCGGTGAATTCCACTTCCAATAAAGGAAGTTATGTTTACCTCTCGGGTATCGTTTGGGTGCTGTGGGGGTCTGAAACTGGCCCATTTCATCAAAATTTCGATGTTTGGCAGCCTGTGGAGGGTTACCATATGCATCGCCTAATATGTCGTGTGTATCAAAGGTTGTGTCATAGGCAGGTCTAGTAATTATGAATATTTAAAAAAAATCCTAAAGACGTGTTTCGAGAAAGTGCCGATAAACTCCAATTTTGGCAGTTTTTTGCCAATTCTGGCGAAATAAGGGTTAAATTGAAAATTCCGCTTCGGTACATTTTTAGATTTTTTGCCACTCTATGCGTGTGCCAAATTGTGTGAAAATCGGTTCGAAAATGGTTTCTGAATCGTACGGACAAAAATGTGTGGGGGAAAAAAAAAACAAAAAAAAAAACAAAAAAAAAAAATAATAATCCGTAGAAAAACAATAGTCTTTTCCAGAGGGAAAAGCCTAATGAACCACATCAACTCAATATGAAGCCTTTATTTTGTGATGTTACTGCTAAAGCCTAAATGTGGGCTTCCAGCACTCAAGCAGTTAAAAAAATTTAGCTTGAACATAAGCTTTCACTGCACATAACTGAGCTTCTATTTTGAAAGAAGGGGTGGGATTCTTCAGCTGACCTTATTACATTCAAAATAACATTACGAAAAGTAAGTAATTATTATTTATTTATTGGTGTTTAAGGTCACATACTTCTGCACAATGGCTAATCAAGACCATAACATACAGATAAAATCAAGGTCAGTCAATCGTTTATGCCCCATGTTGCCTATTTTAGAGGACTCACACCCCAAGCATTACTGATTGGGTCCTATTTTACCAGTGAAGCAGAGCTTGTTTAGCACAGTAAACAAGCACTGCTTCACTTCCCGGGGTCCCCCAGGGGAAACTTAAGTAATTAATTAACTGGAAGAGTGCTGGAAGCCCATATCTGGGCTTTATTCTGAGGTACAGGAGCCATTACATAAAGGCTTCATACTCAAAGGATGTGTTTCATATAATCTTAGAAGTGAAATTATTAGCCTGTAAGGATTTGCCTTGTTACAATTCATGGGAGAGTGCCTGCAGGTACTCTCCCATGAATTGTATCAAGTGAAAGTCAAGCAAACAAACTGAGAAGACCCAAATTAATTTAGCACTCTACCAGTTAATTGAAATGGATCAATAAAAAAGCAAAACTTGTAATTCCAGTGATCATGACTAAATAAACAAGTTGGGCCATTCCAAACAGGGGCCACAAGCTATGAAGAAGAATAGCTGTTATCCCCTTGGATTACATGTATGTCAGGTGAATATGTAATGTCACAAGTATCCCAAAGGCTTCCTTGGTCAGAAACAGCTCTTTATTGGAATCTTTAGCTAAGCAAGGGGTAGTTTTGAGTACAACAAAAAGAGATTTCTAATGAAATTCTTTCCAATATATTAGGAATTTATTTGGATTTTATACCAGTCACCAATAATATCGTGAACAATTTTGAATCTTTTCACTTAATTGTTGTTATGGAAGGTCCATGAGGGTTGCATTGTTACTGGTAAGAAAAACATTGACAAGCATTATTCAGGTGATTTATGTGAAAGTTAGTGATGAGTGCATCGCTACTAAAAACTTGCATATTTACAATAAGATGGGTGATGACAGCATTGCTATTGCCCAGATTTAGAGTTTTAACAAATTCGTTTTACAGAGAGAGTTATGGTTGAGTGAGAGTGCAAGTGTAAGAGCACAATATCTTGATCTGCCTTGAAAATGAAGGAAGTTGGCATTGCCTTTACACTGCCACACTTTTCACAGTAACATTTTGTTTTTACAGATTTACATTTATAGCATGCAATGTTGGATGCACATCAGTTAGTGAGGATTGCATTGCTATTGAGCTGTTGTGCCATCTGTTTATGTAACTGTGGGAACATGTAATGTCGGACATACTTAAGCCAGAGAGGATTGCCTCATGATGTAGTGTCAGTGCCTAAATTAGAACTGGTAACATGTTATGTCATACAGACTTGTCAATTGGAACTGGTAACATGTAATGTCATACAGACTTCAGTCAATTGGAACTGGTAACATGTAATGCCATACAGACTTCAGTCAGTGGGGATTACCTTGCTACTATGTTGTGTTGTCTATGTGGGTATGAGTATGACATGAGATTGAAAGAAACCATTATTTTAAAAATTATCTGTAGATTAGAGCTGAAATGGTTAAGGGGTTAATGACGCGGATTAACCTTGGTTAACCGATTAATCACTTGTCGAAATAGATATCTAAATAATTGCCATTCCGTTGATGATTTACAGCATGAACCCTTTACCCAATGTAACAAACAAAACCGACTAGGCCTATATACAAAAATCTCCATTCAAATTTATTGTTTTCAAATTTTGTCTCAAAAACATAGCTTATGACACTTCATTGGAACGAGCTCATTGAACTCGTTCCAATGAGGGGTCATAACCTATGTTTTTGAGACAAAGATTGAAATTTTTTAGTAATTCATGAATTTATTTTGCAAGTATCATCTGCTTCCCGCAATGGGGCAAGGGTTAAGAATGACCATTTCCAGCCACTGATACAGTATGATGATCATGCAAGTAAACAAGTATGTCAGCAAGTAACTTGCATGCTTTACTCTCTCTCATATAATTGATGTGAGTCCGTGTGACAATGTTTGCCTGTTTTGGAGAAAGTTTGTTCCTTTGTTAACCCATATAATACAATGGATTTAAAGGTACCGGATAATCTATCAATTACTGTTTGGATCGATGTAACAATTTTCATACTAGTAACAATTTTCATACTAGTAACTAGTAGCATACTATTATTATTTATTATGTATTGGTGTTTAAGGTCACATATTTTTGCACAATGGCTAATCATGACCACAACATGAGTATCAACCCATGACCAGGGTTGAAGGTTAATAAGCCATGTTGCACCTTTTATAGAGGGTTTGCACATCCCAAGCATTGGTAACTGGGTCCTATTTTACCAGTAAAACAGAGTCTGTTTACCACAAAGAACAGACACTGCTTCATTTCCCGGGGTTCCTGTGGGGAAAACTGGTACCTATGGTATCTGAACAGCTGCCCGAAGTCTATAAATACATACTCACACATGTTGTAATTCAATAAGAAAAAAAATTCTATAGGGACAGTTTTTCTACATCTAACAAGAGGCATAACAGGGGTATGGATGGACAGAACCTGCAATATGCAGATATCCTTTCTCCCATACTAGTCTATTACCATTTATTTATTTATTTATTTATTTATTTATTTATTTATTTATTTATTTATTTATCTATCAACACTGCAAAATGGATGCAAGTTATAATGTGAAAGGTTAATTTTATTATAAGTCTTACAAGGGTCATAGCCTGTTAAGAATGTAAGTTCGAAACCCAAGATATGCGGATATTATATCCACCCCATGCTGGTGTATCACCATACCAAAGGGCATCAAAATCTGACAGCCAATACCAGAATTACAATACAAAACACTTATTTAACTATTTTTTCAAGTCCTACAACGGTCATAACTCTGGAATGAACATGTGGACAAAAGTCACAGAACACGCGATATCTGGATATAATGTCCCCCATGCTTGTCTATCAGCATACTAAAAAACATAAAAAATTTGACAACCAATTCCAGAGTTATAATGCAAAACGTTCAATTTACTATTTTCCTAAGTCCTACAAGGGCCACCTTAACTCTAGAATGAAAGTGTAGACAAAACCTGCAATTTATGCATATCATTTCAACCCATGCTGATCTATCATCAAACAATGGATATCAAAATCTGACACCCAATGTCAGAGTTATAATACAAAATGTTTGGACAGATGGATGAATGGAGGGGAGGGAAGGGGGTTTTTGGACAGAGGGAGACCTCGACTATATATCCATGGAACCTCCTAAGAAGGTCAGGGGCATAATTCTCCCTGAAGCGGCTCCCAGACCATGCCGACAAGAGTGGGATATCCCTGCCCTGTGTTCACCCACCCAACTTGATGCTACACACCGGGGGATACTTTGCATCGTAACCTGCGATTAAAATATGCACTCCCCCACCCGCAACTCAGAATCCTGGATATCCCACTATCAGGACAGACTTTTTTATATTTATCCTTTTAGTGATGTGGGAATGGATGTTGGGAACATATATTGAACCATGATTTTGTTTGGGAAAAGAATTAAGAATAAGCCCAGGGGATGTGAAGTAAAAGATGGCAAAAGTATCTGGATTGGCTTATCTTTGAGAAATCAAGCCTGCGGGAGAATTCAGATGCAAAATTGAGACGAAGTCAGGTAAATTGGTCAATCTCACAACAAAGATGAATTAAACCCTTTAACAAACAAATCAGCCACATACACCTACAAAATTGACAAATTATTAATTACAGTATGGACACCGTGGACTGGTCACTTTCCATGGGGTGGGCAGTATTTCCACGACGCAATAATATTAGATTTTTAACACTAATTATAGGAATCAAGATAAAAAAATTATTTAAAATTTTGCTACTGATGAATTTTATTACCTCGTAAATGCATGCATGGACATCACTGCCCACGCGACTGGATTACAACCAGTCCACAGTGACTGTACTGTACAAATCAAAGAGATGAAAAATGAAAAAAAAAACAATATAAAAAAGCCCATATCATGTGTCCCTTCACTTAAACCAGGTCATCAAGCTCATGCCAATGAGGGATCACATGATAGGATTTTTAGATTTTTTTGAAAACATTTGAATAAAGAAATAATTAAAGTAACAAATTTTTATATCTTGTGCATTGGATAAGGTTTTTTTTTCTGTTGCAACAACTATCCAGCATAGCTGTCATTGAGTTTGTCATTCCAAAATCAGGGGCTGGGCTTACTTACAAGAAGGGAACTTTAAAACTGAACTCTGAAAAAGTTGGTAGGTCAGTATGGTACTCATAAAATAAGTTCAACAACAACAACAACAACAACAACAACAGTATGGTGATCACAAAAATGGTATTTGTCTCAATCAGATCATCACACATTTACACACCCTGGCATAAGATTTTGTTAATAAAATAGAGCAAAATCAATTTAGACCCGAGTTATGCTCAGCTAAGATAAAAACTTTTCGTTGAAATTACAATTCCTGATTGTGTATTTATTAAATTTACACAATGGACAAAGCATAGCTGAAATCTGTGGTTGTTGTTACCACAGGGTACAAAAGAGCCAGGACATCACCCTCATTTTTTTTATCCCAATTGGTAAATGGTCTGGATCCCTCATCATTGGGAAAATATGCATTGGAGGTGTCCAGAATTGTTAATTTCCACTCGCTTTAGAATGCATTGGAACAATCTCCCACAGCTCTGTTTTCATTAAAACCTTTGTTAACAATGTCTATGCATGTGTGTTTCAGTTCTTAAAACCTAAAGTTACCTTTTTTGACCCACAATGAGCAGGATAGCTACCAGAAGACAATGCCATCAGTGCTTGTCAATGTATTTAGAGATGCATGACATTGAAACAGAATGAAATACCTATTAGTTGTCTGCAGACAACCATTTTTGTGATTCCAATTATTGGTGCTTTTAACTTGAACAGTTGGATAGATTGGGAATCGTTGAAAATCCCTGATCAAGTTGTTAAAAAAATTCTTGTTTCTCAGGCCATTTTCCCTGATTTTTGTAATGAAAGAAGGGGGCTTTTCATTGTTCTCTCTGGAACTTCTAAAGGCCTGTCAATTTTTGACAGTCTACATCCTTTGCAGTTGTTTCTTTGAAAACCGTGGCTGCCATACATACATGTATGCAGACAAGACCTGCCTTGAAGCAACTGGCAAAGTACTTGGAATGAAACTTGCAACTTTACCTATCATATTTATTTCACAGTAGTTTGAAAAGAACGGGATTTAGACAGCAAAGATTTAACAGATGAAAAATAAAACTGGAAACACTTATATTTTCATTTTTTGTCTCAAAAACATAGGTTATGACCCCTCTTTGGGACAAGCTTGTCAAGCCCTTTCCAATGAGGGTCATAACCTATGTTTTTGAGGCAAAAAATGAAAAAAAATTAGTTATTCAAGATGCACCCCTGCTTAAAGCCTATCGCCATTGGGACCCTCTTTGTTGTTATATTTCCCAGGTTAAGTACACTCTGCACATCTTTGTACAGTGCTTTCATGATTCCAACAAAACTTCCTCCCAAACCAAGGCCTTCAAGTTTCTGCCACATTCCTTCCCTCCATACTCTGTCATATGCTTTTTTCACATCAAGAAAGGCCAGAAAGGCCATAAACATCTTTTTCTTACTGACTTTCATTGATTCTATCAATTGTGATAGTGTAAACAAGTGGTCGGTGACTTGTCTCCCTTTCCGGAACCCATTCTGGATTTCCCCCAGGAATCCTCATTCTTCGACAATTTTCACAAGCCTTTCATACAGAACCTGCAGAATACCTTCCCAATATTGCTGCCAACAGATATATCTCTGTAATTATCGAAAACTTCCCTATCTCCTTTCTTGTGTATGAATGTTACCCTGCTTTCCTTCCACTCTGTTGGCACCTCTTGCTTTGTGATTGCCATGTTAAATAGTGCTGTAAGATGTTCATATAATGGATCTCCTCTTTTCAAAAACTAGTTTGGAATTTCATCAGTGCCTGGAGCTTTGCCATTCTTCAACTTGGTGACTTCCTCCACCCCAATTTCCCTGCATAATAAGTCAGATAAGTTTTCTGCACTCTCCATCAAACATTCTGGAGAGATGCCTTCCAACCACCTTTTGTCATTTACCCAGTGCTTGATCATTTCTACTGTTATAATGTCCCAGTCTTCAGTACCTTCCCCATCCACCTCAATACTCTGTATGGTATTGCCTTTACAATAAAATGGAAAAGACAGAAATACCCCCAGTAGATTGAGTAGTAGCAAGAGATGATGGCAATAAAGTCTAAGTTCAAAGGCAATAAGTCTTGTTATTTAGTTATTTATTTATTGGTGTTTAAGGTCACATACTTATGCACAATGGCTCATCACGACTGTAACAGTTTTACAGGTGGAGGAGCCAGAGTACTCAGAGAGAACCACCGAGCATTGACGAGCAACTGTCAGCTCCTTAACATTCTAACTCTTGTTCAAGCAGAGTTACAGCAGTTGACATGCGCACCATCGATGTGCAGTACACCTTAGTACATGGCATCGTCATGCTTCCATGCAGGCAACTAGGATAAAGTGCCTTGCCCAAGGACACAATGCAGGTCGTCCTGCACAGGGATCAAACTCAGGAACTTTAACATAGAAGTCCAACCGTCTACCACTGAGCCACTGCACTCCCGCAATAAGTCTTGAAGAAATACTTTGGGAAGGATGAATGGACATCCGATGGGACAAACAGACAGAAGGATGAATGGAAACTGAACCCATTTTTATACCCTCTCCCACTATGTGGTGGGAGATTATTAAGGCTTACTTTATCTTTAGAATACAGGAAAATGTCCACATCCCTGTTAATTGAATATTCCTGTTAAATGAAGAATTCGCACTAACAAATTGGCCATTCAATTAACAAGGTTCCACTGTGTCTGTTTTTAGTCAAGTTGTGAAGTGAAACTCAACTAATATACTACTCAAAGTTTGCTAAGAACCAAATATTTGACACGACTGTGAAATTTGCTTGTGACATATTTGCGATATTTTTGGTGGATATGATTGAGGAATGTATTGAGATGGTCCCCAATGTTTTCATGAGCTCTCTTGACAGGCAGACTTTTTGTGACAGACATGGAAAGCATGTACCCCTGGATTTTCATGTTTTCCTGTACTGTCTACATGTACAAGACATGTGTAGGGTATTCAATCTTCATTTCAACACGAACCTTTGTGATTTAATGATTGAATATGGCAAATGTAAATGTAAGAAGACATTTGTCTGAAGCAGAAATGTGGCGGGCTGTAAGGGTGGTGGAGCAAGGGGCTACCCATGGTCAGGTTGGTGAAGCCCTTGGTTGATCATCAGAGCCTGGGCAAGATTTCAGCAGTATGGCACACCAGTAAGACGGCATGGTGGTGGTAGAGACAGGGCAACATCTGCAGGTGAAGACCATTTTTTGATCATTCAGGCCCATAGGAACCGCTTTGCCACAGCAATCCAGCTTTGCAGTGACATTCAGAATGCATCTGGGTAAATGTTTCGATGCAGACTATCCGAGCAAGGTTGTACGAATGTGGTCTCCTATCGAGAAGACCATGTATTTGCATTCCGCTGTCCCAGAACCACCCCCAGGCACGATATGAATGGGCCATGGACCACTTGGATGGACGAGAGAAGATTGGCAAACTGTCCTTTTTACAGATGAGTCAAGGTACTGACTAGGCCACACAGATAGGCATTCTAGGGTGTGGAGAAGATAAGGAGAGCGATTCCATGCAGCCAACGTTGCTGAGCATGACCGCTATGGTGTAGGGTCAATCATGGACTGGGGCAGCATCAGCAGGGATGGATGTACAGAGCTCTGTGCCCTTGAACGTGGTACATTGACTGCACAGCGGTATATTGATGAGACCTGGATGTCCACATCAGAACAAGATTCATTCTGATGGACGATAATGCCTGTCCTCATGTTGCCCATGCTGTTGGGGAGAGGGAGGGGATTGAGCGTATGGACTGGCCAGCAAGATCCCCCGACCTCAATCCAATCGAACATGTCTGGAATGAGTTGCAGCTTGCAATTTCAGCCTGTCCAGTCCAGCCAAGAAGTGTCCAGGAGCTTGGTGTCATGCTGGTCCAAGAATGGAACAACATCCCACAAAGCTCACTATAAATGATCAGCTTTTTTGGGAAACACTAAAATTAATGATACGCGGTAAAACAATTTCATATGCATCTTACTTGAAACGAAAAAATCAAAACTCTGAAACATACATAGAAAATAAATTAAAAGAACTACATATAAAATTAGATAGTGGGGATGAAACAGTTAGAGATGAGATTCTATCTTTGGACTCCGAACTGAAACAATTGCGATTCAAAAAAGTGCAAGGCATCATAATAAGAACTAAAGCAAAGTGGAAAGTAGAAGGGGAAAAACCGACAAAATACTTTTGTAATTTGGAGAAAAGGCAATATACAGAAAAATTAATAGCAAAATTAATTAAAGATGACAACACAGAATGTACAGATATTAAAGATATTATTTCAGAACAAAAACGTTTTTACAAAAATTTATATAGTTCCAAGATAAATACTCCGTCAGCATATATAGATGACATGTTTTTCGATAATAATAACCCGTTTCTAAAGAAACTTGACGACGAAGACAATATTTTAGTAGATGGTCCATTGACAGCCTCTGAATGCTTAGCTGCTTTGAAAAACATGAAATGCAATAAATCGCCCGGCTCAGATGGATTTACTTCCGAATTTTACAAATATTTCTGGAAAGATATCGGCCCTTTTTTGGTTAAATCGCTAAATGCTGGTTACGAAAACGGTACATTCTCAATTACACAAAGACAAGGTATAATAACATGCATTCCAAAGGAAAAAAAATCTAAACTGTTCATTAAAAATTGGCGACCTATTTCTCTTCTAAACGTTGATTTTAAAATTGGCTCTTCGGCAATAGCATCTCGTATAAAAACGGTCCTACCCAAACTTATTTCTGAAAGTCAGTTGGGTTTTGTAAAAGGGAGGTTTATTGGGGAATCTACACGTCTAATTACTGACCTGATCGACAAGTGCAAATCGAGTAATATCCCGGGAATGTTAGTATTATTGGATTTCGAAAAAGCCTTCGACTCTCTTGAATGGAACTACATTGAGAAAACCCTAAACTTTTACAATTTCAGTCCATCAATCATTCATTGGTTTAAGGCTTTCTATAGTGACGTTTCCAGCTGTGTCTTAAACAACGGTCATCTTTCAGAGTTTTTCAATGTGGAAAGAGGTGTAAGACAAGGGGACCCACTCTCCCCTTACCTATTTATCCTGTGTGTAGAAATACTGAGTGCTAGGTTAAAATTTAGTCCGGAAATAAATGGTATAAAAATAAACAATTCTGAATATATAATTAACCAGTATGCAGACGACAGCACCTTATTTCTTGACGATGATCAAAAATCACTCAACGCAGCCTTAAATATTGTTGACGAGTTTTCTCATTTATCAGGTCTAAAAGTAAATTTTGACAAAACTTATATAGTATGGATCGGTTCTCGTAAGGGTTGCGGTGTGGAATTAAAAACGGACAAACCGATAAAATGGAATCATGGTGAAGATTTTACCATTTTGGGAATAAAATATAATTTAAGTAATACAAATTACCTGGATAAAAATTTTATAGAAAAATTAGAAAAAATGCAGAAACTATTAAATGATTGGTCGTTAAGAAATCTTACCCTTGTTGGAAAAGCTACGGTGTTAAAAACTCTTGCTCTTCCAATTATCATACATTCTCTCACAGTCCTTCCCAACCCACCCGATTGGATTATCGCTAAACTCCAGAAAATGGTTTTCACATTCCTTTGGTCACATAAGAAAGACAAAATCAAACGCTCTACCATGATAAACACAGTGGAGAAAGGTGGTCTCAAAATCCCGCACATTAAAACCCTATGTAATTCATTAAAAATTATTTGGGTTAAGAAGCTCTTAGACCCGGAAAATTCATCACAGTGGAAAACACTGGCACTTGATAACTTTGAAAAATTTGGATTCAACAATGTTTGGCATTTTACAAAAGACGGTCTACAAAAATTAGCGGAATCAATGCCCCCATTCTGGTGAAATGTTGTAATTTCGTGGTCACTCCTTCAAGACTATTCTATATCAACATATAAGGATATTTTATCACAACCAATATTTTATAATAAAAGTATCAAATTAAATAATGCATGCTATCATTTAGAAAAATGGTTTGCAGCTGGTGTGTTTTTTATAAACGATATTGTAGATTCTAACAGAAATTTCTTAACACATGGAGCATTTAAAACCAAATACAACTTAGATATCCCATTCACTACATATTTGGGATTGATAAATGCAATACCCCAAAACTGGAAAAAAATAATCCAAGAATGTACACAAAAAATTGATGTTGTAGAGAATGCATTAGTATCCCGCTTAAAGTCAACTGCCAAAGTTAATAAAGATTTTTACGGCCTTTTCCTGAACAGGATAGCTGTACCTGCAAGAAAATCCGAAGCAAAATGGTGCGACGAGCTTAGATATGATATAAGAACAGACGAATGGCAATATGTATACAAGACAACATTTACTTCTACCAGCGACACATATTTACAGACACTACAGTTCAAAATAAATCACCGTATATTATACACCAATTCTAAACTATTTCGTAGTGGTCTTTCAGAAACTCGGCTCTGCCGCTTTTGTTTTAATTCAAAAGAATCAATAACACATCTCTTTTACGATTGTTCACATTCAAAAACAATTTTACTTCAACTCATAGAAAAGATTAATACTGTTTGTAATTCAAATGTTCAGGTTAGCCCTAAGGAAGTAATATTAGGAATGCAAACAGAAGCTCAGTTATCCGACATACTGTGTACATGTTTACAAATTTTTAAAAAAAATATATTTTCATGTAGTCTTGAAAACCGGCTACCCAACTACACCGCGTATACAGAAGTTTTAAAGAATTACAGAACTATCGATATATACTCACTCTATTTATACTCGTTCGGCAAGGCAAACAAAATCAAACTGAGATGGGAGACAATATCTAAAATATTTAGCTAAATTTAAGTGTCTTCTATAACCACATAAGCCCATGTTGAATTTCGATTGGAAGTATTCTTTACACATTGTATTTTTGTTTTGTATATATATATATATATATATATATATATATATATATAGTGTGTGTGTTTGAATTAATTTACTGTAAAAACTGTAAATAAAAAAAAAAAAAAAAAAAAAAAAAAAACATCCCACAAAGGACCACCAGGAAGCTGATTGGGAGCATGTGAATGCATTGTCAAGCTGTAATTAACAGTAATGTGTCTCATGCTCGATATTGAGCCCATACCAGTTCGCTCCGTCAACGTTTTGGCAAATTGACAAAATTTCCTCTTTTACCAAAAATATCCATTTTCCGTGGTTATTGTATTCAAAAGCTAAAAAATCATGTCAAACACAAATAAAATCTTAATTTCTGTACTTAAATCATTAAAGATATAATTAAATAAAAAAAATATACACTTTCATTACTATACACTTTCATTACAATATTTCAACTAAAACGTAAAACAGGTAGTTGGATATAACTGGTGCATAGCAAACTTTGAGTAGTATAGTTGGATGAAGGTGGGCAGGCACAAACAACTGGTTTCCAGGTAATAACTTTAGTTCTATTCAGTGCAGTTACCCCATATTTATAAGGCTATTACCATCATGAATGGGAAGGGGAGAACTTTTGGCTTGTCATCCTAGAGTCAAGGTCACTGTTACTAAAATATCACTTTGATTTCCAGGCAATAACTTCTAGTTCTATACATCACAACTCAACCAAACTTGCAGAAAGTAATCATCTGTGGACAGTGAAGAAGCCTACAGATTTTGGACATGGTAAACACACGGTCAGAGGTCATTTGAAGGTTACTATAAAAGTAACTTTGTGGATAAATTGGATTTTGACTGTAACTTTCATTTAAAATGTCACGCATTCTCAGATTTACCGATTTGGTACCCCTATGGGTGAGAAAAAATCCTATATCAATTTTGCAGTGATTAAAAGTGAAGGTTTCTGTTACTAGAAAGAGCACTTTTTGGTTTCCCGGTAATAACTTTAAAGCTATTTGTCACAGGTAATCAAAACTTGCAGAAAGTAATCTAATATGGACAGTGAAGAACCCTATTGATCTTGGAAGTATAGAACATTTGTCAAAAGTTGAATTGTGGGCAATAATTAACTTCTGCTTTATGTGTCACACACTCAACCGATTCACAGAATAGGTTTCCATATGGGAGACAGAAAATCCTATATGGATTTCGCTGCAATCAAAGATTAAATATGTGACTAACAGTAGCACTTTTGGGTTTCCAGATGATTACTTTAGTTCAAGTTATCACAGTTCAACCAAACTTGCATAATCATATACATGTATGGACAGTGTAGAACCCTATTGATTTTAGATGTGGTTGCCACAAGGACAAAAGTCACACAACTATTACTATAAATAGAACTTTGTTGAAAATTGGATTTTAGGCTATAACTTTTTATTTATAGGTCACACGTTCACCAGACTTTTACAAATTTGGTACCCCTATGGGAGCAAAACTTATTTTGTCTACAATAAAAATTTATAGGTCCCCGGAACAGTTACTATAAACGGAAACTGGTAAAAAAAAAAGTTTCTGAGCATTAACTTTTGTTTTTCATCACACAGAACTACAAAATTTACAGGGCTGATACCCTCATGGAAGGAGAACCCTTTTGATTTTCAGATTTGTCAATCAATGGTCAAGGTCACTGCTTCTAAAAATACCACTTTTTTGTTTTCAGGTGCAGTAGTCTTACTATAAAAGTAGCTTTTAAAAAGTATTTTCACAACTAGACTTGTAGATCTGCGATTCACTCATTGGATTGCCATTACATTATAGTGATTACTGTAATGTTCAAATTGCATCTTGTGTGTGAACAGTCCTAGGTGGTGAAACACTTACTGTAAATAGAACATTGTCAAAAATTGAATTGTGGGCAATAATTAACTTCTGTTTTATGTAACACACATTCACCAGATTACGTATCCATGCATATGGGAGAGAAACAATGCTATATGAATTTCGCTGCAACCAAAGAATAAATATATGACTAACAGTAGCACTTTTGGGTTTCGAGGCAATAACTTTAGTTAAAGTTATCACAGTTCAACCAAACTTGCATGAGGTAATCATATGAGGACAGTGTAGAACTCTATTGATTTTAGGTGTGGTTGCCACATGGACAAAAGTCACATGACTGTTACTACAAATAGAACTTTGTTGAAAATTGGATTTGGGCTATAACTTTTATATGTCACACATTCACCAGATTTACAAATTTATACCCTTATGGGAGTGAAAGGATCTTACAGATTTTGTCTGCAAGTGAAAATTCAAAGGTCACAAGACAATTACTATAGATGGAACTTGGTTAAAAAAAAATAGTTTCTGAGCAATAACTTTTGTTTTTCATTACACAGAACTACAAAATTTACAGGACTGGTACCCTCGTGGAAGGAGATCCCTATTGATTTTCAGATTTGTCAATCAATGGTCAAGGTCACTGTTACTAAAATTACCACTTTTTGGTTTTCAGGCACAGTACTATTACTATAAATGTAACTTAAAAAGTATTTTCACAACCAGACTTGTAGATCTGTGATCCACTCATTGGATTTTCATTACATTACAGTGATTACTGTTATGCTCAAATTGCATGTTGTGTGTGAACAGTCCTGGGTGCTGAAACAGAACACTTTCACTTCATGTGACCTCTTAAATGTTTATTCAGTATAGATTTCTGACAGAACGCTTTATTACATATATTACATATGTATGGCTTCTCTCCAGTATGTAATCGTAAATGATCACGTAGGTGTGTGCCTCTAGTGAATGCTTTTTTACACACACCACACTCATATGGACGTTCACCCGTGTGTATTCTTAAATGTTTACGAAGCTGTGACTTCTCATAGAAAGGTAACCAACAGATGCAACAGACATGAGGTTTTTGACCAGTATGAATTTTCAAATGCTGTGTAAGTGCTCCATTTTGTTTAAATACTTTTCCACAAACCTTGCATTCAAATGACTTCTTCTGACTGTGACATCTCATGTAATGCTTTCTGAGTGACTGGTAAAAAAACTTTGCATCACAATATTTACATTGAAATTGTTCTGTTTCTCTATGATATTTTTTCATATGTTGATTCCAATTTTCTTTTCTGGTGAATGTTGTGTTACAAACATCACATTTGAATAGTTTATTTGTGAGGTTTTTCTTACAAGTACTGTACTGAAGTTTTTTGACTCTGTGAGCACAATTTTTGTTATGCTTTTGTAACTGTGCACTATCCTTGTAAAAATTGTTACAAAAACGACAATAAAGCTTTAGATTTATATGCTTTGTTCTTCTATGGTCAATCAACTGTAATTCATTCATGAAGCACTCCCTGCAATCATTACAAGAAAATCTGTTCTTCCCACAAATTTGTGAATGGATGTATTGGCATCGCTTGCTAGAAAATGTTTTTTTACAAATTTTACATTGGTATGCATTCTCATCTGTATGAATTCTTAAATGTTCTATGAGATCAGCATTTCTACTATATCTTTTATTACAAATGATACAAGAGAATGCCTTGTCCTCTGTATGAAGTTTTAAGTGTCTTAGAAGATTATTCCGTAAAGTGAATTTTTTGTCACAAACTTCACAGTGGTTTGATCTTTTACTGGAGTGATTTTTTTTTAAGTGAGAATGATCAAAAGTATTTTTTGAAACATTTTTAGAAATGTCACAGTTCAAATGTTCATAATTCTTGGGAATTGATTTCTGTACGGAACTTTTTTCACAAGCTTGACCATGACTTTTTAGATGACGACTGAAACTAAACTTGTCCATGACAACTTCATCGCATATTGCACACTGAAATTTACTATTCTGATACAATTCTTCTGAAAGACTATCCTCTGAAAGACTAACCACTTGTGATGATGGAAGTGTGGCTTGATGCATACCTATACTCTGGGCATGATTCTCTGCAAATTTCTTGATATTCTTTGTGAATGTTGTATTGACAGAATACCTTTTATCACTGGCCATATCATGAACAATTGCCTCCAAATTCACTGACAACTGTTTCTGACTACATTTCTTTTGTTCAACATTTCTCACTTTTTCTGAACAGCAATCACTATCCAAAGGACTTTGGACCACATCTAATCTTCCACCCGGATTTTTGTCATTTAAATTATTTTCGAAAATAGTTTCTATATTCTCTAAGTTGCAATCACTTTCGATTTGATCTTGTTGAAGTCTTTCAAGCTTGATTACTAAATTTTTAAGCTTGTACTTTACGGTAAGTTCTGTTATATTATTCTGTGAACAAGACTCACTTTTAATTTGAACATGATCAACCTGTTCTATCGTCAATTTGGGATGATCTCCATTGTCTGCATTATTTGTATCTGGCTTTAGATGATAGATTAAATGATTATAAGAAACCTCCTTTTTTGTATCACCATCATTAACATTATTTTGTATATTATGTTCTTCCATGTCCTCAACAGTCTGGAATATGGTGGAAGTAGAGAATAATTTTTTTCATAACCTTGGTAAAATCATGGCAACTCCAAATGCATAATATTGCTGGTTCCAGACATACATATCCTGAAAAAAAATTTGAAATTTTTTTACCATCAAGGCTGCCAATTAGCCTCCAGACATTGTCCAGCCCAAATTGGCCTGATAACTGATACAGATGAAAAGATGGTCGATATTTTGATTGATAACAGTATGTCCATGTTCCCCTCTAATAGCTGGGGGTTGTATAGTCTCTATGTGACTCTTTACCACCTCTCCCTGGGAGGCACCCTCTAGTCTCTGTAAGAGTCTTTGCCACCTCAGTCCTGCCTGGGCACTTGAGGTGGAAAGCAGTCTGAGATTTGGGATTAGAGTCATTCCTGAGAAGAATATGTGCAACATATATGCTCTAAATAATGCTACATGAAGCTGTTCTGGACAGCAGCTACACATAATTAAGTTGATGAAGACATGGTGAGAACCATGGGATGTTCTTAGTTGAAGTGGGCAGGTTTTCCACAGCTTCTCGCTTATAGCTTTCTCACTGAGATAAGGATTTCAACCCAGTGAAAAGTTAATTGGTATAACAGTACTAAATGTTTTCCCATAGACGACCATTGTGATGTCCGTGTGTATGACTGCATCACTTTAATTTGGGCATTCATTATCTTTGTCAAGCACAGCTCTTAATGAATACAACTCTTTCTGTCCTGAAAAGAAGGAGGTCTTAAAACAAATAAGAAAGGAAATTTGAATTGAAAATAAGTCCTATGCACATTTTTGGTACAGAATTTGCAACAAAAATACTCAATAGTCCATAGTAGTTTTTAATAGAGCTGAAATGGTTAAGGGGTTTTCTTGATCGATTAATCACGTGGATTAACCTTGGTTAACTGTTCAATCACTTGTCCAAATAGATATCTGAATAATTGCCATACCGTTGATGATTTACAGCATGAACCCTTTACCCAATATAACAAACAAAACCGACTATGCCTATATCAGGGTTTCCGCTAGGGGAAAGGGAATGAGGCCGTTGGCGTGGCGACTGATGATTGCCGGTACCACGGGCCGACCATGGTCCGGGCCGTGGTAGGAAAATTTTGAATTCCGGAATTCCAAAACCCCCATTTCCTTGCATCTGAGAGGATATTTTGCGTCTTTTTACAGAGATATATCTCCGATTTTACACATTGACAGCCAGTAATTTCCGATGAATAAGACGTAAATAAGAGAAAATGGTTGCTCAACCGAAAAATAATTTGTAGTATACGTGACTTTCTATTCGCCCAGGGCGTTTCGTCCCAATAAAACTGTCAAGCCTTGGCATTTTCATTGGGACAAAACATCCAATAGAAAGTGTGAGTACGAAGGGAAGATTCACCCATAATTTAAAAATTCAATTTTAAATTAGGGGCGAAATGACGCTTCTGAGATATTTTAGCAGACACAAGCACTGCACAAAAATCTCATTGCACGTGCATGGTACAAATTTTGACATTTGCGGCCACTGTGAAAACAAATACTAAAGTAGACTTGGGTTCGGTAAATCTCTACTTTAGAAAAACTTTGCAGGTAAAATAGCTAGGATCTTACCAATTTTTCCCGATAAACACACCAAATTTAAATCCGTGCAGAATTTCTGAACTCCTGATTCTCGCGGTCAAGTCGAAAAAAGACAGGGGCTGGTCTTCTGTGTTTTCTGATTCCAATTGGTTAATCCCGGTCACAGGAGGCCTCAGAATGGTGGAATTTGTCGACACAAGTGGAACAGGTTCCGAAGAGTTCTGGAAGTCTTCCTTGGTTCACAGATTGTCTCTGATGACGTCATGCAAGTGGGATTATATAGCAATTCTACAACAATACTCGATATTACTATTGTTTGATGTCTTTGATGTTGAAAAACATCTTTGAAATCAATTACTCTCCAGGTGCTGCGACAGAACGGTGAAACGGACATGCATTTTGTTTTCAATGAAATATGTGTACGGAAATAGGAAAAAGAAGTTTAGATATGACAATTCTACAAGCTAGGAACTAAATGTATTTTCGGGGGACGGGCAGATCATGGTGAATTTCAAAAATTCTGTTATGTCGGGAAGGTGACCTGGCAGGGGAATGCGGCCGTTTGATGGTCGCTGTACCGGTATAGCGGAACCCCTGCTATATACAAAAATCTCCATTCAAATTTTTTATTTTTTCAATTTTTGTCTCAGAAACATGGCTTATGACTCCTCACTGGAACAAGCAAATTTATTATGTTTTCAATTTTTGTCTCAAAAATATAACTTATGACCCCTCATTGGAACGAGCTTGTTGAGCTCGTTCCAATGAGGGTTCATAAGCTATTTGCTAGAGACAAAAATTGAAATTTTTTAGTAATTCGTGAATTTAATTTGCAAGTATTGTTAACATCCCGCAATGGGTAAAGGGTTAAGAATGATCATTTCCAGCCACTGATACAGTGTGATGATCATGCAAGTAAACAAGTATGTCCAGAAGTAACTTGCATGCTTTACTCTCTCTTATATAATTGATGTGAGTCAGTGTGACAATATTTGCCTGTTTTGGAGCAAGTTTGTTCCTTTGTTAACCCATAATACAGTAGTTTGAAAGTAACAGTTAATCGAACAATTACTTTTTGGATCGATCAAGATGTTGATCTTTGATTAATCGATTAATCGGTTAACCATTTCAGCTCTAGTTTTTAGGCCCCCACAACTCATCAAATCACCCTCTTTGTTTCTCTGGAATTTTCAGCAATATTGCAAGATGTCAGTAGAATGCCTCAGAAGGTTTGTAAATCAATATATTTTTTTTCCAATTTCAGAGACTGCATAATTTCCAGGCGGGTAACTCCAATTCAAATATTTAGTACTGTTATACCAATAACACAGTATGGAGTAGAATGAATTATTTTCTTTTTAAAATCTTAGGCCTCTGCGAATCATTTGTTTTCAGTTCAAACTGAATCTTGAATCAAATGGGAGTCTATTGCTCAAAAATCGAACTGAACCTAGAATGAAATACAGGCATCTTGAAGTCCCAAGTGATAAAATATTCCAACTACATCATCAATGGCATTCTGTACTGGACACTACAGACATTAGGCGTATTATCAGATTTTATCAGTTTTAAAAAAATATATATTATATTATCAATTCTAAAAAAAAAAACACAAGGTATGACTATGACACTTCCCATATCGAAATTTTCAAGAATCTGTAAAATAGCGAATACCTCATTGATCTTGCTCAAATAAATGACAAAATGTTGTGTCATTCGCAGAGCTAATGCGATTTTGAGGCCAAGATTGATGAGAGCTGACTTTTATTTGCATTTGATTCACTTTTTATCGAGTGAATCGAGATTGATTCTTATCGACAACTGAGGTTATCTGGCAACTAGGCAATGAATGCCACACCGCACATTCATTAGTCAATATAATGAAAATGTCAATGACACTGCAGCTTAACTTGCCTGTGTGTTGTGTTTGAAGAAAAGCATAATGTTCAATGTTTATCAAAGGATTATGAAATACGACAAGAATTTTGATAACTGAGAATATGTTAATTTCTGTTCCCTGTATGCTATGTTTTCAATAAAAATAATTTGAGGTGTAGGCTGTACTAAAGAATTGAGGGGAGAGTTAATGTGGCCCTCACAGTTAATGTATGTCAACCTAAGTTAACAGGTTACAGTGAAATTATTCCAAAACAAGTCATCCTATCAAGTTACGATGAAATCCCTTCATAAATATGGCCTGTAGACTATGCTAAAGGTTTTGCATTTCGGGCCTGTGTAGCCATGACGGTTGGCCCGTCGGAATCAAAAGGGGACGTCCTCACCTAAACATTATACTGAATCATCCTACAAAGTTACAATGAAATCTTCATAAATACGACCTGTAGTCTGTGCTAAAGGTTTTATGGTTTTGGGCTTTGTCAAGTTAAGCTAATAATAATATTTGGCAAGCATAACTGGATACCTCCATTATAATTACTATAGTATTGTACTAGTTAGTTATGGAATTCATTTCATCACGAACTAAAGCATTACACCAATATTTATATGTTCAAAAAATTATGAAAAGTGGAACTGTTAAACAGGTACAGTGAGGCATGACAGTGTCTTGTTGTTTTCAAGAAAGCAAGAAATTAACAGCTCCAATACAACAAAATGTATTCAAATACACACATGTCAAGAAAAAAACACTTCCTAACAAAAAAGTGTCAATGACACTGTAGCTTAACTTGTCTGTGTGTTGTGTTTGATGGAAAGAATAATGTTCAATGTTTATGAAAGGATTATGAAATAAGACAAGTATTGTCACAATTGGGAATATGTTAATTTGTGTTCCCAGTTAACGTATGTCAACAAAAGTTACCAAGTTACAGTGAAAGTATTCCAAAAAGAGTCATCCAATCAGGTTACAATGAAATCCCTTCATAAATATGGCCTGTAGACTGTCCTGAAGGTTTACAGGCATCAGGCCTGTGTAGCTATCACGGTTGACCGATTGCAACTAAAAGGGGGTGTCATCATCTCGACTTTATACGGAGTCATTCTACCAAGTTGCAATGAAATCCCTTCACAAATACGACCTGCAGTCTGTACTAAAGTTTTTCGGGTCTTGGGCTCAGGCAGCCATCATGGTTCAATGATCGCAACGAAAAGGGGACGTTCTCATCTGGGCATTATCTGGAGTGATGCTAAGAAGTTACAATGAAATCCCTTCATAAATATGACTTATAGACTGTGCTAAAGGTTTTCGGGCTTCGTGCCCAAGTAGCTATCACAGTTGACAAATCGCATCCAAAAGGGGACGTTCTCATCTAGACATTATATGAAGTCAACCTACCAAGTTACAATGAAATCCCTCCATAAATATGACCTGTAGACTGTGCTAAAGGTTTTCGGGTTTTGGGCTTGAGCAGTCATCACGGCTGACAGATCGCGACCAAATGGGTAAGTTCTCATCTAGACAATATACGGAGACATCCTACCAAGGTACAATGAAATCCCTCCATATTAAATATGACCTGCAGACTGTGCTAAAAGTTTTTGGGTTTCGGGCTTGGGCAGCCATCACGGTTGACAGATCATGACTGTCCAAACCAAACAGGGACTTTCTCATCTAGACATTATCAGAGGCATCCAACCAAATTACAATGAAATCCCTTCATAAATACGACCTGTAGACTGTGCTAATGGTTTTCGGGTTTTGGGCTTGGGCAGCCATATCGGTTGACCGATCATGACCAAAAGGGGAGGGTCTCATCTAGACATGAGCCCAAACCTGCATATGAAATTTCATTACGATCAGACACGAACTACGGGGTGTAGCCTGTGCTAAAGGAAAATGTGAACAGACTCACAGACAAATAGACTTCCGCACGCGTGATGGCAAAAGCTTATCTTGACTTTGTCAAGTTAAGCTAATAAAAAGAAAATAATAAACATACATATACATATGAAAAATTCCTTTTTCCAGTATCCTTTTCCCAATATCTGACAAAAATTGATGCGATATTACTTCTAAGATAAAACTAAAATAAAACCGGAACAACTGGTGGTTCTGAAGATTTTTAATATTCTTCCCCATACTGCCCAAAGTTAAAAATTTGGGCTTCTGTATCAGCCCTTGAAATTTTTTATTTTTTTACGATGGCACTCAACTGCTGTCGCAAATCAATTTTGCGACGGCAGTTACGACGGCATTTTTAGCTGTACAGGCCTGTCACCATGAGTACGATGGCAATTGTTTGCTGTCGCAAATCCATATGATGACAACATTTTGCGATGGCATTGCCATTTGCTGTCGCCAATTACAAGGGGTGCTGTATTTATTTATTTATTTATTTATTTATTGGTGTTTAATGTCATATATTTCTGCACAATGGCTAATCATGACCACAACAGTTTTATGGGTAGAGGAAGCCGGAGTACCTGGAGAGAACCACCAAGCAATGGCAAGCAACCATCAGCTCCCCAACATACTAACTCCACACAAGCAGGGTTAGCAATGGTTGAAGACAGGTTCACCATTGACATGCAGTACACCTTAGTACACCACGTCACTGTGTACCCACGTGGGCAATGGGGGTGAAGTGTCTTGCTCAAGGACACAACGCAGTTGCCGCAGGTGGGATTCCCGAGGGCCTCTCGGCTTGCAGTCTGCACCTCTTCCAACTGAGCTACTGCATCCTCTGGCTTCTGTATTGAGTCAAAGTATGAACCAATGGGCTTCCTTTTAACAAACTTGTATCTGACTCCCCTATGGATGCTGTATACCAAATATCGAAAGATTCTTATTGGTGGTTCTGGAGAAAATCTCTTTAAAACTTTTTTGCAAATATGCTGACTCAGCATCTTTTCAATGCCTCCTCCCCCCCCCCCCCCCCCCCACCCCCCTGCCTACAGAACACTCCGTGACACAACCAAAGGCAATTTTCTTTGACCATTCAATTTTACTGGTCCTAAGGATGCTTCATAACCAAATAACAGTTCGCTGTTCTGTGTGGTTTGGGAAATAAGGGCATTTCAAAATATTTCTATTTTTAACTCCTGGGGTTCCCACAGGGACACAGGAAAATTTCTTTTTGCATGAGTTAAGTACTTAAGACTCAGTAATACCACATACCAAATTTGGTTCAATCGTACCATTGGTTCAGAAAATATATTGTGTCAAAAAAGAAAGTATAATAGAAACAAATGCGAAAAATAGCATAATGGATGAAATATAACAGTTCTAATGTTGCATGTTTGTGTACAAGAAGTCATGCAAAGAGTTTAATGACATGGTTTTTGTTGTCCATCCAACAGTATACAATTTTGCTACGGATTTCAAAATAGCATGTGCAACCTGAGGATGTCAAATTGAATGGGAGACCGACGATTGTCTTTGTGTTATGTTGTGCTGGAGAGCCTGGGTTAATGAGAAAACATGCTAGTTTTTGTCTTCCGACATTTTAAAAAATGCCAAGGTTAACTGAAAATCAGAGGTTGCGTGCCATTGGTGTGTATGAGGCTGGGATACCTCCAGGTGAGCTCGCTGAGGAGTTTGGAGTCACTGTGACCACTATTTACGGTCTCATTGGAAGGTATAGAACCACTAGATCTACTGCCGACCGACTGCATTCAGGTCAACCAAGAGTTATGACCCCTGCACAAGACTGACACATCAGGACACCTCACTTGCGGGATCGTTTCCTTCCGCTGACGAGGACAACAGCAATTACTCCTGGTAGAACTAACAATAGACTCGCGGAACACGGCATCCGCAGTAGGCGTCCATACCATGGACCAATCCTTACCAAGCATCATCGTACCATCCGAATGTAATGGGTACATCAGCATTGGAGCACAGTTCTTTTTAGTGATGAATCACGATTTTTGTCTACGGCGTGCTGATGGTAGGGCAAGAGAGTATCGCTGACAAGGAGAATGGTTTTCTGATGCTTACTTGCGTGCAGGGTTGTGACTATTACGGCAGGGGTAGTGTTATAGTTTCGGCAGGAATTTCCTTGCACCATCGAACGCAGTTGATCTTCATCGAAGGTTATCTGAATGGAGTGATACAGGGACAAAGTTCTTAACGCTGTTGTTGTCCCTTTGTTCAATGCTAACGTTGCATTGCAGTTATCCCAGCAAGACAATGCTTGATGTCACGTGGCCCGTATCTGTCGAGACTTTCTTGAGGAGCAGAGCATCAAACTTCTTCCCTGGCCCCCCCATTTTCGCCAGATTTGTCGCCAATCGAGCATCTTTGGGACCAATTGGACCGTCAGGTATGACTTTATGATCTTCAGACGTTAGGCGATTTACGTAATGTTTTAAGGCAGGAGTGGAACCCAGTACCACAGGGTGACATCCAGAGACTTATCAGGTCCATGAGCCGTTGATGTCTTGCCATCCATGAGACAAATGGTGGACATTCACAATACTGACTGCATGTGTGAACTTTTCATTTCACCCCATGTCTGAATTGCGACGTCCTGACGTGACGCTGGCAACAGTAAGAACATGAAATTATGCAAATTCATACAGCTAGACTAGAGATATGAATTTACAATAATTTGTTTGGGATTAAAGTCGATAATACTAAAAAAAATTGCTCCTCAAAGTTTATTAAACTTTCTTTTTTGACTCAGTCTAGAAATTTAGGTGCGGCCAAAAATCTTGCCCCTCCCATTACAAAGGAAAATATTGCTCAATGAACAGTGTTTGAATAAACTTGATTCTACACCTCAAAAAGTAAGCTACATACCAAATATCAAGTCATTGTACCCACTGGTTCATAAGAATTTTTTTTAAGAAAGTTGCAACACGTTTTTGAGTCATGGGGAATAATTGTACCAAGTATGAACAAGATCTACCAATAAGATCAAATTATATGGAGCAGACAAAAATTATAGTAAAATATCAAAGTTTCTTGATCTATGGGGCCAGTGACCTTCACCTACAGTACAAACCTCATTATGTCTGATGACACACTGTCTTGTCATTATACTTATAGTTATAAAGTTTTGTTAAAAAATATTCAGTGGTTAAGAAATTATGGCCTTGACAAACAAAATGCAGATGACAGATGGACGGACAACAGACAACTTAGCATCGTGAAAGTTCTGCTGACATTTTGTCAGGCGGATCAAATAAAGAGCAAAAACTATCGAAAACAAGAGGCCCCACGTGGCCTTAATCGCTCACCTGACAAAGTGACTCTAAGAAGTATTTTAGGTCACCTTCACCATGTCATGCCTCATCAACATTAACTGGTTGAGTGATAGATTTTGTTTGAAGTTCAACATTTGTTACCTAAAATTAGTTTTATTTAAAATCATTGGTGTGTGGCCAATCTCCAATGATTTTTAATAAAGCAAATTTATCTCTGCAGACAAACTGGTTTAGCTTGAAGCACAAACAAGGAATGTGAAGAGATAGCCTTGGACATCTCTCCCCAACTGTGGATATCTTCCATGTGCTACATGTACATATTTGCATGCAAGAAAACAAAAATTTTCACAAATTTTCCAAAATATTAGTTTTTTTTTATCATCATTGGAACAAGCTCAAATAGCTTATTCCAATAGGGGTATGGGAAGATCAGGTATATTTTTGAGACAGAAATGTGAATATATAAATAATGGTGTTTTTTTGTGAATGATGCTGGAGAATTTTGCGTAAAGATATGGTAAATGGTTTGTTCTAGATACAGAATGATGCAAAAGTATTTAAATTTGATTAGGCAAGTTGTTCCTATAATGCATTTAAAAATTGAAGTAACTGTTTTTTTGCTGCCCGAACTTTTAGATGTGTGTGTCTGTGTTTGTGTGTGTGTGTGTGTGTGTGTGTGTGTGTGTGTGTGTGTGGGGGGGTGGGGGGGGGGTGGGGGGGGGTGGGGGGGGGTAAGAGTGTTCTTGCAAACAAAATTCCTGAATAAATGGAAAATTTTATTTTTTGTGTGAAAGACATAGTGCGTGAATGTTGATTGGAACAAGCTTAGAGAGCTCATTTTAATGTGAAGTCATAAAGCTGTGTTTTACGTACGAAATTCTGGAATAACTAAAAAATTGCTTTTTTGACTCAAAAAGCATGGTGTGCGACCTCTCATTGGAATGAGCTCAAAAAGCTCATTCCAATGGGGTATTTACAAGCGATAAGTACATGTATGTTTAAGAGACAAAAATTAAAATTTGAATAGCGATTTTTGCGAAGAATGCTGACAAGTTTTGGCAGTTATGCTGGTAAAAAGGTAAGATATGCAAAGTGGTTGTTTTTTAGAGGCGACATTTAATTAAGGGGAATTAACCCTTGATTACTGAGGTAACTTCTAAAAGTACTGAAATTTCATGAAGCAATGTGAATAACAGACAACAGTTGCCTAAAAATTTCATGAATAACTAAAATTTTTATTCTTTTGTCTCGAAAACATGGCATATGACCTTTGTTGGAATGAGCTGAATGCGTGTGTTCCAATGAGGGGTCATAAAATTTGAACGGAGATTTGAGTGAATAATGCATTAGTACTGCTAGATTTGGGTAAACGGTTCACCCTGGATACCACCCCTTCTATAGTAGATCTTTTCTGCAAATTTTGTCTAAGATTCTATCAACTTTACAAATAAATACGTTCATGAATCACAATCAGATCCACCCCACAATGTTGCATACCAAATATCAAAAGATTCTGCCTGCTGGATCTGGAGAAGAAGATTTTTTAAGAAATATGCCTGAAATGCACTAAGTTAAAATTTGGGCTCCTATACGGAGCCCAAATATAAACCCAGGGGGCCGATTTGAACAAACTTGAATCAGATCCACCCCACAATGTTGCTTACCAAATATGAAAAGATTCTGAAGCTGGATCTGGAGAAGAAGATTTTTTAAGAAATTTGCCTGAAATGCACTAAGTTCGAATTCGAGCTTCTATAGTGAGCCCAAATATGAAACTAGGAAGCCGATTTGAACAAACTTGAATCAGATCCACCCCACAATGTTGCATACCAAATATCAAAAGATTCTGCCTGCTGAATCTGGAGAAGAAGATTTTTTAATAAATTTGCCCGAAATGCACTAAGTGCGAATTCAGGCTTCTATATTAAGCCCAAATATGAATCCAGGGGGCCGATTTGAACAAACTTGAATCAGATCCACCCCGCAATGTTGCATACCAAATATCAAAAGATTCTGCCTGCTGGATCTGGAGAAGAAGATTTTTGAAGAAATTTGCCCGAAATGCACTAAGTTTGAATTCGAGCTTCTATAGTGAGCCCAAATATGAATCCAGGGGGCCGATTTGAACAAACTTGAATCAGATCCACCCCGCAATGTTGCATACCAAATATCAAAAGATTCTGCCTGCTGGATCTGGAGAAGATGATTTTTTAAGAAATTTGCCTGAAATGCACTAAGTTCGAATTCGAGCTTCTATAGTAAGCCCACATATGAATCTAAGGAGCCGATTTGAACAAATTTGCATCAGATCCATCCAACAATGTTGCATACCAAATATCAAAAGATTCTGCCTGCTGGATCTGGAGAAGAAAATTTTTTAAGAAATTTGCCTGAAATGCACTAAGTTCGAATTCGAGCTTCTATAGTGAGCCCAAATATGAATCTAGGAAGCCGATTTGAACAAACTTGAATCAGATTCATCCCACAATGTTGCATACCAAATATCAAAAGATTCTGCCTGCTGGATCTGGAGAAGAAGATTTTTAATAAATTTGCTTGAAATGCACTAAGTTCAAATTTGGGCTCCTATACTGAGCCCAAATATAAACCCAGGGGGCCGATTTGAACAAACTTGAATCAGATCCACCCCACAATGTTGCTTACCAAATATGAAAAGATTCTGCCTGCTGGATCTGGAGAAGAAGATTTTTTAAGAAATTTGCATGAAATGCACTAAGTTCAAATTCGAGCTTCTATAGTGAGCCCAAATATGAATCTAGGAAGCCGATTTGAACAAACTTGAATCAGATCCACCCCACAATGTTGCATACCAAATATCAAAAGATTCTGCCTGCTGGATCTGGAGAAGAAGATTTTTTAAGAAATTTGCCTAAATGCACTAAGTTCGAATTCTATACTGAGCCCAAATATGAACCCAGGGGGGCCGATTTGAACAAACTTGAATCAGATCCACCCTACAATGTTGCATACCAAATATCAAAAGATTCTGCCTGCTGGATCTGGAGAAGAAGATTTTTTAAGAAATTTGCCTGAAATGCACTAAGTTCGAAATTGGGCTCCTATACTGAGCCCAAATATTAACCCAGGGATCCGATTTGAACAAACTTGAATCAGATCCACCCCACAATGTTGCTTACCAAATATGAAAAGATTCTGCCTGCTGGATCTGGAGAAGAAGATTTTTTAAGAAATTTGCCTGAAATGCACTAAGTTCGAATTGGGGCTTCTATAGTAAGCCCAAATATGAATCCAGGGGGCCGATTTGAACAAACTTGAATCAGATCTACCCCGCAACGTTGCATACCAAATATCAAAAGATTCTGCCTGCTGGATCTGGAGAAGAAGATTTTTGAAGAAATGTGCCTGAAATGCACTAAGTTCGAATTCAAGCTCCTATAGTGAGCCCAAATATGAATCTAGGGAGCCGATTTGAACAAACTTGAATCAGATCCACCCTACAATGTTGCATGCCGAATATCAAAAGATTCTGCCTGCTGGATCTGGAGAAGAAGATTTTCAAAGAAATTTGCCTGAAATGCAGTAAGTTCAAATTTGGGCTCCTATACTGAGCCCAAATATAAACCCAGAGGGCCGATTTGAACAAACTTGAATCAGATCCACCCCACAATGTTGCATACCAAATATCAAAAGATTCTGCCTGCTGGATCTGGAGAAGATTTTTTAAGAAATTTGCCTGAAATGCACTAAGTTCGAAATCGGGCTCCTATACTGAGCCCAAATATGAACCCAGGGGGCCGATTTGAACAAACTTGAATCAGATCCACCCTACAATGTTGCATACCAAATATCAAAAGATTCTGCCTGCTGGATCTGGAGAAGAAGATTTTTTAATGTTTTTCCCATTGCCTGCAGTGTTAAAAAGTGCTGACTCAGCACTTTTTCAAAGTCCCGAAACTGTACCCTATGATAAAACCGATGGCAATTTTTTTTTACCAATCCTTTCTGTTGGTCCTAAGGAAGCTGCACACCAAATAAAAATTCTCAGTGCCGTGCAGTTTTGGAGATATGGGCGTTTTAAATTTTTTCTATTTTTAGCTCCTGCGGTTCCCACGGGGCTGCGGGCAAATTCAAGTACTCATGACCCAATAAGCCCTCACATAAAATTTCGTTCAAATCAGCCTCTCGGTTTGGAAAATAGAAATTTTGGGCGGGGCAAAAAATTTTGCCCCTCCCATAACGACGCCAAGTATAGCCCCACAAACTTCTCTTGAACAAATCTGAGTCTACACCTCAAAAGGAAGCTGCACACCAAATATCAAGTCTCTGCTACTGCTGGTTCATGAGAAGAAGATTTACAAAGATTTTGGTGCCCCTTGGGGGCGTGGCACCACCCAGGAGGAGGGGCAACTTCATTTGAACAAATCTGAATTGGCATTAGGTAATAAACATTTAGCCAACATTTGAATAAAATTGGGCTAGTGGTTTAGGAGGAGAAGTCGATAATGTAAAGTTAACGCCGGACGGACGACGACGGACGACGGACGCCGGACGACGGACGACGGACAGAAAGTGATTAGTAAAGCTCCCCTTGAGCTTCGCTCAGGTGAGCTAAAAATAGCAAAAATAAAAAAATTCCTTTCCACATGTACTTATACACTTCATACCCATACCCCACACCAACCTTTGTAAAAATCAACCATGAAATACGTAAGTTAATGAGAATCAACATTTGTGATGAGCACATAATGATAAAAAGAGCCATAACTTTGGGAAAAAACTGCAGAATCTAAAATTGTTTTCCACATGTGCATCTACACTCCATACTCCTACTTCGCAAAGAATTTTGTAAAAATCTGACAACAGATACAGGCAGAGTTCACAAGACAAACATTTGTCACAGATATTTAATACCAGAGACCCCAAGGGGCCTTAATCACCACCTGACAAAGTGGTTCAAAGAAGTATTCTGGGTCACATTCAGTTAGTCATGGTTCATCAACACTACAGAGGAATGAACTGATGAATTTATTCATGACTCAAGTGTCCATGTCAGATGATTATTATCATAGGTCTTCCTGACTGCTTCCAATTCTATCAGCTGTAGGCGAGCACTGCCAAACTTCCAAGGGTTGTTATGTCACTGAAGTTTGAAAGGCAAATGTTATGCTAAAACACTAAGGAATGGATTCGAACAACCTTGAACTTAACCCCCCTCCCTGCCCCCACCCCCATCATATGGGGGGGGGGGGGCAAATATTAAGCCAGGGACTTGAATTGAACAAACTTGAATCTGACAGCCCTAGATATGTTATATACAAAATATGAAAGGATTCTGACTGGTGGATCTGAAGAAGAATAAAAAAAAAATCGGCTCATATTGCACTAAGTTAAAATTCAGGCTCCAATAGAAAGCCCAAATATTAACCCAGGGACCCGATTTGAACAAACTTCAATCTGAAGAGATGTTGTAAACCAAATATGAAAGTACAATATATCAAATATAAAAGTACTCTTATTGGTGGATCTGAAGAAGACCTATAGGGAGCCCAAATATTAACCCATGGACTCGATTTGAACAAACTTGAATCTAACACCCCCCTAGAGATGTTGTACATCAAATATGATAAGATTCTAATTGATGGTTCTGGAGAAGATTTTTTTAAAGAAATTCCCTCATATTGCAGGTAAAATTTGGGCTCCTAAGTTAAAATCTGGGCACCCACAAGGAGCCCAAATATTAACCCATGAACTTGATTTGAACAAACTTGAATCTGATCCCCAAGAGATGTTGTATACCAAATATGAACACATTCTGACTGGTGGAGCTGAAGAAGAAGATTTTTAAAAGAGTTTCCTCATATTGCACAAAGTTAAAATTCAGGCTCCCATGAGGAGCCCAAATATTAACCCAGCCACTCGATTTGAACAAACTTGAATCTCACCCCCTAGAGATGTTGTATACAAAATATTAAAGCATTCTGACAGGTGGATCTGAACAAGATTTTCAAAGAAATTTCCTCATATTGACCTAATTTAAAATTCAGGCTCCAATAAAGAGCCAAAATATTAACCCAGGGGCCCAAATTGAAAAACTTGAAAATCTGCACCCATGAATCTGCATTGTTGAGCACGTTCTAATGATATCTATATTTGTATGTTTTTTTTTATTTTTTGCCACAAAAACATAGCTTATGACCCTCATCAGAAAATGTTCATTGAGTTCGTTCCAAAGAGGGGTAATAAGCTATGCTTTTGGCACCAAAAAAAATGAAAGAAATTAGTTATTCCATAATTTTGTTTGCAAGTGTCGTCTACATGTTTGGTAATGGGTTAAGCAGACAAAACATGTGCAGTGGGTGGACAGACTAACTCCACTTTAATATCACCCACAGACAGGGGGGGGGGGGGGAGGAAATAATAAGAGTTAATCATTCACACGTGTATTGACATGGGATCACAAATGAAAACTCCAATAATCTGGAAGGCATCAGTATATTTCTCTACATTTAAAGATTTCTTTTTATATCCTCTAATTAATTAATGAGTGAAAGCAGTTTAGCTGGATGCTAAAGCAACAGGTTACAATATAAATAAGCATTTTTGGTTTATTTCATCTAAAAAGTCAAATTACAGCTCAAGAGAAGATAGAATAAAAAGTTTCAGAAGATACAGGTATCTACGGCTATCAGTCTTTCTTGACTCCATCCAGGAAATCTCCATGGAATTTCAAAGCTATTGAAAGTCAAAAGAACACCATCTCTGTATGTAAATAAGAAAGGAGACAAACTACCCAATGGTGGACACACTGATGCACTGTGAACATCAGTATCCCTGCCCTGCCATAACTGTGATTCAACCTAAATTACCTATTTAACCCTTTGAACACTAGTGGTAATCTTCCATCTATGTCAGTTCAACAGCAGCCATTGGAAGAGTCCATATTAATTATTTGTGGGTCCACCAATTAACTGGTAGAGTGTTGGAAGGCCATATTTGGGATTTATTCTGAAGTGTTGGTACTGCAATTTAAAGGCTTCATATTTGTTGGATGTGCTTCATCTTATCTTTGAAGTGATATTATCTTATCTGCTAGGATTTGCCTTGTAACAATTTATGGGAGAGTGCCTACTGGCACTCACCCATAAATTGTTACTGGGCAAAGATACACAAAGAAATTTCGAGGACCAAAAGTAATTTAGCACTCTACGAGTTAATATTTTCAATGTGCAACCCTGCGGTTGCACGCTGAAAATATTAATTGGTGTATCCCATACATTCACTCTGCAGTCATCCCACTTAATTTGATGTAAAAGTTCTTGGGCCAGAAAAGTGGCCTCTCGGGTTAAAAGGATTAAAAAACAGAGATTCACATTCTACTTTAAGGTCACAACAGCTCAATTTTGATCTTAATCTAAATATCATATAAATAAAATGTTTGTACATGCATACTAAAAATATTACATTTAATATCAGCTTTTGTTCAAAGCAACTGGATGCAAACAAAAATTTCAAAGCTGATTCAGGCTACAAAATATGTAACAAAAAAGTTTAATAATATCCAAAATCAAACTTCACATAAAGTTAGAAAAGTATGCTAAAACTCATTTAATTATGAACTGTCCTCCAAAAGTTGTTATTCAAAAAAAACTTTTCCCAACATTTCAGTTCATTGTTTAATTAAATGGTTTTTAAGGTCCCTTTCAACATACATGGCTACATATGACTGCTACACAAGTAGAACTTGAGTTTTGCCCATCATTTATACATACATGTATGTTGCCCATTTCAAATGGGTCTTTCCCTAGATATTAGTTACCAGAGCCTATTACTCCAGTAAAATAGAGCTTGTTTACCATGGTAATCAAGGTCTGATCCACTTCCTGGGGGTACCACAGGGAAAGATTTCATTTGTCCAAAATAAAATATTGGAACTACCTCAAAATCCAACTGATATTGTCTAGGTGTATAAGTATGCCAGAAATAAGTTGATTCTGAATTGTTATTCAAAGGTCACTTATTTATTTGTTGGTGTTTAAGGTCACATACTTCGGCACAATGGCTAATCGTGACCACAACATAGAGATAAAGTCAAGTCCAGGTAACCATTTATACCCATGCTGCCTATATTAGAGGACTTCCACTCGAAGCATTGGTGACTGGGGCCTATTTTATCAGTAAACAGAGCTTATTTACCACAGAAAATAAGCACTCCTTCACTTCCCGGGGTTTGTTTGTTTGTTTGTTTGTTGGTGGTTAACGTCACATATTTATGCACCATGGCTAATCGTGACACAACATGGAGATGAAGTAAAGTTTAGTCAATCGTTGATCTACATGTTGCCCATTTTAGAGGACTTTCACCCCAAGCATTGGTGACTGGGTCCTATTTTAATAGTAAAGCGGAACTGGTTTACCAAAGTAAACAAGTGCTGCTTACTTCCCGGGGTTCCCACGGGGATTAAAGGTCACTGGATCACCGGATAAAAAAAATGTGTACATAGTCTGTACAATTGGGTGATGGGAGAGATAGATGAATGGCTAGTCAGATGCATGGGCAAGTTGAGAACGGTATTCCCTCAATCTTTGTTGGGGGTGGAGGGTGGGTGAAGGTGGTGGTGTGTGGCGGTTTTATATTGATTACTGTGTCAAAACATGATGAAAGGGATGCGAATACAAAACTCTTATAATGATGCATAGAAAAGGTTGAAAGAGAACTTCAACAAGAAATCGCTTTATCCCTATGTGAAAAAGGAAAGGCAACAACTGAAACTGTCGATACGCAGTGTCAACAAGAAGGAGAAGGGAATAATATTAATAAACAAGACTAACAGTGACTGCCCAGCCATGGATGCCTCCGAACTATAACCTTGACCTGTGACTTTGACCTCCATCAAACAAAAAGAAATTGTGTGTGCGACACATCGTCTCCCCGTAAGAAACATGTATGCCAAGTTTCAACAAAATCCAATGAAGCATCACAGAGTTATGGAGCAGACACAAAAATCTTCCTGACAGACAAACTGACAGAAAGAAATGACAAATACAAAATGCCCCCGAAAAAATTGGGGGGGGGGGGGGGGCATAATAATGGTGTCTACATGGGGCATATGTCCTATAATCAAGCAAGAAAAATGTTGCCAATCAAAGTTTGTCAAGAACTTTCCAAAGTGAATTTCCATGTCAAGTTTAAACAAGCCAAGACCAATACCGGGTCTGGACCTGCGTCGCTGCATGCAATTGATTACAAAGATGAACAGACTTCAAAGTATCGGCAAACAGGAAGTGGCTGCACGGCAGATCTAAAAATTAGATACCCGATACAACTCATCATTATGAAGCAGCAGACCAAATATAAAATCATTCCCTTTCATAGAAACCAAGAAAACTTTGACGGAAGAAGTGTTTCGGACGGACTGACGGAGTCGAGCGGTTACTAGACCTGCTCTGCTGCTGGTGACGCAGGTAAAAAAAAATTGCGGAAAGTGGAAAGATACTCGATAGAGGCAACCCGTTCTTAACTTGCCTGCTCAAAGATGAGAAAGTCTCTCTGTAAGAACCCTTATCCCTTTCTGAAAGGATAAATACTTTGAATATAATGAAAAAGAATAAAATTTCTGGCTCAGTTGGGTTCACTGCCGAATTTTATAAATTTTTCTGAAGAATGTTGGTATTTTTCTAATAATTAACTCGACACCTTACATGCTGCCGTCAGATATTCCTGCCCAGGACTGGATTTTCCTTGTTTCTGAAATATATATAATATGGACATATTTAATAAAAATTTTCCCTGTAAATGGCATTGATTTTTTCAACACTGATTTCTCAAATTAAATTTAGTTGAATTTTTTTATCAAATCTGGTGATGACTGCTTCACAGCAGGCATGACTAGATTTCATGAAAAATATATTGAAAATACTCAGCTGGTTAAACTACAGTTACTACTCAACAGAAGAACTAGCAATGACATAAAGAAAAGGAATAATCACACGTATACCAAAACAAAACAAATACATAAAAAATTGGCAACCCATATCTGTAACGTTGACACACAAAAAATGGTTCAGACACAATTGCTAATCGTATAAAATCTGTTCATCCAAAACATATTTCAGAGACTCAGCTTGGCTTCATGAAAGGCAGATATATTGGGAATCAACCAGGTTAACCTTTGACTTAATCACAAAATGTGAAGACCTAAAAACCTCCTGAATCCTTGTACTTCTAAATTTGGAAAAAGCATTTGATTCTCTGGAGTGGTCGTTCCTGGAGAAAGCCATGGAATTTTTGAACTTCAGACCATACATGATAAAATGGATCCAAACATTTTATAAGAACTGCTCTAGTTGCATTTTAAATAACAGCCACTGCCCAGACAGTTTCAGCATACAGTAAGGTGTTATACAGGGAGATCCACTATCACCTTATATTTTTATACTAAGTGTAGAAACTCTAGCAACTACCTTAAAATATAATCCCCAAATCAATGGAATAAACATAAAAGACTTGGAATATTTAATCAGTCAATATGCAGGCGACTCCACAGTTTTTATTAGTGACAATGGCAACTCACTGAACAATGTCTTGGAGACAGTGAAACAATTTTCAACAATTTCAGGCTTGAACGCAAATTTTTATAAAACACAAGTGATTTGGATTGAGTCAAAAAAAGGGGTTGTGGTGAGCCAATTCCAACAAGGGAAAAGGTCTACTGGAACCATTTAAATTCATTCATATGAACCCAGGAATATATGATACTGGGTTAATACAACATTTCACCCATAACAGTTAGAGCAACAGACTTGTTTATGCTAATTTACAGAAAGTTTATTTACTCATGCAGGGTAAGAAAATGACTGCCAACAGATGTAGGTTTCATTGAACAACTGAAAAATTATGGACAACTTGTCTGATATCTACATATGCCTACTCAATACAAAAGTATGTGACATAAAGGAGCTATGGAACCTGATCCAATGCCTGTTGGTGCCTAATTAAAGGATGTATCTTTCATCCTTGCAAGGATCCCGAGAAAAGCTTAAGAGATTCTTCTGGTAACCACTGTATGGATGAAGATCCACATGTGGATGCAGCACGTTCCCATAAACAAGTGCACCCATCTTTACCCTAAGTGTTTTTCACAGATTGATAGCTCATCAGAACATCGGATGAGCTGCCAATAGATGTGAGTGGGACTTTTCTTTTGAAGTGTACACCTCGAACCCCATTGGATACATCTCTAAAGCATGCTTATCCCCCTGATATTCTTTGCGTGTACTGTTCCAATGGTAGTAAAGAATCGTTTCCCTCATGTTCTAATGTGCAACGCCGACCTGACCAATTTAGGCATTGAAGTTTCAAGCAATAATCAAGATGATGATTAACCCTTTACCAAACCTAAATAGCAGACAACACTTTTAAAAATAGCCTTTTCATTTGAGCTTCTGGGGCATAGCTTGTTGCTCCTCATTGGAACAAGCGATATGTTCATCCCAATGAGAGACCATGGACAGAGTTTTGGAGGCAGAAAATGAAACAAGAAGCGCAACTGGGCGTGTAGCGCTCACCTTGAACAGAACACAATATAAACAGAGCACAAGAATGAGACTACATTAAGCAATCCATCTCCTTAGGATACATTGTCAATTCTTGAGACCCTCACTAGTGACAAAAATAATTTGAGCATCATGCCTTTTCTTCAGTTGATCATAATATAAACTGTAGAGCTCCCCTACGAAGCCCCTCGATACAACCTATGTGGATTAATCTTAGTTACACACCTCTAGAAGGTACTGAATACAAAATTTCTAATTCTCCAGCTACATGGCCAATTCCGGCTCCCCATAGGGAGGCCATATATTATCCCAGACTCTCGATGTGATCAATGCTGAATCTGACCTCCCTAGAGATGTTGTGTACAAATATGAAAGCATTCTGGCTGTTGGAAATTTCTTCATATTGCACTAAGTTAAAATTTTGGGCTACCATAGCAAGTCCAAATATTGGACTACGGATCCAATTAGAACAAACTTGAATCGGACCCCACTAGAGATGTTGTATACCAAAAATGAAAGCATTCAAACTAGAGGATCTGAAGAAGACGATTTTTGAAGAAATTCCCTCATATTGTACTAAATTAAATTTAAAGTTCCCATATGGAGCCCAAATATTAACCCAGGCACTCAAATTGAACTAACTTGAATCTTACCCCCACCCCTAGAGATGTTGTATACCAAATATGAAAGCATTCTGACTGTGTATCTGAAGAAGAAGATTTTTAAAGAAAATTCCTCATATTGCACTAAGTTAAAATTTTGGCTACGATAGCGAGCCCAAATATATACTTAGGGATCCGATTTGAACAAACTTGAATATGACCCCCTAGAGATGTTGTATACCAAATATGAAAGCATTCTTATTGGTGGATCTAAAAAAGAAGATTTTTAAGGAAATTTCCTCATATTGCACTAAGTTAAAATTTGGGCTACCATAGCGAGACTAAATATATAACTAAGGACCCGATTTGAACAATCTTGAATCTGACCCCCCTAGAGATGTTGTATTCCAAATATGAACGCATTCTGACTGGTGGATCTGAAGAAGATTTTTAAAAATTATCAACCCATGTTGCACTAAGTTATTTATTTATATTTATTTATTTATTGATGTTTAAGGTCATATATTTATGCACAATGGCTAATCATGACCGTGACAGTTTTACGGGTGGAGGAAGCCGGAGTACCCGGAGAGAACCACCGAGCAACGACGAGCAGCTGCCAGCTCCCCAACATCGTGTTGCACTAAGTTAAAATTTGGGCTTCCATAGGAAGACCACATATTCACCTATGAACTTGGCTTGAACAACCTTGAATCTGACTCTCATAACAATGATGTATATACCAAGAATTGAAAGATTCTGACTGGTGGTTCTGAAGAAGATTTTTAAAGAATATTCCCCATATTACCCTAAGTTAAAAATTGAGCCCAAATATGAACCAATGGGCTTTATTTTCACAAACTTGTATCTGACCCCTCCCCCCACCCCTCTATGAATGCTGTCTACTGAATATCAAAAGATTCTGATGATTGGTTCTGGAGAAAAAGTTTTTTTAATTTTTGCAAATATGCTGACTCAGCATTTTTTCGATGTCCTCTCCAGAACACACTCACAAAACCAATGGCAATTTTTTTTTACCAATCAATTCTACTGGTCCTTAAGATGCTTCATACCAAATAACGGCTCTCTGTTCTGTGTGGTTTGGGAAATATGGGCATTTGAAAATATTTCTATATTTAGGTCCCGGGTTTCCCATGGGGGGTCTGAAATTTTTTTTGCACAAGTCAAGTACTTATGACTCAATAATACCACATACCAAATTTGGTTCAAATTGGATCATCGGTTCAGAAAATATAAATTTTGGAGGAGCCAAAAATCTTACCCCTCCCATTGCAAAGCCAAATATTGCTTCATGAACTTCATTTGAACAAACTTGATTCTACACCTCAAAAAGAAGCTCCAAAACAAATATCAAGTCATTGTACCCACTGGTTCATGAGAAGATTTTAAAAATATTTTGGAGCATTTTCCCCCACTCCCTCCCTATATGGCTGGGCATGTTGAGTTGAACAAAATGCAATGCCCCTTCAGGCTCATCACTCACACAAACTTTCGCTTGAATTGGTCCAGTAGTTTTGGAGAAGACCAAAACATGATGTTGACAGACGCTGGATGCCAGACAGAGAGTGATGAGATTAGCTCAGCTTGACTTTGTCAAGATGAACTAAATGAAAGTGTCAATGACACTGTAGCTTAACTTGACAAACTTGAACTTGGTAAGTTATAAATGAAATGGCAAAATTGAAGATCATTGGTACCAATGTTATTTGATGAAATATCAACATAACAGCATTGTTTGTGCACAACGTCAGAGTAATCCATGCATTTTAAATGTAAACTGTAAGACTGGCTAAAGGAAGAATGTTAATACACACATGCAGTATGTTCAAAGGTTATTGTAAATGGCAACTTTTTTTCACAGAAATGAATGCTAATCAATAGCTCTTATCTAAAGGTCTTGCCTAATGAGCACACCAAGTTCAAAAACAATCCTATGATAAATGTGGCCTGTAGGCCATGTCAAAGAATGCTGATGCACAAATGCAATAAATTCAAAGATTGTTGCTAACAGCAACAGTTTTTGATGGAAATGAAAAGAAAATCAATAGCTCCTATCTTTGTCACCATGCATAAGCATAAAGAGTTTCAAAATACCTGATAATGAATGTGCCCTCTGAGGCATGCCAAAGGAAGATGTTATTGCACAAATGCACGAAGTAGGTCATTGCTTGTGGCAATGTTTTTTTTTATGGAAATTCATAAATATACCCTGCAGAGAGTGCAAAAGGGATAAGTTGCAGTAAATTCAAAGGCTGGTGATAACGACAATAATTTTTTATGCAAATGAAAAAAAGCAATAGCTCACATCTAGAGTCACTCCAAACACACATACCAAGTTTCAAAGTGATCCGATCATAAATGTGCCCTGAAGGGTGTGTTAAAGGGAAATATTGAGGTCTGACTAAACTAAGTACAAAGGCCAGCGGCAACATTTTTTGACAGAAATGTAAGAAAATCGACAACTCCCATGTAGATATCATCCCACACAAGCACACCAAGTTTAGAAGCAATCCAATCATAAATGTGCCCTGCAGGGTGCGTCAAAGGGAAATATTGATGCTTAACTGCACTAAGTTTTTACTAAGTACATCGAAGGTCATTGCCAGAGGCAATATTTTTTGACGGAAATCAAAGAAAATCGATAGCTCCCATCTAGTGGTAACCCCAAACAAGCATACAAAATTTCAAACCAATCTGATCATAAATGCGCCCTGCAGGGTATGCCAAAGGAATATATTGATGCCTGACTAAACTAAGTTTAAAGATCGTTGCCAGCGGCAACATTTTATGAGTCGGAAATGGAAGAAAATCTATAGCTCCCATCTAGAGGCCATCCGATCATAAATGTGCCCTGTAGGTTGTGCCAAAGGGAAATATTGAGGTCTGCCTAAACTATGTTCTAAGAACGTTGTCCGCGGCAACATTTTTTGACGGAAATGGAAGAAAATCGATAGCTCCCATCTAGAGGTCACCCCAAACAAGCATACCAGGTTTCAAAGCAATCCAATCATAAATGTGCCCTGTAAGGTGTGTCAAAGGGAAATACTGAGGTCTGACTAAACTAAGTTCTAAGAACATTGGCCGCGGCAACATTTTTCGACCGAAATTGAAGAAAATCGATAACTCCCATCTAGAGGTCACCCCAAACAAGCATACCAAGTCTCAAAGCGATCTGATCATAAATGCGACCTGTGAGGTGTGCCAAAGGAAATTGTGGACATACGTACGCCAACGGACGAGAAGTGATGGCAATAGCTCAGCTTGACTTTGTCAAGTTGAGCTAAAAATATTAAACGAGGGTAACAGTACACAGTAAACCTGTACTAAAAGCTCTTTGTGAAGGAGATTAAACTGGCATTTGAAGACAGGTCACTGCTTAATTATGGTGAATGTATAAGCAGGTTTGATTATACATGCCCTGGGCATTTAATATTTATTTATTGGGGTTTAAAGACACTTTCAACAGCCAGGGTTACCCAGTGTCAGACAGTTTATGGGTAAAGGAAGCCCGAGACCCTGGGGAGAACCACTGAGCAATGACAAGTAACTGCCAGACTCCCCAACATACTAGCTTAGCACAAGCAGCATTAGCATTGGTTGAAGACATGCAGAATGCCTTAGTACATAGTGCCACCATGCCACAACATGGGCAATTGGGATGAAGTGCCTTGCCCAAGGACACAACACACTAACCCTTGGCAGAGATCGAACCATGAACCTTCAGTTTGGAGTTCAAGCTATAACCACTGAACCACCGTGCTCCTGGGCAAACAATAAGATACCATAAGAGAAGTTTTATCACTTTACCATTTTGCCACATTTAAAGGGGCATAACTCTGGAATAGTAGATGCCACAATGGTGAAAATCAAACCTCACCTGCATTTCATGATAGGTAGCAACATTGCAAAAATTATAAGGTCGTAACATCAAAGCAAACTGGAGTTATCATCTGGAAAACATTGATATTACGATTTTGCAACTTCAAGAGGCATAACTGCAGAACAGTAAATGCCATAATGGTGAAAATTGAACTTGACTTGCATCACATGGTAAGTAGTAATGTTGCACAATTATAAGGTCATACATCAAGGCGGAGTTATAATCCGGAAACCATTTGTTTTGTCAGAGAGACAGATGGACAAGGTGGCGAATATATGCTCCCCCCCCCCCCCCCCCCCCCCCCCCCCCCCCCCCCACACACACACAAAAAAAAAAATTCCAGGGACAGTAAAAATTGAATTGAGATTTCTGTCTATAGAACTGGCCAGTTTTAGTCAGTACATTACATTAGATAAAGAGTCAAAGTGGGAAAGAGATGCTTTCTAGCAGGGATGTACATGCTTCGATGAATTTACTTCTACTCTGAATGCAGCACAATTTATTATTTTGGTACACATAAAACAATATGAAAGTGTCACTGACACTGTAGCTCAACTTGTTAAGACATGTACATGTATAGTATGTGACACAGCAATGACAAACATCTAGGTAATGACCTGATAACAAAGGTACATATAAAGTATTGTAACTGTCTGTACATAAATACTGACCATAGCCTGTAACAAATGTATAGGTAAAGTATTGTAAAGGTGGTTGACAGTCAGATGCTAAACTAGAAATGAAATCTTTGAGTCCCAGAGTGGGTCTGACTGAACTCCAAAATATTTGTTCTCATAGCACAGTGATAACAAAGGCACCCCAAAACACACTCGTTCCTGTCCCAAGGTGATAACAAAGGTACCCAAGAAGTTTCGTGAAGATCAGTTCATAAATACGAGCCGTATAGAAGTTGTGACAAAAAACTGATTGGACCTAATTTTGGTACAAAATGGCCACTGGCAGCCATCTTGAATTTTGGACCTCACCCAGAAACACTCGTTCTCGTCCCAGGGTGATAACCAAGGTACCCAAGAAGTTTCAAGAAGATCGGTTGATAAATACAGCCTCTAGTCCGAGCCGTATTGACATGTGCACTTACTGTGTACAAGTAGCACTGAATAAATCAAAGTTCATCTAATTTGCATAATTTCTGCACGAGAAAAAAACCTGTACTATATGTGACATATTCCATGTTACTAAACATTCATACAAAAATTTATTCAAATCAGAACTTTCATACAGAAGTTCTGTACAAAAAACTGATTGCTCCAATTTTGGTACAAAATGGCTGCTGGTGGCCATCTTGAATTTTGGAACACCCCAAAACACTCATTCTCATCCCTCAGTGATAACAAAGGTACCCAAGAAGTTTTGTAAAGATCAGTTCATAAATACGGCCTCTAGCCTGAGCTGTATAGAAGTTGTGTACAAAAAACTGATTAGACCTAATTTCGGTACAAAATGGCCACTGGTAGCCATCTTGAATTTTGGACCGTATCTCAAGGTGATAACAAAGGTACCCAAGACGTTTTGTGAAGATTGGTTCATAAATACAGACTCTAGCCCGAGCCGTATTGACATGTGTACTTACTGTGTGTAAGTAGCACTGAAAAAATCAAAGTTCATCTAATTTACATAATTTCTGCACGAGAAAAAACCATGTATTATATGTGATGTATCCCATGGTTCTAAACATTCACACACAAAATTATTCAAATCAGCGCTTTCATATGGAAGTTCAGCGTAAAAATCTGACTGTCCCTAATTTTGTAGAAAATGGCTGCCATCAGCCATCTTGAATTTCGGACCGGACCAAAAACACTCGTTCTCGTTCCACGGTGATACCAAAGGTACCCAAGAAGTTTGGTAACGATCGGTTCATAAATACGGCCTTTAGTCCGAGTCGTATTGGCATTTGTACTTACAGTGCTGAAAGTAACACTAAATACATAAAAGCTAGTCTAATTTGCATAATTTATGCACGAGAAAAAAACCTGTATTATATGTGATGTATCCCATGGTACTAAACATTCATACAAAAAATTATTCAAATCAGAGCTTTCATATGGAAGTTCTGCGCAAAAATCTGATTGCACCTAATTTTGTATAAAATGGCTGCCAGCAGCCACCCTGAATTTCGGATCGGACCCCAAAACACTCGTTCTCGTCCCACGGTCATAACAAAGGTACCCAAGAAGTTTCGTTAAGATCAGTTCATAAATACGGCATCTAGCCCGAGCCGTATTGAATTGTTGACGGCCAGATGGACGACGGACGACTGGCCATGGCATAAGCTCAAATTTGACTTACGTCAAAGTTGAGCTAATAAATCATATATACACAGGGTTTCTTCTATAAATACGTTTTGAAGAGTAGTGAATACTGAACATTGTACATGCACTCCCACCTGTCACAAAGAAATAATGTTACTGACTTTAATATTTTTGTAAATAATAAATGGTTACTTGTATCTGAATAAAAAATGGAAATTGTGGGAATCACATTGTTGGATATAAGATAAAGAGAGTACGACAAAGTTAACTAGGTATAGTGTAAAAGTGGGGTGGGGGTGGGGGTGGGGGTACCAGTAACTCCACTGATTATGTTGAAGATTGAACTTTGTCAAGAGTCTGCCAAAGTGTACCACCAAAAGTTTAAAAATGAAAGTGTCAATGACACTGTAGCTCAACTTGTTTAAGACATGTACATGTATAGTATATGACACAGCAATGACAAACATCTAGGTAATAACCTGATAACAATTTATTTATTTTATTTTATTGGTGTTTAAGGTCACATATTTATGCACAATGGCTAATCGTGACCGTGACAGTTTTACGGGTGGAGGAAGCCGGAGTACCCGGAGAGAACCACCGAGCAACGACGAGCAGCTGTCATCTCTCCAACATCGTAACTCTGCACCACAGCACAGGCAGGGTTAGATTGGTTGAAGACATGCGCACCATCGACATGCAGTACGCCTCAGTACACAGCGTCATCGTGCCCCCATGTAGGCAATCGGGGTGAAGTGTCATGCCCAAGGACACAACGCGGCTGCCGCAGGTGGGATTCGAACCAAGGACCTCTCGGCTTGCAGCCTGCACCTCTACCAACTGAGTCACCACGCCCCTACCTGATAACAAAGGCACAAGTAAAGTATTGTAACGGTCTGTACATAAATGCTGACCGTAGCCTGTAACAAATATATAGGTATAGTACTGTAAAGGTGGGGGTGATAGTTAAGATGCTAAACCAGAAAAGAAATCTTTAAGTGGGTCTGACTGAACCCCAAAATATAGCACAGTGATAACAAAGGCACCCAAAAACAACACTCGTTCCTGTCAAGTTCCTGTCACAAGGTGATAACAAAGGTACCCCAAGAAGTTTCGTAAAGATCGATTCATAAATACAGACTCTAGCCTGAGCCGTATTGACGTGCACTTACTGTGTATCTTAGCACAGAATAAATCAAAGTTCATCTAATTTGCATAATTTCTGCACGAGAAAAATTTCGTATTATATGTGATGTATTCCATGTTGCTAAACATTCCTACAAAAATTTATTCAAATCAGAACTTTCATACAGAAGTTCTGTACAAAAAACAGATCGCACTAATTTTGGTACAAAATGGCTGCTGGTGGCCATCTTGAATTTTGGACCGCATCCAAAAACACTTGTTCTCATCCCACGGTGATAACAAAGGTACCCAAGAAGTTTCGTAAAGATCGGTTCATAAATACGGCCTCTTGTCTGAGTCGTATAGAAGTTGTGTACAAAAAACTGATTGGACCTAATTTCGGTACAAAATGGTCACTGGCAGCCATCTTGAATTTTGGACTGCACATAGAAACACTCGTTCTCGTCCCAAGGTGATAACAAAGGTACCCAAGAAGTTTCGTGAGGATCAGTTCAAGAATACTACCTTCAGCCCTAGCCGTATTGACATGTGCACTTACTGTGTATATATAGTAAGTAAATATTCAAATCAGAACTTTCATACAGAAGTTCTGTACAAAAAACTGATTACACTAACTAAAGTACAAAATGGCTGCTGGTGGCCATCTTGAATTTCGGACCACACCCAAAACCACTTGTTCTCGTCCCACGGTGATAACAAAGGTACCCAAGAAGTTTTGTAATGACCAGTTCATAAATAGGGCCTCTAGCCCAAGCCGTATTGGCATTTGCACTTACAGTGCTGAAAGTAACACTAAGTAAATCAAAGTTAGTCTAATTTGCATAATTTACGCACAAGAAAAAAACCTGTATTATATGTGATGTATCCCATGGTACTAAACATTTATACAAAAAATTATTCAAATCAGAGCTTTCAAATGGAAGTTCTGTGCAAAAATCTGATTGCACCTAATTTTGTACAAAATGGCTGCCAGCAGCCATACTGAATTTCGGACTGGACCCCAAAACATTCGTTCTCGTCCCATGGTGATAACAAAGTACCCAAGAAGTTTCGTAAAGATCGGTTCATAAATACGGCTTCTAGCCCAAGCCGTATTGAATTGTTGACGGATGACTAGCCATGGCATAAGCTCAAATTTGACTTATGTCAAAGTTGAGCTAATGAAAGACAATTGTAAGAATTATAGGGTTACCAAAAAAACAAAGAAAGTAATAAAAAATTTAACAAACTGATAATTAAAATAAAAATTGGGCTTCAATTTTATTTTCATTTACTTACCAATATAAAGAACAGTGGACCCCACTTAATAGGATATCTTTTTTCTGAATAACCCTGTTAATGGAATTTACCTTCCAAACACAAAACCATTTACTATACCTAGGTTATAGTCAAACACCTGTTAATTGAATGACAAGAGGTTTGAATCAGAGATGCTGGGGGTCGAGTTGTGGTGATTAAAACGTAATCCATGCTAGCACCTGAAACCACTAAACTAAGCAACAATCTAAGCGGCATAGAACAAATTTGGTAAAAATTGGATGAACTTTGTTAAAGTTATCGTGATGACAATGTCCCAGAGTCAGAAATTCGAACAAGAAAACAATCTAAGAGGCATAACTCCTGAAAACAAATTTGGGCACTACTGGTTTTCCAACCATCCAAGACATTATCCAGTGGAACCCACATACCAAGTCTGGTAAGAACCGATAACATTTGTTAAAGGTATCGTGCTGACACTGCCTGCAAGTCAGAAATCCAATCTAAGGGGCACAACTCCTAAAAAAAGAATTGACAGGACTGGTTTTCAAACTTGTCTACGACATTCTCGAGTAGATCTCCACAGATCAAATTTGGTAAAAATCAGATAATGTTTGTTCAAGTTATCATTAGTACTGAAATGGTTTACCGGATAATCAGTTTGAAACCAGTTACTTACCAAACCGATTAGATAAACCATCAACCAGTTAACCAAAATATTGATAGTGATCGTCATTCCACTGTTAAAACATAGGAAACCCGCCGCTTCTCCTTTGGGATAGATTATAGCTCGTCAAGCCCATGACAAATACTTAACTTTGGCATTCAAAACATTGTTAATGATCGGCAATTTCCGTGAGTACTGAGTAATCGAAGACACTATTCCAAAGTATGTATACAAATGAACGTTGATGAATACTCAACAATGTTCATTTGTATACAAACCATGGAATAATTTCTGCGGATACTGCTTTCCAATCACTATAGTTTTGATCCCATATTCAGCAAAATAATGGCCACGAATAACCTGGTTATAGCTCTCAATCGGGTGAGAAAATAAGCCAACCGTTTCAGCCATAGTTATCATGCTGAGACTGCCTGCAAGTCGAAATAAATATCAGCAATTTCTGGGAGTGTCGAGTAATTGAAGACACTATTCTGAAGTAAGTATACAAATGAACGTTGTCGCGTACTCGACAACGTTCGTTTGTATACATACCACAAAATAGTTAGTTTCTGCGAATATTGTTTTCCAGTCACTATAATTTTGATCCCATATCCAGTGAAATAATGGCCATGAATAACCATATATTATCCGGTTATAGCTCTTGGTCAGTCAGGTGTAAAAATGAGCCAACCATTTCAGCCCTAGTTATCATAATGAGACTGCCTGCAAGTCAGAAATTTCAAATATGAAAACCAATAGGCATTAACTCCAGAAAACAACAGGCCTCTCAGCATAGACTGCTCTGCCCAGGGTCACTGCTTTTTGGGGAAGCTAAATACAAAACAAGAATACAAGTGGTACTGCTTGTGACCTTGGCCAAGATGATATGACAATGAGTCAAGGTCATGACCCAACATTAGGTTATGGGTAACAATTCTATGAAGGATGAACAAAATCTGCCGCATAGATTGAGTTATACAGAGTAGACAGGGGCTGTATAACAATAACAAAGTTTTGCTGTCTGTGACTTGAACTTGATCTTGAGAATATGACCTTGGATCAAAGTTGTGACACACCTTTGAGTTATGAGCAATAAATGTACCAAGTATGAAAAAGATCTGCTAATCATACCACGTTATATGGACCGGACAGGGGCTGTATTACATATTTCCCCTCAGCTCCAGGGATCGCGACCTCATCTTGAACAGCAGTGACCCCCCAAAGGTGCCATCAAGGTACTCTTTATCACGCAGGCCACCCAAAGACCTCTTTGATTTGACCCCCTCTCGCCAATTACGGTTACAATCCTCCATGACCCTTTCTCTGATGATTTTTTTACCCTGGTTGGCCCCAACGTCCAGGACCGAGATCTCCAATGAGTAGTTCTCTACTAGCTCCCTCACTTGGACCATCCACCCCGCCTTTATATTTGAGTTGAAAATTCAATACATACAGTTATAAAGATTTGTCCAAAAATATTTGATGGTTGAGAAGTTATGGCCCAAACAAACAAAATGCTGATGACAGACGGACAACAGATAGACAGGTGATGGACAATGGCTGGAAGATGGATGAACAATAGACAAATCATCATCAGAAAATTCCGCTGACACTTATCAGGCAGAGCTAAAAATCCTACCAAGTTACAATGAAATCCCTCCATAAATACGAACTGTAGAGACTGTGGTAAAGGTTTTCGGCTCAGGCAAACATCCCAATTGACAGATCGCGACCAAATGAGGAAGTTCTCATCTAGACATCATACAGAGTCACCCTACCAAGTTACAATGAAATCCCTCCATATTAAATATGACCTGTAGACTGTGCTAAAAGTTTTTGGGTTTTGGGCTTGGGCAGCCATCACAGTTGACAGATCATAACCAAAAGGGGACGTTCTCATCTAAACATTATACAGAGTCATCCTACCAAGTTACAATGATACCCCTTCATAAATATGACCTGTAGACTGTGCTAAAGGTTTTCAAGTTTTGGGCTCGGGCAGCCATCACGGTTGACCGATCGTGACCAAAAGGGGACGTTCTCATCTAGACATGACCTCAAACCTGCATATGAAATTTTGTGATGATCGGACAAGAACTACAGGGGGTAGCCTGTGCTAAAGGAAAATGTGAACACCCTCACAGACTTGCAGACTCACAGACTTCCGCATGCGCAGTGGCAATAGCTTATCCTAACTTTGTCAAGTTAAGCTAAAAATGTGGACAAACTCACAGACTTCCACATGCATGATGGCAATAGATTATCTTGACTTTGTCAAGTTAATCTAAAACTTGGATGTTTAAGTTATCATGTTAACACTACAACATGGAAGGACTGATGGATGCCCACCAACCTTCATCAAAACAAGTCAAATTGTCCACACAACTCAAACAAAAAGTCAACATATGTCAATATCCTTGACAATCACCAAAGTCCTCTTGTTTGCAGGTGGAGGGGGGGGGGGGTTGATCTGGAAAACATTTACAGACACAGGGTCAAACATTTTTTTTTTTCGCCCTTCAGACACCCACCACCCTCTTACCCGCAATTTTCATTATTTTTTGTCCAGTCATTTATGGGGACCCACACCCTAAAATCTGAAAAAAGCATAAAATGCACACCTAGCCCTGTCAAACCGAGAACTGTTCCATTTCTTAATATTTAAGACTATTCCACTGACTGTTCCAGCATTTTAATACACCTCTGAGGCTGCAAGGGAGATAGTTCTAATGAGTTTGAATGGAAATAGAAACAAAGTATTATCAAATAAGTCTGAGTAAGTTACTGAATAAGTCCTGAATATGTCTGAGGTAATACATTTTCTGACACCCAAGTCTGTACCAGATTATTTAGCAATTCTTAGTAGAAAACACCTCTTCATTCCTCATTTTGGAACTAACAGGGATAGAAAAATTCACCTTCCCTATCTCTGTGGTATGCACATGTGGCATGAGGGAAGTCACAATCACAGACTAAATGTCAACATATCTTACTGGTATGATGAAGGTTACTGATTGATACTGCATATCAGTCATCTTTGTCCAATTGGCCTTTTTAATTGACAAACATTTTCTTGGTGAAGGGGGGTGTTTTTCTCTTTTACAGGCCTGCACGAATTGAAAATTAAGGAAACCTCTTTATGGGTTACCTTAATTACTTTAGGATAACCCTGTTCAAAAAAAGGTAACCCATTTAAGCCGCAAACTGTCGTTATTATGGTAACCCTTTACCTAACAAAACGGTCAAAAATGGCCGGGAAATTTACCAAAATAAGCCTACCAAAGCCAAACATATTTTGCAAATCTCATAATAAAACATACAGATATGGATATCATTAGAACCGGCTTATCAAGCCGGTTCTAATGATATTCATATTTGTTTGGGATTTATTGAAAAATTGTGAGATTTTCTTGCAAAAAATGTGAAATTTCATTTTTTATAAAAAAGCTGTGTTAGGTGAAGGGTTAACAGGGTGCTGATGAAACAAACACTCTTTAGACATGTTCTTGATTGTTCAACTCTCTCCACTCTGATGTCAAAATCATTCTTCAATGCTGATTATCTCCTTTTATACTGTGGAAAATTCAACATTTATAATTTAGTTGACAGCTTATGAAGCTCTGCCCACAAAAATATAAACTGTTGATTATATTGACTGTACAAGGGTAAATAACCACAAGGGAATCATTGATTGTTTAGACATCAGAGTAAAGGGGAGTCAACCTTTAAAAACTGAATATTTTCTTGATATTTTTCAACAAATAGTTATGAGCGCGACAACAACAACAACAAAAAATTGGGGGAACGGAAAACGGTTCGCCATAAATAAATTAAGGCAACCTTTAGGCATACGAACCCATCATTCGCCTAATTTGTGCTGGCCTGTTTTACTGTATTACACCAGTGGCATCCGGTGGTATTATGATTTTTATTTATATAAACTTTCTGTAATTATTTTGGACTATTTTCTCCTTCAATTAACATGCAATGGTCAGATAGATTAGGAAGAATAGATGCAAGTCCATTCCCGTGTGGACAGCATTAGCAGCAGGTACCAATATAGAATTTATATGGATTTTGGACATACCTACACCCCTAATGTGATAGTTTATATGTTTCAAATGGCCTGGTTTGCTATATAATGGATAACAAGGGCAACGCAAAGTGTGGGCCAATGCCCCCGACATGCATGCAAGTTCGAAGTAGCAAACAATTTCTAAGTGCAGAGTGAAAATAGAAAGATTTACTAAGTCGAAAAGAGCCATAACGCTGGAAAAAATTATTGGACGGAGCCCATTCCTTGTGCATATCTGTCCCCCCATGCAGGTCTATCAGCATACCAAAGGAGATGCAAATTTGAGCAATGACTCTGAAATTACAATGCAAAACATTTGTATGGACAGACAGATGGTCAGATGGACAGAGGGCTTCACTAAATACCCTGAATCCTCCTTCGGAAGTCAGGGGCATAATAAAAGGTTAAACAAGCACAAAACTTTGGGATTTTATTGCATTTTTGGTCATTTACGCATTTTTTCCGGATCACCAACCCACCCACCCCCTCCCTGTGTCTGGAAATGTTTGGGTGACCACCCCCATTTATTTGAATAACCATGTGGCCTCAGCACATCACAAACTGGCATTTAATTCATTATATCTTGTTTGACAGAGAGCGATAAACTCTGTTAAACATGAAAGAATAAATGTTTAGTTTATCTCAAGACTACAGGAAAGTGACCAAATACCTGTTAATTGAATACTCCTGTTACCAGCTGTTACCTGAATAATTTTCACTGGCACAGTGGCTATTCAATTATCAGGGTTCCACTGTATATGTAATAGTTTTAGTTCCAGGAAATATTTAAATTTTTACTTCATAATTTCATTAAGTAGGATGGATCCTCGGTAAATGTGTAGGGTTGACCAATCAATATTTTCAATGTGCAGCCCCCAAGTCTGCACATTGAAATATTAATTGGTCTACCACCAAATAACGAATATTCACACCTCCAATTGCTGCCACTGAACAAACATGGAATATATCACTAGGGTTTAAAGGGTTAACTATTGAAAAAGAAAAGCAAAAATATTGTATTGAAGGTGCTATTTTTATTTATTTTTTCTTGTTCTATTTATGAAATTTTGACACATGGCCATGTCAAAACCGGATTGCAGAATAATCGAGAATAGACAGTTTTTGTGATCAGAGCGCTGTATATTATGTATTGCGAAACAAAAGTTGAGTCTTTGGACTAAAATCGGGGTCTTCTGTCTACCCAGCCGCTATTGTTCTGGTAGAAGTGTGAAACTTTTCTTGATCAAAGAAATGCCGACTATAGTTTTGTTCAAATTACTAGTTTGTTCAGTTGGGAATTTAACTGCAAATTCAGAGGGCTGGGTAAGTAGGAAAATGACAAAAACGAACCAAAAAAAAACCAATGTCAATATACAGGGAGGATAAAATAATAACTGCAGTTATGATTTTATCACCAATGCTTCTTGTATAGACCTCTTATATTAACACAAAAATGGGACGAAATTATGCCTTGGACCAAAAAATATAAATTTTATAGTAAATTTCCTTTCTTATTATACCTACCGAAATTGTTTACTACAGGCTTGCACTACAGTGGAAGAACCTAACTCGGATAAAATACTCTCTATTTTAATCTTTCCCAAGATTTGGGAAAGAAAAGTGGTGTAAAAACACCACGAAAAAATAAGCCAAAACTGGGTCGAGCGCCATTGGCGCAGACCCAGTATGGGATGCTCTTCCATAGTACAAATCCACAACATCCGTAAAACAGTGTGCAATGCGTCAATTCGTCATTCTTTTGATTCCGAACAACACAGGAGTTATGTGATCAGCGGGGAGGAAGGATTCTTACCCGAATAAGAAGACGGGAGGGCATCCATGTAAACAATTTCGGTAGGTATAATAAGAAAGGAAATTTACTATAAAATTTATATTTCTTATCAACCTACCTCAATTGTTTACTACAGGCTGAATAGACAAAAGGCTGGAGGGAATCACATAACCAACCCACACATAACTCAATAGCACTGGGACCGTGGACAGAGGAAGAGATCCCTAGGTCTATCAAACCATAGCATCACAAACATTGGAAAAGACAATGAAAGATGAGGCGTATGGTGAAGTGCGACGCACAGACAGAAAGGGCAGTAACAGCACGAAGCTGGAACTGACCCTGAAAAAAGCTGAAAGGCTGGGATAGACAACAGCCTGAGCCGAAGAAAGAGGGCCCCAAGGTTCTCTGTCGGCTCCTGCAACTGTCGCAGATAAAAGGAGAATGTCGCATTTCTCCAGAAGGCTGCCAGAATAACATCCGTCATCCGACAACATGACAGAGTTATTAAAAGAGGAAGACAATGCACGCACCTCGTGGCAGAAAAAACAATTGGTAAAACAATCACCAGTAGCTAGACGAGCGGAAGCTGCACGAATAGCAAGACAAATCCATCAAGAAATGGATGCAGGAGAGATCTGGCATGTGAGAGAACGCATATTCATCCAGGATAAAGGCGTGAATGCCCCCCCCCCACCCCCAAGCAGAGCTGCGCCCAAGAAAGTGACCATCTTGGAGGAAACTGCAAAGTCCTAGGCCTTTTCAAGGAAAAGAGCTGAACAAGCTTGGAGAGGCAAGGATGAGTGTCGAAACAAGGCGGTATCACATATGAAAAAATGTCTCCGAAGCATGGACATGGACCCATTGCTGGAGACCCCCCAGAAACAAACATATACCAGAAACTCCGCAAGTGGTGTGATCGAAGGAGTGACAGAAGCAACAGAGTGATCGCACACCATCGACAGAAGAACCTTCCACTTAGCCACAGAGGCTAAACCAATGGAGTGAGTGCCTCCTTGAAGAAAAGCAACTCCACTGCGTGTCTCGAAAAACCACTACGGAGGAGACAGGACCCGATAAAAGACATGTGCGAAGGCACAATGAAGTCGGGTCAACGTAAAACCTCCTCGGGCGACTTTGGCAAAGAAAGTCGCGAGGTAGAGGGAGACATGCCGGAACTGCCGCTAACAGAGAGCGGAGCAGATTGATCCACACCCACCGAGGCAACGGGTGTGATCGAAAGGATTCGACGACTGCAGGTTCATATCCAGGCGAGAACCTGAGGTGGAATCGGAACCGGCAGGAAGGCGTAGCCGACAAGACCATCCCAAAGGAGGGCCAGAGCGTCCACGGCGAAAGCCAGAGCATCTGGACACGGGGACACAAAAGTGTCCACCGGATGGTTCCAACGAGTCGCAAGAGAGCGACGGAACCCGCCATGTGGAGCATCCACCTGGTGGAAATGACCCTGCCCCGATGGGACAGGGAGTCGGCTAGGACGTTCAGACGACCGGGAATGTGACGAACAGCCACCACGGCGTGGACATCCTGAGCAAGCAGTAGAAGATCCCGAGCCAATTCGAACATTGGAACAGAGTGCGTGCCGCCCTGGTTCTGAATGTAAGCAACCACCATCGAATGATCAGACAACAGAAGGACCTGGCAATTCGACAGGTGAGGGATCCACTACCTGAAACTCAGAAGCAAGAAGCTCCTTCTGGCTGATGTGTAGAGCTGCATGATCCTGGTCCCACATCCTGTGAATGGAAAGACCTCGAGGATCCAACGTCGCACCCCATACGAGATCGCAGGCATCTGCCATCAGAACGCGATCGGACATGGGTAAGTCCAACGGAATACCCTGCGAAAGCCACTGGACATCCGCCCAGAGGAGAAGGTGAGGATAAAGATATTCTGGAAACTGAAGCACCAGATCCAGAAAATCGACATTCGGCCTCCCAACGACTGAGCAGAAAGTGTTGGAGAGGTCAGACACAAAGCCGACCTAGAGGAATGAGATCCGTCACCGAACAGCAGAGACCGCATAGCTGGAGAATTCTCCGAGCCGTCGCGGAAGTGGACTGGGACAGAGTCATAGTAAAAGCTGAGAGAATCACAGCCCTGGCCTGGGGAACCGCCACCAAATTGAATTGTGTGCGGAAAGTCATCCCCAGATGATAAAACGACTGAGAAGGGATCAGGTCCGACTTCTCCTCCTTGACTCTGAAACCTAGCGACGTGAGCAGGCTCAACAGAGTGGCGACATCTGACTCCAGTAAGGCAGCATTGGAATGCCACTGGAGGATATCGTCCAGATATGCCGAAGTAGTCACCCTGGACTGTGTGCGATGGAAAGCTATCACATGTGACATCAGTCTGGTGAAGGCCCAAGGAACCAGGTTAAGGCCGAAAGGCATGGCCTTGAACTGGTAAACCCGCCCCAGAAAAACGAACCTGAGATACTTCCGTAACGCCCAATGAATCGGAACGTGAAAGTAAGCGTCTCGCAGGTCGAAACTGGAAGCGAAAACTCCCTGGTGAATTGAACGGAGGACCGACCTGAAAGTCTCCATGCTGAACTAAGGAGCAATGATAGACTGGTTCAGGAAACCCAGATTGATAACCGATCGGAGTTGGCTGTCCTTCTTCGGCACCAAGAACTGGCGGGAATAGAAACCCACTGACCTAATGTTCTTGATGACCCCAATCGCACCCTTTGTCAGGAGATTGTCTATCTCCGTGGACAAAAGTTCCCAACGTAAAATGTCTGAAGGAACTGCGGTTGGAAGAGGCACCCTGGACAGAGTGGGGTGCCTTCGGAAGGATATTCGCAGCCCGGACCAAACAACATCTAACACCCAAGGATAGGATGTGATGGTGGCCCAACGGTCTGCGAACAGAGGAAGCAGAGGGTACTTGTTAGGCTTGGAACAGCCCGTGCCTACCCTAGAAGGCTGATCAAGCTGAAGAAAGGACCGTCAACACAGAACCATGGAAAAGTTGCAGACCTGCCAAAGAAGCAGATCGAAGAGTAGCGCACTGCTCCTCAGGAAGGGATCGGTCTGTGTCCAGCACAGAGTCCCCTCGAACTAATTCCAGATTAGCCATGTTACAGGCAAGCGTGTGAGTAAGATGCATGAGCACCTTGGACAGCACACGCAAAGGAGCCTGTACCTCGTCAAACTTATCTGGGGGCAGATAAGCAGCTAAAGCTGAGACGACGTGATCGGAGAGAGAAAGCATACCAAGCATCTCTCTCGATAAGCCTAATGTGGACTCCAGAGTCGTCATCGGAATGACGGCAGACTTGGACTTGGAAAGCCCGAGTGAATTGGAGTCCTGATCCAAAACCGTCAAAGTCTGGTAGACTGACGGATTGGCGGAATCGTAGGAACGATAACGTGACGGAGGCCAAAAGGTGTCAACCCTGGTGAAGAACGGAGCCTTCATAGCCTTGGAACTTAGCTTAGAATCCAAGGCTGAAAATACTTCAACCAACTCTACCGAATGGCACAGTCGAAGACGCCCAGAAGCGGGTTGCTCCATAGGCTGTTGGCGCGCGAACGATGATCGCGGCCTGGCTGACACTGTCGACTGGTTAGATGGTTTGAGATCCGGAAGGAACCCAAACATGAAATCAAGAGCTGCCTCCAAGTCCGAAGACTGCTGGCTCTCGACATCAAGCATGTCTGACTCTTCCCCTGAGTCGGAAGACACATAGCCCATCGTGGGCAAACCAGCCGACGCCTCCCATGGTGTCGGAACACCAGAGGGATCAGAAAGTGGCCTGTTTCCAATCCCGGGAGGCGGCGCCATAGGGGGCGCCTGGAAACCACTTGCTGCCTCGCTGGAAGCAACAGGAAGGCTCTTTGACAGAACCTGAGTGAGTGAGGAAAGGGCTTCCCTAAGCTCACTGCCCGTACTGGCCGGTTCGACAGGGGAACGAACCGAGAAAGTGGCTTCACCTGTGACCCTCTTAACCAGCGAAGGGTCACGATCCTCCAAAACACCCGACGTGGGACGACGGGCGGCAGCCGATACGTCTGAAGGCAGACGTGCATAGGGGTGTGACACACCCCGAGGATCAACATAGCGGGAACTCATGAGAGTCAACGCGGACCTCTGCAGGGCAGAAGGTCCAGGCTGCACAAAAGACATTGGTCCCCCAAAACTGGTCGTGGGCCAGAATGAGTGGACGGAAACACCACAGAGTTCATAGTGTCCCACTAAGAACATCCAAATCCAATGACAACTGTGGTGCACGGCGACGCAGAGACCACAGTAGAGGGTCCGGCCGGCAGCCACTTCCAACTTTGCCGAGTTGAAGTCAGGGAAGGCTGAGGCCGATACCCCCACGTCTACACAACCAGACACTGCAGCAGACCACTGCAGGTATAAAACTACTGTGCTCAATGGCTGAGAGGACACAGTAGGGGGTTCAGTCGGCAACCCCATCCAACTTCGCCGAGTTGAAGTCAGGGAAGGCTGAGGCCGATACACCACAACCACACTACAGACATCCCTGCAGACCCTGGCAGGGATAAGCCGAGGCCGGCTAAAAACGGTGCCCAATGACGTTGTAGATGGAACAGCAGTAGCAGCAGATACGACGGGAGCTGTTGGAACTGGCGGAAAAGCGGATAGAGCCACCAAGTTCGGCCTCCAAAGGAGGAGTCACAACCCTAGTGACAGCCTCAGATGTCGACTGGAGAGGGCGCATAGTCCCGGAACCAGGCATCTCTTCACCAGAAATCCAACAGCTCCCGCAGTATCCACCACGGTAAAAAACTGCACATTTCCCACGGAAGGGGAGTAACTCTCACCAGACATGGTCGAGTCGGGAAGCCCCGAATCGACAGATTTCCCCACCCCCCGCTGGTGTGGGAGGAGCTGCACATCCCCCACGGAGGGGGAGCAATTCTCACCAGACGTGGTCGAATCGGGCGACCCCAAAACGATAGCGTTCCCCACCCCCTGCGGGAGTGGGAGGAGCTGCACATCCCCCACGGAGGGGGTCAAACTCACACCAGACGTGGTCAAGTCGGGAGGCTCCCGAAACGACAGCGTTCCACAGCACCCGCAGGTTCGGAAGAAACAGCCACGAGAACGCACCAAGGCGAGGGCAAAAGGAATTGCCCTAAAGGAACCAAACCGGAAATAACAGAGGTGAGAGCAGTAGAAGAAAAGGGTGAACTCAAGTAGAAGAACACCCTCAACTCCGAGAGAAGGTGGCAGAAAAAAAACCGGTGACAGAACCCAGACGGTCGACAGGGACCGAAAAAACAGAAATTCAGCCCTCAACAGGGTGAAGAAATCCTGTCCAGACAGTCCCAGAATGACACCTAACTCCAAAATTAATTCATTCAACTGACAAAAATTCATTGTCGAATCGCGTGATGTCGAAAACAAAACATTTGCGAAAATGGAATGGTAAATAATATACAATGAGAGTGTGGTTGAAAATATTAACGAGAATATATAAAACACAGTCCTGTTATTATACGATCTTCAGATCCATAATTCCAGTCACAGGAAAACCATTATCCACGAGTTGAATTATCACTGTTTCATAATGCATATGGCGGAGACACATCCTGCTCGTGCCCCGGATAAATGAAAGTCTCAATGACACTGTAGCTCAACTTGTCAAGACAAAGACATGTACATGTATAGTATGCGACACAGCAATGACAAACATCTAGGTAATGACCTGATAACAAAGGTACATATAATGTATTGTAACGGTCTGTACATAAATACTGACCGTTGCCTGTAACAAATGTATACGTAAAGTATTGTAAAGGTGGGCTACAGACAGATGCTAAACTGAAAAGAAATCTTTGAGTCCCAGAGTGGGTCTGACTCAACCCCAAAATATTTGTTCTCATAGCACAGTGATAACAAAGGCACCCCAAAACACACTCATTCCTGTCCCAAGGTGAAAACAAAGGTACCCAAGAAGTTTTGTGAAGATCAGTTCATAAATACGAGCTGTATAGAAGTTGTGACAAACAAGAGGCCCCACGGGGCCTGAAGCGCTCATCTTGTACAGAACACAATTTAAACAGAGTCCAAGAATGAGTCTACATTAAGCAAGCCATCTCCATAGGCTACACTGTCAATCCTTGAGTCCCTCAGGAGTGACAAAAATAATCTGGGCATCATGCCTTTTCTTCAGTTGATCATAAGTAAAATGTAGAGCTCCCCTATGAAGCCCCTTGATACAACCTATGTGGATTAATCTTAGTACCTCTAGAGGGTACTGAATACAAAATTTTTAATTCTTCAGCAAAATGGCCAATTCCGGCTCCCATAGAGAGCCCAAATATTAACCCAGGCTCTTGATTTGAAGACAGTTAAATCTGACTGCCCTAGAGATGTTGTGTACCGAATATGAAAGCATTCTGACTGTTGGATCTGAAGAAGAGAAATTGTAAAGAAATTTCTTCGAATTGCACTAAGTTCAAATTTGGGCTACCATAGCGAGCCCAAATATTGACCTATGGATCCGATTTGAACAAACTTGAATCTGACCCCCCTAGAGATGTTGTATACCAAATGTGAAAGCATTCTGTCAAGTGAATCTGAAGAAGAAGATTTTTGAAGAAATTCCCTCATATTGTACTAAGTTAAATTTCATGTTCCCATATGGAGCCCAAATATTAACCTAGGCACTCGAATTGAACAACCTGGAATCTCACCCCCTAGAGATGTTGTATACCAAATATAAAAGCATTCCGACTGGTGGATCTGAAGAAGAAGATTTTTAAAGAAATTTTCTCATATTGCACTAAGTAAAAATTTGGGCTACCATAGTGAGCCCAAATATATACCTAGGGATCTGATTTGAACAAACTTGAATCTGACCCCCATAGAGATGTTGCATACCAAATATCAAAGAATTCTGACTGATGGATCTGAAGAAGATTTTTTTTAAATTACCCTCCATATTGAACAAAGATAAAATGTGGGCTTCCATAGGAAGCCCAAATATTAACCTAGGGACTTGGTTTGAACAATCTAGAATCTGACCCTCATAACAATGATGTATACCAAATATTAAAAGATTCTGACTGGTGGTTCTGAAGAAGAAGATTTTTAAAGAATATTCCCCATATTACCCTATGTTTAAACTTCGGGCTCCTGTAGAGAGCCCAAATATGAACCAATGAGCTTTATTTCAACAAACTTTTATCTGACCCCCCTATGAATGCTGTATACCAAATATCAAAAGATTCTGATGATTGGTTCTGGAGAAAAGATTTTTTAAAATTTTTGCAAATATGCTGACTCAGCATTTTTTCGATGCCCATTGCAGAACACCCTAACATAACCGATGGCAATTTTTTTTTACCATTCAATTCTACTGGTCATAAGGATACTTCATACCAAATAAAAGCTCTCTGTTCCGTGGGGTTTGGGAAATATGGGCGTTTGAAAATATTTCTATTTTTAGCTCCCAGGGTTCCCATGGGGATGCGGGAATTTTTTTTTTGCATGGGTCAAGTACTTATGACCCAATACTACCACAAACCAAATTTGGTTCATACCGGACCATCGGTTCAGAAAATAGAAATTTTGGGCGGGGCCAAAAATCTTACCCCTCCTATTACAAAGCCAAATATTACTTCACGAACTTCGTTTGAACAAACTTGATTCTACACCTCATATGGAAGCTCCATAGCAAATATCAAGTCATTGTACACACTGGTTCTTGAGAAGAAGATTTTAAAAATATTTTGGAGCATTTTCCCCCACTCCCTCCCTATGGGGCTGTGCATGCTGAGTTGAACAAAAATGAAATGCCCCTTTGGGACCAATTCACTCACGCAAACTTTCACTTGAATTGGCCCAGTGGCTTTGGAGAAGACCAAAACATGGTGTTGACGAACGACGGACGGGAAGCGATGAGATTAGCTCAGCTTGACTTTGTCAAGATGAGCTAAAAACTGATTGGACCTAATTTTGGTACAAAATGGCCACTGGCAGCCATCTTGAATTTTGGACCGCACCCAGAAACACTCATTCCCATCCCAAGGTGATAACAAAGGTACCCAAGAAGTTTTGTGAAGATCGGTTCATAAATACAGCCTCTACCCTGAGCCATATTGACATGTGTGCTTACATTGTTTAAGTAGCACTGAATAAATTAAAGTTCATCTAATTTGCATAATTTCAGCATGAAAAAAAAAACCTTATAATATGTGATGTATTCCATGTTACTAAACATTCATACAAAAATTTATTCAAATCAAAACTTTCATACAGAAGTTCTGTACAAAAGACTGATTGCACTAATTTTGGTACAAAATGGCTGCTGGTGGCCATCTTGAATTTTGGACCACACCCAAAAACACTCGCTCTCATCCCACGGTGATAACAAAGGAACCCAAGAAGTTTCGTAAAGATTGGTTCATAAATATGGCCTCTAGTCTGAGCCGTATAGAAGTTGTGTACAAAAAACTGATTAGACCTAATTTCGGTACAAAATGGCCACTGGCAGCCATCTTGAATTTTAGACCGCACCCAGAAACACTCGTTCTCATCCCAAGGTGATAACAAAGGTACCCAAGACATTTCGTGAAGATCAGTTCATAAATACAGACTCTAGCCCGAGACGTATTGACATGTGTACTTACTGTGTATAAGTCGCAATGAAAAAATCAAAGTTCATCTAATTTGCATAATTTCTGCACGAGAAAAAAACCTGTATTATATGTGATGTATCCCATGGTACTAAACATTCACACAAAAAATTATTCAAATCAGCGCTTTCATATGGAAGTTCTGTACAAAAATCTGATTGCACCTAATTTTGTACAAAATGGCTGCCATCGGCCATCTTGAATTTCGGACCGCACCCAAAAACACTCGTTCTCGTCCCACGGTGATACCAAAGGTACCCAAGAAGTTTCGTAAAGGTCGGTCCATAAATACGGCCTCTAGCCCGAGCCGTATTGGCACTTGCACTTACAGTGCTGAAAGTAACATCAAAAAACATCAAAATTATTCTAATTTGCACAATTTACGCACAAGAAAAAAACCCGTATTATATGTGATGTATCCCATGGTACTAAACATTCATACAAAAAATTATTCAAATCAGAGCTTTCATATGGAAGTTCTGTACAAAAAAACAGATTTCTGCATCGTCGGTACAAAATGGCAGCTGGCGGCCATCTTGAATTTCGGGCCGCACCCAAAAACACTCGTTCTCGTCCCACGGTCATAACAAAGGTACCCAAGAAGTTTCGTAAAGATCGGTTCATAAATAGGGCCTCTAGCCCGAGCCGTATCCAATTGTTGACGTACGGACAGATGGACAGACAGACGGACGACGGGCCATGACAAAAGCTCAAATTTGGCTTTGCCAAAGTTGAGCTAAAAAAGAATGGCGAATTGACGCATTGCGCACTGTTTTACAGAAGTCGTGGATTTGTACTATGGAAGAGCGTCCCATACTGGGTGTGAGCCGATGGTGCTCGACCCAGTTTGGGCTTATTTTTTCGTGGTGTTTTTACACCACTTTTCTTTCCCAAATCTTGGGAAAGATTAAAACAGAGAGTATTTTATCCGAGTTAGGTTCTTCCACTGTAGTGCAAGCCTGTAGTAAACAACTGAGGTAGGTTGATAAGAAATCAGTCTTATGTGTTCAAAGGGTTAATAACTGAATAAAAATTAAATCAAATTCTTAACGCTTTATCCAACGCAGACGATATCAAAATGTTTTATTTTAAATATCATTTTTTTTAAATTTTCAAAAAATTTCAACCAAACCATATCGTGTCACCCCTCATTGGAGTGAGCTCGAGGAGCTCGTTCCAATGAGGGGTCACATGATATGGTTTGGTTGAAAATTTCTGAAAAATAATATTTTTTCATCTGCTGTATTTGCATATTACGCGGGCAGATGTGGCCGATTCGTTTGTAAAGGGTTAAATTAAAATCCGGTGCTATGGGAACTATCAGTTCTCTGTTTTGATATATCAACTCACCAATTAAGTCCGGAGATGAAACATAAGCCCTCTGTTTTGATACGGACTATAACATTCGCCCAGGTTTTAATTAAAACTAGTGGGCTGGGTGAACAGGAATAACCCCTAAAATCTTATCTGAACATGGAGCTCGGGAAAATTTGTAGGTTGACGAGATTAGCCCTATCACTGAAGCAATTAACTCTTTACCCAGTCTGACTAGACAAAGACACTTGCTAAACATTTTCTTGTATAACTAAAAAATTTAATTTGTTGTGTCAAAAAACAACTTATGATCCCGTCAATAGAGTGACCAAAATGAGCTTGTTCTGAGGGATCCTAAGCTATGTTTTGGAAAAATTCTGGTGGGAAAATTATGAAACCTGAATGTCGATTTTTGTGAATAGACCTGATCGTTACATTCGATAAAAGATTAAATAATTTATTGTTTTTTTATTTTCATTCGTTTTACTTTCCCCAACACAAATTGTATTCCCACTTCCACTCACCAATAATTATACTCCCAGCATCATATTCCACTCTCAGCAACGACAAATTTCTTGAGTTGAATCGATTATAAAGGGTTGTTTTGGGAAAACAAATAAGGAGAAAATAAAATAAATACAAAAGTTCACTGCTCAGATTCGAGTATGATTTTATCCTCTCTAGGACAGCGCAGATTATTTCACTCAGCTACCGCCTTATGAAATAATCCTCCACGAACTACATTCGAGGATAAAAACTGTACTCGAATCTGAGAAGTGAACTATTGTCTAGGCCTTTGGAAATGTTAGATAAAGATGAGTGATGACCACTGTACTAACTCTGATTAGTGCTGTCATGTAACTTGTGTGCATTTCCAAGTACAGTGTAAGTAAAAAAATGGTGTAAATCCACTAAGAAGTGAAGTTGCCGAGAAGAAATGGAGACTGCAATACAAATCAAATCAAACATCTTCTCCCATGATCAAGGCAAATTTTTCTCCATCTCTTATATGACCAGATTTCAAAAATAAATAAAGCTTTGTGGAACCATCGTAAGTTTTGAAGTCTCTGTAACTGTCATTGGGTTTTCCAGGTAATTCTGACAATGGTATAATGTCATTTATTGGCAAATACACATCTTTTCTCTTGCCCCAGAAAGTTAAATGTGAAACTCTCACAGTTTTGAGATCTCCACTCAAACTTATCATTCCAACAGTTTTCCGAATATATATACTCAGTACATACAGAGTCAATGTTGCCAAAGTCATAACTAGAATTGAAGCTGTCGCCAATTCTGAATGGCTAACAAGGGCAAAAGAACCTAATCCAAAAAGAAGACCTGTCTGATAAATTTTAAAGCGTTGAAATGTTTTTAAATGCACAATGAAAGGAAATGCATAGACAACATCGTATTCTGGCAATGCATCTGAAAAATGGCGAATCGATGTTATATGGGAAGAGTTCGAAGTACCGCCTACGAGAGGAAACAAAAACTGAGATTTTCTTCCACCTTTTTCATTTTTAATGTTTCTACAGTAACATTTTTCAAACACATTAACATCTTTAATTCCACTGGATGTATACTTATATATTGAGCTACTTCTGGATGAACATACTCGATACAAATGACAGTGCAGTAGTTTCTTTTCAATCATTTGCACAAACCTGCAGCACAACAAAGACATGGTCTTGAATTTTAATATTCGTGTGGGTCAATGAAAGACAGCAATGGCCTGAAAAGAAAAAAAGTTTCAATCATAATATCTGAGTCTTCACGCAAGTCGGTTCGTCTACATACAAGACCTTTAGATTGTTCTAATTTGTGAACAACGAGTAAAGGTCACAGGATCTATCAGGCTGAACATACTTTGGCCTGGAAGAAGAAAATTTTGAAAATACAGACTCCAATCTAGCCATTTTCTCAAAAATCTAATCCCAGATAGCACTCCGCCCATCAAGATTTTGGTATTAACTCCTAACCCTGGAGTATTTTCCAAATAATTTTCATCAAATCTAGTCATAACTGCTGTAAAGCAGCCATGACTAGATTTGATGAATAAATTCATCTAAATTTAACTCTAGTAGAAATCCTTGGTGAAAAAATACATTCAATTAACCAGAGGAAATTTGGATTAAATGAGCCCAAATTATCGTTATTAGTGGCAAGAGAAATTCTGCCCTGGGCAGGAATATCCGCCAACAAACTGCAAGGAGTTAAAGTCTTGTGGAAACAGTTCAATATACTCTTATTAGGAAAACTGTTCAAATAAACCCATAATTTGAGCATAATATCATATTTTGGGAACAACTTTTTCCATTGCTAATTTGAGGGATTTAAAGTCATAAAATACAAGCAAAATAATATAGTAATAGTAATTTATAAGTTATGAGATTCATCTTTGAGGAAACTCAGACTTTTGGTTGTCCATGCACATCATTCCACCAGAAAATGACACTTGAAATAAAATTTCTACAATAAGTAAAATAAGTAAATATAGCTTGTTCCAATGAGCCTGAATTAGGGGTCATCAGCAATATTTTGGAGACAAAAATAAGAAAAAATCAAATGTGAAATGGTGCCGACTGGATATGGTAATTACATAAGGTAATAAATGGTTAACAAGAAAATAGAGCAACGTAAAGCATTGCATATGCCCCTCATCCAATACCACACATAGCATATGCTTCTCATTGGAGTGGTGATATTTCTTAACCTTTTACCCAACGTAATGGCCAAAACCAGCCAGCGCTATTCACAAAATTCACTATTCAGTTTTCATTACTTTTTCATTTTTTTGTCACAAAAACAAAGTTTATGGCCCTCATTGGAACAAGCTCATTTAGCTTGTTCCAATGAGGGGGTCATAAGCTATGTTTTTTATGCAATAAAACTCAGTGGGGAGGTATGAGTGCCCACTCATGGTAGGGCCATCTCCATCTGGGCATTGGTAAATATAAAAAATTTACATATTACTTTAAATTTATATTTTTTTACTAATATCCAATGGCCCAGACTTAGCTGAATTGTAAAAAGGCTGAGGGCCTAGGACTAAAGAATTAGCAAATCAAGTACAGCTTGCATTCCAAGAGGAAAAGGAGATTAAATTTAAAAGGAATTACATGTATGTCTCTCTATACAATAACAGAGAAGTCATATCATAAATAAGGAACCATATCCAAGTAATTCTGTAATCTTAGCATGAATGATTATGCTAATTGCGTGTAAAAAGCCCCCAATTTTAAGGCTAGCCCGGACTTATAATTCCTATTGAACCCGCTTTACTTGAATAGCTCTCGTGTTAGTTATCAAATAGTATACCTCATATCTGACTGACTCCATAATGCCACTAAGGATGGAGAGGGACGTGATGAACAACAAAACACCATATAGACATATTATCCAATCTCTAGGGTGGAAATATATAATCCACAAGAATAGATTGGACAAAAATGAAAAGGGAGACGAAAACAATGTTCCAACACCTGATCATAAAAACCTAGATGAACTCCTTACGTTCGATCTGATATCAGGAAATACATTCCTGAGAAGGAGTTTAGTATAGGCGTTTGAAGAAACACTCATTAATCACACTAGTTAAATATGGCATTATTAATAGGGCTTATCGACTCACATAACTACCACCAAACCATACCGGTAGGAAGAGAATAACCTCCTCTAACATTACGGCATCATGTCCGATAGGACAATGAACTCAGCTTCGATGAAGCAGCTAAAGGTCTTCCTATTCGTGAAGACAGATATATATCGGTGTAAGTTGTGACTTTGAAAGCTCACTGAACGGAGACTTACAATTATCGCCGCGCAAGGTAGGGAATGAAGAGCCGCTATTTTAACAACCCTAAATTCCCAAAGAGACATTAGTATCAAGAGATAATTATTTCAGTTATGTCATTGCATAATTACTGAAAAACATCGCTCATGATTCTAGATAGGCTACTATGGTGTAAACAATAAGACTCAAGTCTATGACACCTAGGAAAACAAACCGAAAAGTATTATTCCTTTAGCGGTTTTATTCCCAAAAGACAGAGGTCAGAGCCTAGCTAATGTATCCCTAGCTAATGTATCTTAGAAGTCTTCATCTCCGTGAAGACATATCTCAGTGTAACTTGCGACCTTGAAAGCTCACTGAATGGAGACTTACAACTATCGACGTGCAAGGTAGGGAATGACGAGTCGCAATTCTAAAAGCCGTAATTCCCAAAGAGACAGTAGTCTCAAGGTAGCTACACAGTTATGAGTCTTCGTCTGCATGAAGACATATCTGTGTCACTTGCGGCCTTTGAAAGCTCACTAAATGGCGACCTACAACACTAGCTGCTAATGTATAAGAAAAGACCACTGTAACAGAACATAAGGCTACTATGGCATCCACAATGGCATTAAATGTCCTGATGCCAAGGGATACAACACCGAGAAGGAAGAGACGTACTTATTCCCTCTAACAGCTCTATTCCAAACAAGACAGCTGAAAAGGGCATTGAATTTCTTATACCATAGCTAAGGCAAGGAAGGCATCATTAATCGGGACAAAAGACCTCGACACCTGGGGCAAAAGATCCGGGGATGAAAGATCATCTTTCCATTGCCGGGAATGATAAGCTGTTTTTTGCCTAGCAAAAGCAGACTTATATTCAGATGGAACAAGATTCTAAGAGCTTATGACTAAAATTTCATAGTCTTAAAGTGCCCTTCTGTGAGGGATGGAGACTCACAATCCGTAACCCTCTCATCATCCAAATGTTCCATCTGAAAATATGGTCAACTCCATCCGACTGAACAGATGACTGAACCAATGCAGCACCGTCCGACAGCTCACCATCGGAGCCTGTTAAACGGTAGTACCAGCAACTACTGGAATGTTGCGATATACAGAGCTAGCAGAGCAATGAAAATCCACTTGTTACCATAAGCTGCTCACGGAACGGAGATCTGGCCCCAGATCCTTGACACATGTCCCGTATAAAAATGACTCGAAGACTAGCTACTGACCTGAACATGCGAAGTCAGATAGGTAGTCTGCGGTCATTAATGAAGCGGGGAAGATGCCATAGCCGTAACCGGATCTGGCTGCAGTGTGGAAGGAGCGTCCCGAACCGCAAGTGTGAACGGGCATCCTAACCCAATAAAGTTTCTCATATCAAAAACAGTCGACCCGTGACTGTTGACGGAAAGGAGAGGGTTTTCCAGCTTGTGGTGTGCTCCAGACCTCACCGAGCATTCCGTTCACACTCTAGACGGATGCTCCTACTCATTGAAGTTTCTAACAACACAAAACAGTCATCCCCGACTGTTAAAGGGAAGAAAAACACTCTGCACTCGCGATCTGTCCCCAGATCTCGCTGAGTATCCCGATTAGAAACTTCTAGGCTGATACCCCTTTTGTGTGCTTCCATGTAAGCAGAAGAAGCCATAACTGCCGCCGGCCCCGGCTGCAGTGTGGAAGGAACATTCCGATGCGTGTTCCAACTCAACATGGTTTCTCACAATGGACACAATCGACCCTGACTGTTAACGGGATAGAGAGGGTTCTCCAATCGGTGATCTTACCCCAGATGCAGCCAAGAATCACATAGAGAAACTTCTGGCTTTTTCTACATGCACAAATGACTGGACCGACCCAGCACCGTCCAACAGTTCACTACCGTAATCTGCTGAAGGGTGCCCCTTGCTGGGTTTTTAAGCTGAGCAAATTGCGACAGAAAGTCAGTTACGGAGGCTTGTGGAGCAGCGGCTTAGAAAATATGGTCAACTCCATTCTTCTCCACTGCTTGTTGCTCCTGGGAAAGAGATCTGGCCGCCGATCTCTTCGTCGAACGTCCCGATGAATCAAGCCTCAAATCACTAGCTACTGGATGGCCTGACTTTCTTTTCCTTCTTTCTTTATTTTCTTTCTTCACTCAGCTGCATGAACATCTATAGTCAGGTAGCCAGTGTGTGGTCGCATGTGCTTCGCTGAAGCGGAGGAAGAACCGCAACTGCAGCTGGCCCTGGCTGCAGTGTAGAAGGAGAGTCCTGAGAGGCCAGGGAGGACGTTGGCTCCGACTCAGTGCAAGTTTCTCAAAGCAATAGTCGACCCAGTTTATTACTGTGTTAGAGAAGGCTCTTCCGTTCTGAAAACTGACATAAACACTAAGTTAAACCTGAAAGGGCTAAACAGAAAACTAAACACAACTAAAAATGTCAAGAAAAATGTTTAAAATGCAGGGTATGAGGGGTTAATCATGGAACAATTATACGGAGGAACATGTATGATGAATATAAGTGCCATGGGAAGAGAAGGAGCACAGCAGCTGACGTAAACACTAAGTTAAACATGAAATTCCGAGCTAAACAGAAAACTAAACGCAACTAAAAATGTCAAGCAAAATGTTTAAAATGCTGGGTATGAAGGGTTAATCATGGAACAATGATACTGAGGAACACGTATGATGAATATAAGTGCCATGGGAAGAGAAGGAGCACAGCAGCTGACGTAAACACTAAGTTAAACATGAAATTCCGAGCTAAACAGAAAACTAAACGCAACTAAAAATGTCAAGCAAAATGTTTAAAATGCTGGGTATGAAGGGTTAATCATGGAACAATGATACTGAGGAACATGTATGATGAATATAAGTGCCATGGGAAGGGAAGGAGCACAGCAGCTGACCTAAACACTTAGTTGATGAAAGTGTCAATGACAATGTATCTTAACTTGTGTGTTGTGTTTGATGAAAAGAATAATGTTCAATGTTTAAGAAATGATTATGAAATAAGACAAGAATTGTGATAATTGGGAATATGTTCATTTCTGTTCCCTGTATGCTATGTTTATGATAAAAATAATATGAGGTGTACACTGTACTAAAGAGCTGAGGGGTGGGTTAATATGACCTCACAGTTAATTAATGTATGTGGCCTCACAGTTAACGTATATCAACAAAAGCTACCAAGTTACAGTGAAATTATTCCAAAACAAGTCATCCTATCAAGTTACATTAAAATCCCTTCATAAATATGGCCTGTAGACTGTGCTAAAGGTTGTCGGGCTTCGGGCCCCTGTAGCCGTCAGTTTCCCAATTGCGTCCAAAGGGGACGTTCTCATCTAGACATTATATGAAGGCAACCTACCAAGTTACAATGAAATCCCTTAAGAAATATGACCTGTAGACTGTGCTACAGGTTTTTGGGCTTTATGGCTCTGGCAGCCATCATGGTTGAATGATCGCAACCAAAAGGGGACATTCTCATCTGAGCATCATCTGGAGTAATCCTACAAAGTTACAATGAAATCCCTTCATAAATATGACCTGTAGACTGTGCTCAAGGTTTTTGGGCTTCGGGTCCCCCTGAAGCCGTCACAGTTGACCAATCACGACCAAAAGGGGATGTCATCATCTAGGCATTATATGGAGTCAAACTTACAGGTTCCAATGAAGTCCTTCCATAAATATGACCAATAGACTATGCTAAAGGTTTTGGGTTCGGGCAGCCATCAAGGCTGAATGATCGCGACCAAAAGGGGACATTCTCATCTAGACATTATTTAGAGTCATCCTACCAAGGTAAATGAAATCCCTTCATAAATATCACCTGAAGACTGTGCTAAAGATTTTCAGGCTTTGGGCCCCTGTAGCCAACACAGTTGCCTAATGGTGTCCAAAAGGGGCTATTCTCATCTAGACATTACATGAAGTCAACCTACTAAGTTACAATGAAATCCTTTCATAAATATGATCTGAAGACTGTGCTAAAGGTTTTCGGGCTTTAGGCTTGGGCAGCCATCATGGTTGAATTATCGCAATCAATGGGGGACATTCTCATCTGGACATCATCTGGAGTGATCCTATGAAGTTACAATGAAATCCCTTCATAAATATGACCTGTAGACTGTGCTCAAGATTTTCAGGCTTCAGGCACCTGTAGCCATCACAGTTGACCAACCACGACCAAAAGGGGATGTCATCATCTAGGCATTATATGGAGTCAACCTAACAAGTTACCATGAAATCCTTCCATAAATATGACCTACAGACATACTAAAGGTTTTTGGGCTCGGGCAGCCATCAAGGCTGAATGTTCATGACCAAAAGGGGACGTTCTCATCTGGACACTATTTGGAGTCATCCTACCAAGCTACAATGAAATCCCTTCATAATTATGACCTGTAGACTGTTCTAAAGGTTTTCGGGCTTTGGGCCCCTGAAGCCGTCACAGTTGCCCAATCGTGTCCAAAAGGGGACGTTCTCATCTAGACATTATATGAAGTCAACCTACCAAGTTACAATGATTAAAATTAAACTGGCACTTCGTATTCGAGAAGCAATTTAAATAACTGTTTTGAAACTCAGAATGAATACAGAGGCCGAGAGGTCCATTATTTCACAATATGTTAATTTCTGTTCCCTGTATACGAAGTTTTCAATAAAAATACTAAAGAACTGAGGCACGGGTTAATATGACCCTTACAGTTAATGTATGTCAATCAAAGTTACCAAGTTACAGTGAAATTATTCCAAAACGAGTCATCCTATCAAGTTACAATGAAATCCCTTCATAAATATGACCTGTAGACTGTGCTAAAGGTTTTTCGGGCTCGGGCAGCCATCATTGTTGAATGATCGCAACCAAAGGGGACAATCTCATCCAGGCATCGTCTGGAGTGATCCTGCGAAGTTAGACTGAAATCCCTTCATAAATATGACCTGTAGACTGTGCTCAAGGTTTTCGGGCCCCTGCAGCCATCACAGTTGACCAATCACGACCAAAAGGGGATGTCATCATCTAGGCATTATATGGAGTCAACCTAACAGGTTCCAATGAAATCCTTCTATAAATATAACCTTTTGCCTGTGCTAAAAGTTTTTGGTCTCGGGCACCCATCAAGGCTGAATGATCCCGACCAAAATGGGACGTTCTCATCTATACATTATTTGGTGTCATCCTACCAAGTTACAATGAAATCCCTTCATAAATATGACCTGCAGACTGTGCTAAAGGTTTTAGGGCTTCGGGCACCTTTAGCCGTCAAAGTTGCCCAATCATGTCCAAAAGGGGACGTTCTCATCTAGACATTATATGAAGTCAACCTACCAAGTTACAATGAAATCCCTTCATAAATATGACCTGTAGACTGTGCTTAAGGTTTTCTGGCTTTGGTCTCGGGCAGCCATCATGGTTGAATGATCGCAACCAAAGGGGACAATCTCATCTGGGCATCACCTGGAGTGATCCTACGAAGTTACAATGAAATCCCTTCATAAATATGACCTGTAGACTGTGCTCAAGGTTTTCGGGCTTCGGGCACTTGTAGCCATCACAGCTGACCAATCACGACCAAAAGAAGATGTCATCATCTAGGCATTATATGGAGTCAACCTGATAGGTTACAATGAAATCCTTCCATAAATATGACCTTTTACCTATGCTAAAGGTTTTTGGGCTCAGGCACCCATCAAGGCTGAATGATCGCGATCAAAATGGGATGTCATCATCTAGGCATTATATGGAGTCAACCTAACAGGTTACAATGAAATCCTTCTATAAATATAACTTTTTGCCTATGCTAAAGGTTTTTGGCCTCGGGCACCCATCAAGGCTGAATGATCCCGACCAAAATGGGATGTTCTCATCTAGACATTATTTGGAGTCATCCTACCAAGTTACAATGAAATTCCCTCATAAATATGACCTATAGACTGTGCTAAAGGTTGTTGGGCTTCGGCACATTTAGCCGTCACAGCTGCCCAATCATGTCCAAAAGGGGGGCGTTCTCATCTAGACATTATATGGAGTTAACCGAACAAGTTACAATGAAATCCCTTCATAAATATGACCTGTAGACTGTGCTAAAGGTTTTCGGGCTTCGGGCTCCGGCAGCCATCATGGCTGAACGATCACAACCATAGGGGACAATCTCATCTGGGCATCATCTGGAGTGATCCTAAGAAGTTACAATGAAATCCCTTCATAAATATGACCTGTAGACTGTGCTCAAGGTTTTCGGGCTTTGGGCACTTGTAGCCATCACAATTGACCAATCACGACCAAAAGGGGATGTCATCATCTCTGCATTATATGGAGTCAACCTAACAGGTTACAATGAAATCCTTCCATAACTATTACCTTCTGCCTATGCTAAAGGTTTTTGGGCTCGGGCACCCATCAAGGCTGCATGATCACGATCAAAATGGGACGTTCTCATCTAGACATTATTTGGAGTCATCCTACCAAGTTACAATGAAATCCCTTCATAAATGTGACCTCTAGACTGTGCTAAAGGTTTTCGGGCTTCGGGCCCCTGTAGCCGTCACAGTTGCCCAATCACGTCCAAAAGGGGACTTTCTCATCTAGACACTGTATGAAGTCAACCCACCAAGTTACAATGAAATTCCTCAATAAATATGACCTGCTGACTGAGCTAAAGGTTTTCGGGTTTTGGGCTTGAGCAGTCGTCACAGTTGGCAGATCATGCCCAAATGGGGAAATTCTCATCTAGACATCATAAGGAGTCATCCTACCAAGTTACAATGAAATCCCTCCACATTAAACATGACCTGCAGACTGTGCTAAAAGTTTTTGGGTTTCGGGCTTGGGCAGCTATCACAGTTGATAGATCATGCCCAAATGGGGACGTTCTCATCTAGGCATTATACAGAGGTATCCTATCAAGTTACAATGAAATCCCTTCATAAATACGACCTGTAGACTGTGCTAATGGTTTTCGGGTTTTGGGTATCCATACCGGTTGCCCGATCGCGACCAAAAGGGGACGTTCTCATCTAGACATGACCCCAAACCTGCATATGAAATTTTGTGATGATCAGACAAGAACTGCGGGGTGTAGCCCGTGCTAAAGGAAAATGTGAACAGACATCACAGACTCACAGACAAACAGACTTCCGCATGCGTGATGGCAATAGCTTATCTTGACTATGTCAAGTTAAGCTAAAAATGAAATTCTGAGCTAAACAGAAAACTAAACGCAACTAAAAATGTCAAGAAAAATGTCTAAAATGTAGGGTATGAGGGGTTAAATCATGGTAAAATGATAATAATAATCATATAGCAGCATTATAAAAGCCATGATATGGAAATGGAAATAGGGCAAGTAAGTGACCTGAACAGAAGCTTTAACATTATTGGACACGAACGCTGACGCCGACCAATCGAGCCATGCCCTAAGCTCACATAACTAAAGTTGGTGAGCTAAAAAACAGAAACTAAACAAAAGGCACCCCAAAGGCCCAAGTCAGTAAATAATTAACTGATACCTGATGCAAAGCTGGATCTTCATGTGAAGAAAAAAACAATGCATCCAGTAGGATGCAAGACAAAAACGGCCCAACACCCCTAGGGTGAGTACTTAATAATGGGGATAAACAGATAAACCTTCTGTACAACACCTTAAACTCCCAAGAAATTTAATAAAAAATTTCAATAAAAAACAGCCAGAAAGCTTAAGGAGTTTAACCCGAGGATTCATGGAAGGATTGGGAAGGAACACATCCAACAGTAGGTAAATCATTAGCAAAACTACATGCAATGACGTCAAGGCATATATCACGAAATTGGGTAACATGAAATAATTGTCATATTATTTAAAAGGGAACAGGACAACCCGCCCCCGGGACAACCTGCCCCCAGACCAGTTTTAGGGGTGGGTTGTCCCGATTTCTGGGGGTGGGTTGTCCCGATCCAGGAATTATTTTACTACAAGTTTTTTTAAAATTTTTTGAATAATATCTTGTGAAAATGTATAGTTGTTATGGCAACCTGGAGAGCTATTAGAGAGGTTTTTCCGAACACTGACAAACGTGGATTTTGCTTCAAGCAGTTTGGCGGTGCATCGGATCTTTGGGTTTACAACCAGCATATTACGAAAGTGGTTCCATCCACGATTTAATCAGGCAGCTACTTGCATTGCCCTTCTTGCCAGCTCTACACATTTCACAGAGTTTTCAATCCTTATACAGCAGGACTTCTGAAGGAACCAAACTTCAACAACTGGTGGATTACATTGAACGTCAATGGATAATGAATGAGGCTTTCCCTGTTGCTCAATGGGGCATCTTTGGTCATACTGCGAGGACCAATAATGACGTTGAAGGTGATTATTATTATTATCTAGCCTAGATTTTTTTCAAGAATAATAACATGTTAGGGGGTGACGCAGTTGTGAGGGGTGGCCTAGAATTTTGTAAGAATTATTACATGTGAGGGGGTGGCATAGTTGGGTTAAAAGGGCATCAGGAAAAATTAATATACTAAATATTATGTATAACTAGAGGTACTGTGAGCAAACTCACAAAGTGATACCCCCCACACCTGAAATGTATGAGTTAGATTATCTCCCCTTGGAAATGTCAGAACAGAATTATATTGCTTCATGCATATCTTCATATGAAGTTCTTCCATTGTGTAAAGTTTCATGAAAATTCTTCAAACGGTTTAGGAGGAGTTGCGCTTACAAGGATGGACAGACGGTATAAGTTAGATTATCTCCCCTTGGAAATGTCAGAACGGAATAATATTGCTTCATGCACATCTTCATATGGAGTTCTTCCATTGTGTAAAGTTTCATGAAAATTCTTCAAACGGTTTAGGAAGAGTTGCGCTTACAAGGATGGACAGACGGTATAAGTTAGATTATCTCCCCTTGGAAATGTCAGAACGGAATTATATTGCTTCATGCACATCTTCATATGGAGTTCTTCCATTGTGTAAAGTTTCATGAAATTCTTCAAACGGTTTAGGAGGAGTTGCGCTTACAAGGATGGACAGACGGACAGGGTGATTCCTATATACCCCCCCAAACTTTGTTTGCGGGGGGGTATAATATACAAAGCAATCTGAGAAGATCAAACAATATTGGGATGCATATATGGATGACACCCCAAGACTGACAACAATGTTCAGCTCTGTACATTGCCAAAAAGACAGCAAGCAGCAAATAATAAAACATTTAATTAATATGATGATTTTCGTGGGTGATATTTGTTAATTCATTAATTCTGATATTGTTATGCTTATTGTTTCATTACTGTAATTTGTCATTGTTGTCATATATATATATATAGATTAAGATTGTGAGATTTCAAATAGATAATCATAAAAACAACCAATGTTACTTGTCAATCACCACCCACTCAGCAACTTAATCCTTTAATTGTTCATCTCTCGCCGGCTTCTAATCCCATAATCCGGTTTCTACGTTTCGGGCAGGTTGTCCCGAAATAGTCGATTTCTGTTGGGGGCAGATTGTCCCGGGGGCGGGTTGTCCCAGTGTAGTTGGGGGCGGGTTGTCCCAGGGATGGGTTGTCCCCGACCCATTTAAACTTCACAGCTCTGAACGTCTCAATCCACCATTGTTCACTTCCATCATTCATTTACTGCCTTGAATCCACCATATACATCATTGATTTGTGTCGGGCATCCACCAAAAGAGAGATTTAAAGCACAGATGTCAGTTGAGATGTTTACTAACTTTGGACCAAACAAAGAATGATGTTTGTGCCAATTGCGGTCTTTTCCTGAGTACTCCGCATGCGCAGATAGTAAAAGTATGGTGGGCCAGATAGGACTTTTAATTTTCGGTATTGTATGCAAATTTGGGGGATTGGAGGGGGGGGAGGGGCTTCAAAATTTCTGTTTGGCCCTTGATAATATTGAGTTTGCACCAGCTAAGTCTGGGCCATTGGTTATTAGTATAAAAAAAATACACAAGGTGTGGCCCGAGGTCTAGTCAATTTTTGAATCTCTTGATGACACTGGAGATGATGATGATTTTGATATTGCAGTTCAAAAGCTGAATTCTCAAAGAAAAACATCATTTTTGAATGGTCATAATTTTTATGCACCAAGCAGGGCACGGGAGAACAAGTTTGAGTTTGTGGGATGGTTACAAACCCTTGTGAAAACAAGCAATTGTGATAATCCTGATAATATGATCAGAGGCCAGATTGTTGACAAGAGTAGCAACAAGAGGTTGAGACGTCAGTTTCTCCAAGAACCTGAACTGACATTACACAAAGTGTTAGAACTTGGCAGTATTTATGAACAATCGGAATCGCAAGCCTGTAACACTGAAGATACCAGTATTACAAATACACAAAATCTGCCAGATAGCTACATTGATGATAGTGTCATAAATGCATTGAAACGTGACAGCCCACAGTCAAATAAAGCATTGGGAGTTCGACCCAAGCAGAAACACTCACCTTGAAACCAAGAGAAGCCTAACTTGTACAAACCTTCTTCAGTTAAATGTGTGCGATGGGGTACTCAAGGACACACAAGTCATAATTGTAAAATAACCCACTGAAAAGAGGGCAGACATTTTCCGAAAATGTGTAACGCTAAAATCTATCAGGGTATGCAGCCACAAAGAAAACCACAGCCAAGACCTCAGCAATTTCAAAGAAGAAGCCAAGTATTCTACATTCATACAGGAGCACATGAACAGAGTGACCCTTTGTTTTTGCCCTCAACTCAGACACCAGAATCAAATTTATGACTGATTCTGGGGTGAGTGTGAATGTCATTCCATTATCAGTGTATCAGGCTATGCATTTTAAGAAGCCTTTACTGAAGTATCAATCACAAGTGTTCCCGTATGGCACTACAAAACCTCTTGAAATCAAAGATCAATTTGAAGCAAATATTTCAGTGGGTAATAAAACATTGAGAGAAAATTTCCTTGTTTTAGATGGCAAACATGTTTCTCTTTTAGGCCATGAGACTGCTACAAAATTGGTCATTCTAAAAATTCAAATTTTTAATGAGGTTGTGGATATAAAATCAAGCATTATAAAAAAAAAGACCCAACTTATTTCAAGGAGTGGGCAAATTGAAAAATTTTCAATTAGACCTGCATTATTGATACAAATGTGACTCCTGTTGTGCAGAGCACAGGAGGAGAACCATTTGGTATCAGGAAGCAGTTGAATGACAAATTTGATGAACTTTTGATTTGGATATAATCGAACCAAGAGAAGATCTGACACTCTGGGTTTCACAATTGGTTGTCATTCCCAAAAGATGAGGTTCAGATATTAGGGTTTGTGTAGACATGCAGAGGGCTAACACAGCCATACAAAGTGAAAGACATCCTATGCTTACATTGGATGAACGTGAATGGTGCAACAGTTATTTCCAAACACGATCTAAAATGGGGGTACCACCAAATTGAGCTAAGCGAATCATCTCGCTACCGGGTATATCACTACCTTTTCCACACACCATGGTCTGTTTGGCTATAAACAACTTTTATTTAGGGTTAATTCTGCTTCAAAAATTTACCAGCAAATCATCAGCCAAGTGATTTCAGATTGTCTAGGTTCTCAAAATTTGTCAGATGACATTCTAGTTTTTGGAAAGTCACGGGAAGAACATGATCACGGGGGAGGAACTGTTCCATGAAAGAGACTTTTTAACCGGTTCTTTACCGATTTGTTACAGTTCACTAACGAATGAATTTCTGACAGAAAGTTGAAAAATGGAAGATTGCAGGTACATATTAACATCATTTGAGTCAAATAAGTTTTGTTTCATATAAAACTATATCTCCGCTGTCCGTTTGAAGGACAAGATAAAACAAAGGGGACAAATTGTAAAGTTGCCATGCGGTTTAACAGAAGCTATATTTTGTACAGAAATCCCATTGTCTATACAGTAATTTTGTAAGCCGCATTTTCTTCCATATAAATATTTTCTTCAATGAAATCTGGGGTATCCGGCAAGATATAATCACTCTCAGCATATTTTAAGTTCGACAGCAACCCAAGGGATACGGACGACCGAGATTTTGAGCTCTAAACTTTCATTCAAAACCCGCCAGTTCACTACTGATCAGATCGGTTCGCTTTGTCACAAGAGTTTCCAAGATTTAATGGATCTCATATGCCCCTTGCCTGCTCCCACTTAATATATACTGTAGCCCAAACAAAAATCCAATATATTATAATATATAAAAGCTACATATATAGCAAATTGTATTATATGACTCTAAATTTATCCCATAAAATCCTATAGAAACTAAAAGGTCATAAAATCTAATTGTCTGCCCAATCTCCAATTTGTTTCTCCAAAAGTACTTTAGTGGGGCTATCACATGAACTGTACCGCCGAGGCCATATTCATAAAATGTTTGCTGCTTAATTTTGAGATTGACACAAGGATTTATCCACCTTTAAAAGTTGATGAATCTTCGTCTCAAACTCAAAACCATGCAACGTAACATATATAGTATCACACGGCTTGTTGCAAAATTGGTAAGCAGGCCAGCAAGGACTAGTGTAATAAATATTGGTTTGAGAAAACGATTGTTTGAGCAGGCACATTGCGACATTGTGAATTATGATGTATATATAAAATTACACTCAGAAGTTTAATGTCACAAAATTACTGCAAAACGTACCCACAGCGGTTCGGGTCGCTTATATGACAATTTTAAACAAAACGTTGTAGTGCTCAGGCGAATCAACACACATTGTTCAAAATATCGTTGTTAAAATCGTCAATTATGCTGCCAAGATAAATGGACGATTTTCGGTGAAGTGAACTGGAGCCTATGATTTTTCTTGTTGAGCAAACTGGATCTTCACTTTTAGCGAACTGGAGCTTACAAGAGGTTCAACTTGATAGCACTGGAGATGATTACATTTTGACTGTTCATTCTAAATTTGCATACAATATTAAAACAAGGTATTTTTGTACTGCTAGGTGAAACTGTTCACCTCTGTAACCTCAAATGGTCTCTAAAATGTCGGCGTATCACCAGTCTTTAATTTTTTTTTCAGTGAAAACCTAGTGATCGTGGACATTTTTACTGTGTAAACTTAGATAATGATCTATAGCTTATGACAACGTGACATGGTGTACCTTTTTACCTGCCGGAGAAACGACCTTCCATTCAAGAAACATTATATCTATAGAATACTCACCATATTTTCTTCATCTGTCGATGAAAAACGGCCAAAGTCGGTAACGAACTGGAGATTTAATCGCAAGCGAACCGTCTGTAAAGTCGGAACAGGAGTCTCTTTCATGGAACAGTTCCTCCCCCGTGATGATACTTAGTGATGAACCTATTATCGGCATCGGCCGATAATGGGGTAATCGGCAAATCATCGGCAGAAAAGGGCATCCTTTACCGATAGGGGTGCACCGATTGTTATAAGGTAAAAATAAACCTTCGTTTTTTTTACTGAAAGCCATATTGTCAAAAACAGTGTTTACATGTGAAAGTTCTGGGGAATGTGTCAATACTATTGATTCCAGAATTCTGTGCGTTTTAATATTCTATGAATAATTTAAAGCTTAGACACAATTTCAATTTGTCACACGGTCATGTTTGATTCTTATTAAACGGAAATCTCGGCCCAGTTTCTTAAGTTGTAACATCGTTGTTTAAAATTCAGCTTTCCTATATTACTACATTTTGAAAATCACACCTCTAGTTCTTATTAAAACAAATAGGGTCAGATTGTCATTTTTTCATTTCTGATTTATTTTTAAGTTCTATATTACGAAAAAAATCTAGAGGGCGTCAAGTGAAGTAAATTATGCAAGGCAGCTTTTTTGAAAACAATACAAAGTGCGCATTCCATGGAGGATTAGTGTCATTTCGTACACAGGTGTTTCATACACTGACTGTTTCGTATACAAAAGAAGACATTTTGTACATATATCAAAGGACGTTTCGGGTATCAAGACAACTCAAACCCACAGCAACTCGTACCAGTCAAGTCGTACCCAAAATTGGATGACTCGTACCCATTTTTGTCTGGACAACTCGTACCCACGATTGGACAACTCGTACCCACAACTCATTTCTGATATTATTTACAAGGGGGAGGGCAGATATTAACACAAATATAACAGACCAATGCTTACATGAGCGAGGGCGAAAAGACCCGGACTAGTACGTACCGTGGAGACGGGGTGGGGAGGGGGGACCATAGTCCCCCCCCCCCCAATTTTTTTCCCTAAAAATAAAATCACCAAACATGCAACTACTACAGGATTGCCATTTTGATATTTTAAGACACATTCACATAGAGCGAGATAAGACGAAGTTTAGAGTAGATCGTAAAGCCTTTGAACGAGTTTATTTTTCATTCGTTCGCCCAGCATTGGAATGTGCAGACGTAGTGTGGGGTAACTGCAGTGCAGAAGAATCCTGTGGACTTGAATGAATTCAAATTGAAGCAGCCCGGATCGTGACCGGAGGAACTGAAAATGCGAGCAAGCAGTCTCTGTATACTGAGACTGGCTGAGAAACTTTGGTTTCAAGAAGGGAAAAACACTGAAGGCTACTTACAAACCAAACAATTAAGATTTCACTATCACAACAAAGTAGACATACAAAGCAAATCATTATCAAAACACAAATGCAGCATGTGCTGACAGCAACTTACAGAGCAAATCATTATCCAAACACGTGCGACACTTCCGACAGCAAGTTTTCAATGCATAAATTTATAGAAGTGTACATTCCAAAAGTCAAATCAATAGTGATTTAAAAAAAATAATGATAGCATGTCCATTAGTCTGTTATTTTCGTGTTACTATCCGCCTGTAAATCATATCAGGTACGAGTTGTCTAGCTGTGGGTACGAGTTGTCCAATAGTGGGTACAAGTTGTCCAGACAAAAATGGGTATCAGTCATTCAATTTTGGGTACGACTTGACTGGTACGAGTTGCCGTGCGCACGAGTTGTCTATTTATATGAAATAATAAACAACTTACTTTTGTCAGGTATTATAATCCAATATAAATTATTTTTACATACGGGCTGTTGTCTTCACTTAATTGGCTCAAGGCAGTCATAACCCCATGTACGAAACATCCTAGCTTGTGTTCGAAACGTCATACGAGTTTGTGTACGAAACGTCCTAAATTGCCATGTACGAAATGCCTGTGTATGAAACGTCCAGCTCCCTTCCATGGCGGGGCAGAGTCATGTGATTTTCAAAATGGAAAGGTCTATTGTAAACGTACATATTGAATTTGATATTGGGCTTATGGCTGATATGAGAAGAAAGGAATAAGTCGGATTTACCCAGAGTCAGGGCAGTGTCTGTCGGTCTGTGTATGAGTTACCACAGGATCGCTATGAGTTTTATATATAAGGGATTTAATCTTACTGATAGAGAATATACTGGGAGAATATGTAGTTCCATGCAGAGAGTCAATCTGACATGGGTGACTCCGTTCTTCTCACCGAGGAATGGACTCCACAAATCAAATAAATTGTCTGGGGGAGTTGATTTGGTGGAGAGTTAACCTGGAACTAAGAAACACAACCCCACATTGACATTCTAATTGCAACTTTGCAGGGTTTGATCAATTTATTCACGCATTTTCACGGAACTTAAAACATCGGTATCGGCCGATTATTAGATTTTTAACATCGGTATCGGCCGATGGTTCGTTTACCATATCGGTTCATCACTAGTGATACTAATCTTGATATTGTATTAGATAAACTTGAAAAGTGTGGTTTAACACTCAATGTATCAAAGTGTGAATCTGGTCTTGACTCCTTAATATTTATGGGTCATACTTTGTTGAAATTGGGAGTACGTCCAGATAAGAGTAAAGTAGAAGCAGAGAAAAATGCATGACAACCAGAATGTGTTTCAGATCTAAGGAGTTTCCTGGGTCTAGTCAATTATTGTTCTAAATTTATTCCCAACTTCTCCACTCTCACTAAGCCTCTTGGGAGATTAATAAAGAAGGGCACACCTTGGAATTACAGTAAAAAGTAAAAAGAAGCTTTCCAAACACTGAAAAATAATTTATCAGATGAGTGTACATTAGCATATTTTGATTTGAATGCAGAGACTAACTTAGTGGTTGATGCCAGTCACCTATGGTCTTGGCGCAGTGCTTTGCCCACGACAAAAAGATGTTGCTTTTCAGCCAGTCACATATGCAAGTAGGAGTTTGACAGAAGTACAAACACGTTACAGTCAAACCGAGAAGGAGGTCCTCGTAGTAGTCTAGGGTTGTGAAAGGTTTAAGCTGTATCTTAGAGGTATACATTTCAATTTAATCACTGATCAATAAGCCTTGGAAGTAATCTTTTCCAAAACTGGGAAACCACCTCCGCATATAGAATGATGGGCAATGAGGCTCCAGGTTTATTCATATTCAATTAAGTATAGACCAGGTCACAGCAACACTGCTGATCCACTATCATGTTTAATGAGTAAAACTTCAGAAAGGATAGTAGTAAGAATGCGACAGAAGAGATCATTTATTATGTAGCTAATAACTCAATTCTCAAATCAATGACAAGAGAAATTGCTGATGAAACTGCAAATGACTCTAAATTGCGTAAACTGTTAGATAGCATTGGTACAGGTCAGTTTGAATAAAAAGAGTGTATTTTATTTTATTAGACAGGAATTATCAGTGGTAGATGGTGTGGTCCTTGGCGGATGTAGAATTTTAATACCCTGTAACTTGAGAAACAAAGTTTTGCAATTGGCACAAACACATAGGACACCAAGGCATTGTACAATGTAAACAATTATTACGCGAAAAGGTTTGGTGGCCTCACATCGATAAGGATGTAGAAAAATATATCTCAGAATGTCATGCTTGTCAGTTAGTAGGATCATCACAAGTTCCTGAACCTATAACATCAACACCCTTACCACAGAAACCATGGCATAGTATTGTGACAGACATTTGCAGTCCATTTCCATCAGGAGAAAGCATCATTGCTCTTGTAGATATGTTCTCAAGATGGCCAGAGGTTACAGTTGTAAAATCAACTAATGTTGATATTGTACACAAATGGTTGAAGCATATTTTTTGTATTCATGGAAAGAGGAGATTATCTCAGATAATGGCCCTCCGTTTGACTCACGTAAATTCAGAGAATTTTGCAAACATAATGACATTTATCACAGAAATATTAGTCCTTATTGGCCTGCAACAAATGGAGAGATAGGAAGACGGAACAAAACATTTCTGAAAGCAATGAGAACTACGAATGCTGAACAGAATGAAAGTGTCAATGACACTGTAGCTTAACTAGTGTGTTGTGTTTGATGAAAAGGATAATGTTCAATGTTTATGAAAGGATTATGAAATAAGACAAGAATTGTGATAATTGGGAATATGTTCATTTCTGTTCCCTGTATGCTATGTTTTGATAAAAATAATATGAGGTGTACACTGCACTAAAAGAGCTGAGGGGTGGGTTAATATGACCTCACAGTTAATGTATGTGGCCCTCACAGTTAACGTATATCAACGAAAGTTACCAAGTTAGTGAAATTATTTCAAAACGAGTCATCCTATCAAGTTACATTGAAATCCCTTCATAAATATGGCCTGTAGACTCTGCAAAAGGTTTTCGGGCTTCGGGCCCCTGTAGCCGTCAGTTTCCCAATTGCGTCCAAAGGGGACGTTCTCATCTAGACATTATATGAAGTCAACCTACCAAGTCAAAATGAAATCCCTTCATAAATATGACCTGTAGACTGTGCTCAAGGTTTTGGGGCTTTGGGTATGGCAGCCATCATGGCTGAATAATCGCAACCAAAAGGGGAATTCCCATCTGGGCATCATCTGGAGTGATCCTACGAAGTAACAATGAAATCCCTTCATAAATATGACCTGTAGACTGTGCTCAAGGTTTTCGGGCTTCGGGCCCCTGAAGCTGTCACAGTTGCCCAATCATGTCCAAAAGGGCACGTTCTCATCGAGACATTATATGAAGTCAAACCTACCAGGTTACAATGAAATCCCTTCATAAATATGACCTGCAGACTGTGCTAAAGGTATTCGGGCTCGGGAAGCCATAATGGTTGAATGATCGCAACCAAAAGGGGACATTCTCATCTGGGAATCATCTGGAGTGATCCTATGAAGTTACAATGAAATCCCTTCATAAACATGACCTGTAGACTCAAGATTTTCGGACTTCGGGCACCTGTAGCCATCACAGTTGACCAATCATGACCAAAAGGGGATGTCATCATCTAGGCATTATATGGAGTCAACCTAACAAGTTACAATGAAATCCTTCCATAAATATGACCCGTAGAATATGCTAAAGGTCTTTGGGCCCGGGCAGCCATAAAGGCTGAATTATCGCGACCAAAAGGGGATGTTCTCATCTAGACATTATTTGGAGTCATCCTACCAAGCTACAATGAAATCCCTTCATAATTATGGCCTGTAGACTGTTCTAAAGGTTTTGGGCTTTGGGCACCTGTAGCCGTCACAGTTGCCCAATCGTGTCCAAAAGGGGACGTTCTCATCTAGATATTATATGAAGTCAACCTACCAAGTTACAATGAAATCCCTTCATAAATATGACCTGTAGACTGTGCTAAAGGTTTTCGGGCTTCGGGCTCGGGCAGCCATCATGGTTGAATGATCGCAACCAAAGGGGACAATCTCATCTGGGCATTATCTGGAGTAATCCTACGAAGTTACACTGAAATCCCTTTATAAATATGACCTGTAGACTGTGCTCAAGGTTTTCGGGCTTCGGGCACCTGTAGCCATCACAGTTGACCAATCACGACCAAAACGGGATGTCATCATCTAGGCATTATATGGAGTCAACCTAACAGGTTACAATGAAATCCTTTCATAAATATGACCTTTTGCCTATGCTAAAGGTTTTTGGGCTTGGGCACACATCAAGGCTGAACGATCGCTATCAAAATGGGTCATTCTCATCTAGACATTATTTGGAGTCATCCTACCAAGTTACAATGAAATCCCTTCATAAATATGACCCGTAGACTGTGCTAAATGTTTTGGGGCTTCAGGCCCCTGAAGCCGTCACAGTTGCCCAATCACGTCCAAAAGGGGACGTTCTCATCTAGACATTATATGAAGTCAACCCACCAAGTTACAATGAAATTCCTCAATAAATATGACCTGTAGACTGTGCTAAAGGTTTTCGGGTTTTGAGCTCAGGCAGTCGTCACGGTTGGCAGATCACGTCCAAATGGGGAAATTCTCATCTGAACATCATAAGGAGTCATCCTACCAAGTTACAATGAAATCCCTCTATATTAAACATGACCTGCAGACTGTGCTAATTTAAAGTTTTGGGGTTTCGGACTTGGGCAGCTATCACGGTTGACAGATCATGCCCAAAAGGGGACGTTTTCATCTAGGCATTATACAGAGGCATCCTACCAAGTTACAATGAAATCCTTTCATAAATATGACCTGTAGACTGTGCTAATGGTTTTCGGGTTTTGGGCTCGGGCAGCCATACCAGTTGACGGATCGCGACCAAAAGGGGACGTTCTCATCTACATATGACCCTAAACCTGCATATGAAATTTTGTGATGATCAGACAAGAACTGCGGGGTGTACCCCGTGCTAAAGGAAAATGTGAACAGACTCACAGATTCACAGACTAACAGACGTCCGCACACGTGATGGCAATAGCTTATCTTGACTATGTCAAATTAAGCTAAAAATTGGAAATCTAGTATAAATGATTTTCTTCCAGCTTACAGGTGAACACCTCATGATACTACAGGTGTATCACCAGCAGAAATGTTGTTTTATAACAAAACAAGAGGCCCCAAGGGGCCTGAGGGCGCTCACCTGACATGGTAGCCTAAATATCAACCCAGAGAATTGATTTCAACAAGTTGCATCTGATCCTCCTAAGAAAAGCTTATACCAAATATCCAAAGATTCTGACCAGTGGATCTAAAAAAAAAATAGAAGATTTTTAAAGAAGATTCCTCATATTGAACTAAGTTATAATTCGGGCTCCCACAGTGAGTCCAAATATGGACCTAGGGACTTGGCTTGAACAAAGTTGAATCTCACTCCCTAAGCATGGTGCATACCAAATATCAAAAGATTCTGCCTGCTGGATCTTGAGAAGATTTTTAAAGAAAATTCCTCATTTTGAACTAAGTTACAATTCAAGCTCCCACAGTGAGCCCAGATATGGACCAAGGGACTTGGCTTGAACAAACTTGAATCTCACCCCCTAAGCATGGTGCATACCAAATATCAAAAGATTCTGCCTGCTGGATCTTGAAAAGAAGATTTTCAAAGAAATTTGCCTGAAATGCATTAACTTCGAATTCGGGCTTCTATAGTGAGCCCAAATATGAATCCAGGGGGCCAATTTGAACAAACTTGAATCAGATCCACCCCACAATGTTGCATAACAAATAACAAAAGATTCTGCCTGCTGGATCTGGAGAAGAAGATTTTTAAAGAAATTTGCCTGAAATGCACTAAGTTCGAATTTGGGCTTCTATAGTGAGCCCAAATATGAATCCAGGGGGCCGATTTGAACAAACTTTAATCAGATCCACCCCACAATGTTGCATACCAAATATCCAAAGATTCTGCCTGCTGGATCTGGAGAAGAAGATTTTTTAAGAAATTTGCCTGAAATGCACTAAGTTCGAATTCGAGCTTCTATACTGAGCCCAAATATAAACCCAGGTGGCCGATTTGAACAAACTTGAATCAGATCCACCCCACAATGTTGCATGCCAAATATCAAAAGATTCTGCCTGCTCGATCTGAAGAAGATTTTTTAAGAAATTTGCCTGAAATGCACTAAGATCGAATTCGGGCTTTTATAGTGAGCCCAAATATGAATCCAGGGAGCCGATTTGAGCAAACTTGAATCAGATCCACCCCACAATGTTGCATACCAAATATCAAAAGATTCTGCCTGCTGGATCTGGAGAAGAAGATTTTTTAAGAAATTTGCCTGAAATGCACTAAGTTCGAAATCGGGCTCCTATACTGAGCCCAAATATGAACCCAGGGGGCCGATTTGAACAAACTTGAATCAGATCCACCCTACAATGTTGCATACCAAATATCAAAAGATTCTGCCTGCTGGATCTGGAGAAGAAGATTTTTTAATGTTTTTCCCATTGCCTACAGTGTTAAAAAGTGCTGACTCAGCACTTTTTCAAAGTCCCGAAACTGTACCCTATGATAAAACCGATGGCAATTTTTTTTTACCAATCCTTTCTGTTGGTCCCAAGGAAGCTGCACACCAAATAAAAATTCTCAGTGCCGTGCAGTTTTTGAGATATAGGCGTTTTAATTTTTTTCTATTTTTAGCTCCTGTGGTTCCCACGGGGCTACAGGAAAAAAAATTTCTGCATAAATTAGGTACTTATGACCCAATAAGCCCTCACATAAAATTTGGTTCAAATTGGCCTCTCGGTTTAAAAAATAGAAATTTGGGGTGGGGCCAAAATTTTTGCTCCTCCCATAACATCGCCAAGTATAGACCTACAAACTTCTCTTGAACAAACTTGAGTCTACACCTCAAAAGGAAGCTGCATACCAAATATCAAGTCTCTGCTATTGCTGGTTCTTGAGAAGAAGATTTTTTAAGAATTGGAGCATTTTTGCCCCACCCCTCTGCTCAATATGAGCCGAAACCTAATTTGCCCAAAAATCAAAATGCCGCTATATAACCCCTACTCACATGAAATTTCATTAACATGCGGCCAGTGGTTTGGAAGAAAAAGACCCAAACACCACCTTCACGCCGGACGACGGACGACGGACGCCGGACGACGGACGAAAAGTGATCAGAAAAGCTCACCCTGACTTTCAGTCAGGTGAGCTAATAAGGAATAAAATTCCTCAGCCTGTACAGTATGTGATCACTCAAAGGATGAAAATGAACAATGAAAGTGTCAATGACACTGTAGCTCAACTTGACAAACTTGAACTTGGTGTTGTAAAATTTGTTAAGTACTGGGAATAATTATTGCAAAAAACACCCATTCAATTTATACCCCTATTGCAGTTTACTTCGTTTTTGCAACGCACAGTATTTTCATGTATCGCATATTTCACAATGTTTACAGTACAGTACTATCATCTCCCGGCAAAAATATTTCATCAACTTACATTAATTCATGCATCGTCATGACTCACAACTGTATTCCAGTTATCCATTGATTCACTATAACTCATGTGCAAACAGATTGTATGTTGCCAAAGTTTAAATGTTTATATTTATTCCGTTTCATCTCACAGAACGTTAGAATTTCCAGGCACGTCTTGCAATGTTCCAAGCTATTTCTGGAAATACTTGTCGCGTGAGTTGCTGTCCTTGAACCTTAAACGCTCGCGACATTCCAATGTTATTACGTCACGTTAACTCTCTGCATACTATCGTTCTGTTACAACTATGTTTCTCTTTGGTTCCGCTCCACAGTTTTCCAGGCATTTCCAAATATGACATGCCATACACTCTCTTCAAATGCAAATATTCTGTAGCTTAGTTATCTAACTCATAACATGTATTACATTTCCCAAATCCACGAAAAACATATAACACTATCCGACCAAGTAGAAATAAACAATCTGAATGTGGGTGGAATAATTTATTGTCAAAGGTCCGACTTCAACCTGAAAAATTGCATGAAAAAATGCCGAAACCAGTCATTTTCAGCCTCAAAAGCAGAATTTTCCCACCAACCCCACCTACCCACCCCTGGAACAGAGCATCCCCTGTTTCTAAAATGCAAAAATTTTTTTATATGTTTCCGTCTCATTTTTTAGTTACCTGTCTGGTAACAAACCCGTGTAAAAATTACATTTTAAAAAATAGCCAATTTTTTGAAGCCACTGTTTCCCATAATTCATCTGGTAATTTACCCCTATGTATCAGAATCCAACTTTGGGACCAAAACTTCAAATTCTCTTGTCCAACAAAAAGCCTAATGTAATCATATATCTGATACTAAAAATATATCTCAATTTTACATGGCCTTAGTTTCAACATATGCCCCATGTTTAGAATTTCACCCCTGTGCAATAGTGCGAAACTGTGGAGCAGAACCTTTGGATTTTATTTATATTCTAACCTTTAAGCCAAAATCTAAATTATAATTAAATACCTTATCAATGATTTTATGAGATAAATTTCAACCTGCACGTTCCGTGTGCGGAGTTTGGAATATTTTATTCATTTTTATATCAATATAGCTTACAGTTTATTCATTACTAGGAATACGTTTTACGAAGTTAGATTGTGAGTTTCGTTCCTATATAAGGCAGCGACGCCACAATCTAACGTCTGGGGTCGAAAGGGCCTTGTTCCCCATACCGTCCCTGCGCACCTTCGGCGCGTTAAACCAAGAAAAACAAGAGGCCCCACGGGGCCTGAAGCGCTCATCTTGTACAGAACACAATTTAAACAGAGTCCAAGAATGAGTCTACATTAAGCAAGCCATCTCCACAGGCTGCACTGTCAATCCTTGAGTCCCTCAGGAGTGACAAAAATAATCTGGGCATCATGCCTTTTCTTCAGTTGATCATAAGTAAAATGTAGAGCTCCCCTATGAAGCCCCTTGATACAACCTATGTGGATTAATCTTAGTACCTCTAGAGAGTACTGAATACAAAATTTTTAATTCTTCAGCAAAATGGCCAATTCCGGCTCCCATAGAGAGCCCAAATATTAACCCAGGCTCTTGATTTGAACACAGTTAAATCTGACTTCCCTAGACATGTTGTGTTCCGAATATGAAAGCATTCTGACCGTTGGATCTGAAGAAGAGAAATTGTAAAGAAATTTCTTCGAATTGCACTAAGTTCAAATTTAGGCTACCATAGCGAGCCCAAATATTGACCTATGGATCCGATTTGAACAAACTTGAATCTGACCCCCCTAGAGATGTTGTACACCAAATGTGAAAGCATTCTGACAAGTGAATCTGAAGATGATGATTTTTGAAGAAATTCCCTCATGTTGTACGAAGTTAAATTTCATGTTCCCATATGGAGCCCAAACATTAACCTAGACACTCGAATTGAACAACCTGGAATCTGACCCCCCTAGAGATGTTGTATACCAAATATAAAATCATTCCGACTGGTGGATCTGAAGAAGAAGATTTTTTAAAATTACCCTCCATATTGAACAAAGATAAAATTTGGGCTTCCATAGGAAGCCCAAATATTAACCTAGGGACTTGGTTTGAACAATCTAGAATCTGACCCTCATAACAATGATGTATACCAAATATTAAAAGATTCTGACTGGTAGTTCTGAAGAAGAAGATTTTTAAAGAATATTCCCCATATTACCCTATGTTAAAACTTCGGGCTCCTGTAGAGAGCCCAAATATGAACCAATGAGCTTTATTTCAACAAACTTTTATCTGACCCCCCTATGAATGCTGTATACCAAATATCAAAAGATTCTGATGATTGGTTCTGGAGAAAAGATTTTTTAAATTTTTTGCAAATATGCTGACTCAGCATTTTTTCGATGCCCATTACAGAACACCCTAACATAATCGATGGCAATTTTTTTTTACCATTCAATTCTACTGGTCATAAGGATACTTCATACCAAATAAAAGCTCTCTGTTCCGTGGGGTTTGGGAAATATGGGCGTTTGAAAATATTTCTATTTTTAGCTCCCAGGGTTCCCATGGGGATGTGGGAATTTTTTTTTTTTGCATGGGTCAAGTACTTATGACCCAATACTACCAAAAACCAAATTTGGTTCATACCGGACCATCGGTTCAGAAAATAGAAATTTTGGGCGGGGCCAAAAATCTTACCCCTCCTATTACAAAGCCAAATATTACTTCATGAACTTCGTTTGAACAAACTTGATTCTACACCTCATATGGAAGCTCAATAGCAAATATCAAGTCATTGTACACACTGGTTCTTGAGAAGAATATTTTAAAAATATTTTGGAGCATTTTCCCCCACTCCCTCCCTATGGGGCTGGGCATGCTGAGTTGAACAAAAATGAAATGCCCCTTTGGGACCATCACTCACACAAACTTTCACTTGAATTGGCCCAGTGGCTTTGGAGGAGAAGACCAAAACATGGTGTTGACGGACGATGGACGACGGACGACAGACGGCAAGCGATGAGATTAGCTCAGCTTGACTTTGTCAAGATGAGCTAAAAATCTAACGTCTGAAAGCATCTTCCGAAATCTTAGAATTATCCACGCCACACTTTCAGGTATACACCCCCTTTCCCTGGGGTAGGGCTTGGGTGGATACCATCATGAAGTTATCTTAGTATATTATCTCATCGGTTATTAGTCCCGCATTTGTATTCAAGGCAGTGTAACGAAATTTATAAGCTTTTAGTGTCCGTTTTTGGACTTAGTGTAGTGGCGCAATGCCAACACTAATTAAATTACACATCTATTTCGGACGTCCTAGAACGGCGTAATGCTGTCGCTAAATTATCTGTTAACCCTTTACAGTTTATTAATAGTAGATTCCTAATATTTCCAAATATTTTCCGCCTTGAATACAGATCCAGTCCAACTTAGGGAAACTTTTCGGCTGCTTATGTCTAAATTATTTCGGGCCAATTCAGTGAGAGCCTCACACAGTTAACCCTCTATTTTCCGATTTGGTTCATGGCACATTGCCATCCTTCAGAGATATCTATCCATTCCGAAGGGGCGTAATGCCTCAAGTGTTTGAATAAATGTTCCTGAATAATGAATTTCTAAAACTTTTGTAGATTGTGTCAACACTTACAACAGTATTTTTAGGCTATTTTAAATGCTTCAATATCATAATAAATTTTATAGTGTTGATTCAATCAATTACATTTTTCCCCTTTATTCCGTATGCTATTCAAGTGTTGCTATGCTATTCAAGTGTTGCTTATTTTGAAGTGGTGTAATATCACAGCGAATAAGCAAACTCCCGTGTGAGAGTTATTTTAACCCTTTATGTACCCTGTCCCACTGTCCCCATGAATTGTGTATTTCTGTCCAATGACAGTATGTGGTGTAGCCGCAGATGAAGAATGCAGATTAAAGAATTCAACAGATTTGAATCGTATTTATCTATTAAAGAATAACCCTTTATTTTGTGGCATTCTCCCTTGTGTGTGAAAACCTGAACTCATGTCCTGACATTCTACTACGGGGGTTTTAGCACACAGCATGCTGCTTTTCGGTAATGGTGTCAGTTAATTTATAGCAGCTCTTGGTGGATTCCTGTCCCCAGTCCATAGGGAGTCTTAAGTCATGTTTGTTGGTAATTATCCTAGTGGGTAAAGCCAATGTTCGCCACAACTGGTGTCAGAAGTAGGATCTTCTGTTAGTGGAAAATTCATCTAAAAAGTTAATCGATATTTGGACCCATTGGCTAAATTGAAAGAATTGGATCCTTCCTGCATATTCTTGTAATAAAAATGTCCTTTGAAAATTATTTCAGGTTGTATTATCAGAAGTATTCTTCAGACGTTAACTGCAGATTATTATTTCTCGATATAGTTAACCCTTTCCATTTATGTTTCCAAATGGGGTTCACCGCTTTCAGACCTTGGGGCTGTAACAGTTACATGTAATTTATTGAGGGATTGTAATAGTCCCCACAAAACTTTTGAGAGACTGCAATAGTCTCCACAAAAACTTTTGAGAGACTGCAATAGTCTCCATAAAACTTTCGAGAGACTGCAATAGTCTCCATAAAACTTTCGAGAGACTGCAATAGTCTCCACAAAAACTTTCTAGAGACTGCAATAGTCTCCATAAAATTTTCGAGGGATTGTAATAGTCTCCACAAAAATATTCGAGGGATTGTAATAGTCCACATATGATTCCATAGAGGCTGTCATATTCTCCCTTATACATGTTAAGGATAGAATTAATTTGTATATATCTAAACTGAGTGTTATTGTAATTTTTAGTATTCTTGAGAGGTTTCTTTAATTAAATTTCGTATAATAAACTCCATCAAAAAATTTTGAGAATAAATTAATTATTGCATACTATCATAGAAGCATTAAGTAAAATGGAACTTAGATCCAAATTGATGACTTCAAATTTAGAGGCAGGAGATTCTAATATAGATGAATGCACGTCTTCATTTAATAGAATGGTTGGGGCAACCCCTATACAGGCAGATACAAATGTAAGTGTAAATAGGTCTCAACCTGATTTGGCATTGATGGATAAAACAGCAAATAAAATACATTTTAGTCTTTCAGACACACAAAATGGTGGGGGTATGGTACTTCAACAAGCACACAGAGTAAATAGTCAGTCAGTCACCCCTGCTTCAAGCAATTGTTTGGCAAGCTCAGCCAAAAATACCAGGTACACATCTGGAGATCTTAATGAGTCACAAAGCAATGATAATGAAAGTGTCAATGACACTGTAGCTCAACTTGACAAACTTGAACTTGGTAAGTTATAAATGAAATGGCAAAATTGAAGATCATTGGTACCAATGTTATTTTTTTTGCCAGTGGTAACATTTTTTGACAGAAACCGAAGAAAATCGATAGCTCCCATCTAGAGGCCTCCCCAAACAAGCATGCCAGGTTTCAAAGCAATCCGATCATAAATGTGCCCTGTAGGGTGTACAAAAGGGAAATATTGTGGTCTGACTAGACTAAATTCTAAGAACGTTGGCCGTGGCAACATTTTTTGACGGAAATGGAAGAAAATCGATAGCTCCCATCTAGAGGTCACCATAAATAAGCATACCTTGTTTCAAAGCAATCTAATCATAAATGAGCCCTGTAGGGTGAGCCAAAGGGAAATATTGTGGTCTGACTAAACTAAGTTCTAAGAATGTTGGCTGCGGCAACATTTTTTGATGGAAATTGAAGAAAATCGATAGCTCCCATCTAGAGGTCTCCCCAAACAAGCATACCAGGTTTCAAAGCAATCTGATCATAAATGTGCCCTGTAGGGTGTGCCAAAGGGAAATATTGAGGTCTGACTAAACTAAGTTCTACGAACGTTGGCCGTGGCAACATTTTTTGCCGGAAATTGAAGAAAATTGATAGCTCCCATCTAGAGGTCACCCTAAACAAGCATACCGGGTTTCAAAGCAATCAAATTATAAATGTGCCCTGTAGGGTGTGCCAAAGGGAAATATTGTGGTTTGACTAAACTAAGTTCTAAGAACGTTGGCCGCGGCAACATTTTTTGACAGAAATTGAAGAAAATCGATAGCTCCCATCTAGAGGTCACCCCAAACAAGCATACCAAGTTTCAAAGTAATCTGACCATAAATGCGACCTGTGAGGTGTGCCAAAGGAAATTTTGGACGTACGTACTAATGTACGTACGTACGCCGACGGATGAGAAGTGATGGCAATAGCTCAGCTTGACTTTGTCAAGTTGAGCTTAAAATGTAACGGTCCAATCTACACCCAGCATAAAAGATTTACAAGGTCAAATTCACTAGCTTTTAACAGAGATAATGATATGGCACAAGGTGACAATGACCTCATCAAAATTCGCAGTTGAATGTTAACTTTCGAGGCCCTACTGCACACACATCTAATAAAGCGGTTAACGATTTGTCAGTAAATAATAGACAGCAATTTAGTGGCACATACGAGGATTATTCAATAGGTGAAAATAATCAAAGGTCCACACTGGGTGGTATCCAAGAAAATTATTTGGCATTTCATTCTGATCGCCCGAGCGGATATCGGCAAAATAATAATAATAACGACATACATAGAAATTTGCCTTGTAATGAACCTAAACCTAAAACGCCCATTTTTAATGGAAAGAGTGACTGGAACTCTTTTTGGGTACAGTTCCAAGTAATGGCAGAGAGGTTTAGCTGGAGTGAAGATGGACAAGGAGAAAGATTGTTGTTCTGTCTGAGAGATGATGCACTAACATTTGCTGCCAATTTGCCACAAGGGATGAGAATGGATGTAAGCACTTGCTGCTGCCATGAAACAAAGATTTGGTGATCACATGTTAGCAGAAACATACAGAGCTAAACTACAAAATCTCAGAATGCAATCATCTGAGAGCCTGCAAGAATTTGCATCTCGCATATCATTAATGATATCAAAGGCCTACCCAGGACTAGAGAATTCTAAATTGTTCATAGATTTATCTATAGAACACTTGTTGAATGGGCTACCTGATCAGACAATCTCATATGATGTAATGACAAAGAAACCTCGATCAATAGAACAAGCCATAGAAATGATTGCATGGCATGAATGCTGTAGAGGGGGATTACGCAAGAAATCCTCTGTTAGGAACATGTACCTGTATGGTGATACAGGAGATAACAGTACTGATTGCACATATTCTGTGAATTACAGCCCAGATGAAGAAGACTTACGGAGAGTGAATGGCAAGAGATTTGTCACAGAAGAAAGACTGCATCAGTCTGGTCTAGAACTAAAAGGGTCAATTGTTAAGGAGCTGAAAAAGACCTTAATAGAAGAGCTAAAAGTTGTGATAGACAGCAACAAGTACTAGTACACGAAAAGAGAGCAATACCAAGGAGAATTACAATAGGACAATTGTTGATAAAGGTAGAAATAGAGAGACAGAGAAAATATTTAGACATGCACAGGGTGAGCCTGTCACTTGTTACTCATGTAAGGAAATAGGACATTTCAGTTACGAGTGTCCAAAGAAAAGAAATAGGCCTAATTACCATGGGAATAGATGTTTTAATGGAGCTGCGGCTCAACCAAGGGATGACAAAGTGAATTTAAACTAGAATGGGCTAAATCTGTCGGCCAAGGTTTAGCCTCAAGTTTTGAAGTTGTATATAGTCATGACTTAGGAACAATTATAGAGGAGAATAAGATACCCAGTGACACAGATGATTTGACGTGTCTAACCAAGAGTAAGGAGAAAAGTCAGAGTACCAAGGCACAAGGTAGTGATAAGTGTCAAAAGGATCCTAAACCAAATGAAGAAACAATTATTGCCAAGACCAATGATACTGATCACACAGACCGTAGTAACTGTCATAGGTACCATGATGATACGGCAGTAGGAGAGGAGAATTATTTGAAGAAAAGTACACGGTCTACCATTGATTTTGTAAATATGCCCAATCATACCAATCAAAATCTTCAGTTCTGGAGTGAGAAGGATGCAGGAGAGTATCACAAAATCCCAACAGTCGCCACTGCATTAGGGGCCTCAGCAGTGATGACTGTGGGGAATGGGAATCGGATTTGAAGTGAAAATATATCTGGACAAGGGGAGAACTCAACTGATCATCCTCTGAGTGAGAAAGCCTACAGTGTAGCAAAAACTAGTATGTTAGAAAGAAGCAATGAAGACACCAATGTTGAGATGTCAAATGGAAAAGCAATATCTCCGCTCTCAAAATTCGCTGATCAAGAGGCAAATATGAACAGTAGACCATTAACAATAGTGATTGATTGGGTGAGAGCAGTAACAATGAGTGTAGCAATGAAGATTGAGGGGCAATCAGTTAGAGCTGTAATAGACACTGGGGCAGAGGTTACAGTTTTAAGCGAAATTGCATATAATAAATTGCCTGAACACTGTAGACCACCTCTTTGGCAGGCCAAGCTGGACTTGGTTGTTGCTGAAGCTGGTAAAAAGATGGAATCACTCGGAACCATAGCAGCCAAAATGAATACTGGTGAAAATTTATTTAATTGGACCCTGTATGTCGCTCCAATAAGAGATGAATTGTTGTTGGGATGTGATGTAATAAATGCGAAAGACATCACATTGAATACCAAACGTGGATTAGAAATAGCAGGTCAATGGATTCACTGTGAGGTTACTCGAAACAAGGTTTCTAGAGTAAAATTAGACAAATCCATAACCATTCCAGCTACATCAGAATTTATATCCAAAGGGTGTATAGAGAAGGGAGAAAATGCTCCCATTGTGGATTGTATGGCACTGGAACCAACGGTTGAAGATAATAGGCAAATAATGGTAGCACGGGTTTTGATTGACCCTACAAAGGAGGGAATCCCCGTACAATTAGTAAATACATCAGACACACCCATTAAGCTGAGAAAAGGTTATGTACTAGGAGAGTTACACCAAGTAGAGGAAATTGGTAGGGCAGTAGGAAATGTAAATCCTACTTTACGGGCCCAAATACCGAAAGCAGAAGACAGGAAAAATTTAGGCTGTACACAAAAAGTTAGTAAGAGGAGTAATAAGGAGTGCAGCCTTACTAAGGAATCACATGAAGATGATGTAGGCAAAGAGGGGAGGCGGGCAGAACCTTCCACAATGCCTGTCCATCTTGAGGACTTGTATACCAAATGCTGAGAAAATCTACCACCAGGCGAGGCGAGATTAGAGCTAAAGACTCTACTTATTAAGCATAAACATGCATTTGCAAAGAATAAGATGGAACTAGGAAACTGTTCATCAATTGAACATGAAATTAATACATCAGGAGCAATGCCCAGCAGACAACCACTGAGAAGGACACCTCAAAAGTTTGAAAATGAGGAAGAAAAGTATTTGAAGGAGCAACTAGAGAGTGGAGCTGTCCAGCCCTCAACATCAGCATGGGCCTCTCCAGTTGTTTTAATACGCAAAAAAGATGGATCAGTCAGGTGGTGCATAGATTATCGCAGATTAAATGACGTAGCAATTAAGGATGCTTATCCATTACCAAGGATTGACATATGTTTAGATTGTCTGGCCTTGGCAAAGTACTTCAGCACACTAGATTTACAAAGTGGTTACTGGCAAATCAAGATGAGCGATAAAGACATGGCAAAAACTGCCTTCATAACCAAATATGGTTTGTTCCAGTATACCAAGATCATAGATGCCTTTCGGATTGGCAACCGCGGCAAATACATTCCAGCGATGCATGGAATTAATTTTTAGAGGCCTTCAGTGGCAAACATTACTGATATATTTGGATAATATAATAGTGATAAGTTCCACAGTGAAAGATCATTTTGAAAGGCTTGATGAAGTATTCAGACGTCTAGAAGAGGCAGGACTAAAGCTTAAGCCCACAAAATGCCAGTTATTCAAGGAAGAAGTCCTATTTTTGGGCCACGTTGTTGGCAAGGAAGGGTTAAAGCCAAACCCAGAATTGATCTCAAAAGTATTAAGCTGGGACCCACCTAAAAATGTGAAGGAAGTCCAACAATTTTTAGGTCTCAGCAATTACTTCAGAAGATACATCTATAAGTTCAGTGAGATTGCATTACCTCTGAGCAGATTAACTAGGAAAGATACTATTTTTAAATGGACGAATGAGTGCCAAGATGCATTCCTCAGTCTGAAGGAAAAGCTTTGTAAAGCTCCTGTTCTAGCCTACCCATTACCCACCTGTACTTACATTCTTGATACTGATGCATCAAATGTAGGCATTGGAGCGGTATTGTCACAAGTACAAGATGGTACAGAAAAGGTAATAGCCTATGCATCAAAAAAGCTAGACGGGCCACAACAAAGATATAGTGTAACGAGAAGAGAATTACTGGCAGTAATAACATTTATACACCAATTTAGACACTATCTTTTAGGAAATAAATTTCTTCTGAGGACAGATCATGGATCTTTAAAGTGGCTGTTCGGATTCAAAGATCCACAAGGTCAAGGGGCTCGATTCGCGTGAAAAGAATTGAGTCAATTTAACCCTTTATTTAACACAGCGGAAACAAATTAACCAGCAGAAGGCTGACATGACCTGCAATATCCTCACACTATGTCAATAAAATCTTACAAATATGACTGTCATTGGAATCGGCTCATTGAGCCGGTTACAATGACAGCCATATTTGTAAGATTTTATTGGTAAATATTGTTCATTTAATAATTTTATCATCTATTTATTATTTATTGTTTAAAAATTATCAAATTTAGTTTTAAAAATTAAAAAGATGTTTTGGATAAAATGTTAACATGTGTTATCAGTATACAAAAGTGGTTCAACCATGGTGGCATCATGGGATCCTGGGACACTCATAGTTGGTATGGATTCTCGCAACCATTTTCACGAAAATCCAAATGGATTCTCACAAATTTAGGCGAAATATAAGCTCTGCGTAAGGTGCAGACAAGCGATAATGAGCCAAAAATGAAGGATACAAAAGTTAGAGCATTGAGAAAGAGTGAAAGAAAGACAATGAAGAATACTCCCCGACAATTGGTCGGATGGATAAATAAGTATTCCCACCAAGAAATGGAACATTTACAAAGAGATGACAAGGACTTGAAACCACTACATGACTGGATGGATATAGATAAATGTCCATCATGAGATGCAGTTGCCAAATTAAGTCCAACTACCAGACATTACTGGTTGAACTGGAATAACACAGTGAGAGAAAATGGAGTTTTATACCAAAAATGGATTTCCGAAGACAAATCCATATCGAACAAATTACTGTTGTTAGTACCTAGAGTACTCAGAAATGAAGTACTAAGAGACAGCCATCATGCCTTATATTTGGCTCACTTAGGAGTCAGTAAAACTTTAGAACATGCTAAAAGATATTTTTACTGGTACAAGATGAAAGAAGATGTCAGCACTTACGTTTATCAATGTGCAATTTGTGGCAAGAACAAGCCTCCTAGCTCTAAATCAAAAATGCCATTACAAGAATACACAGTTGGGTACCCGCTTGATCGTATCAGTATCGATATCTTGGGACCCTTACCCATCACTGAAAATGCAACTAATTACATCTTAGTAATTGGGGATTATTTTACCAGGTGGATGGAAGCCTATCCACTTCCAAGTCAACATGCTGAAGAAGTAGCTAAGAAACTGGTGTATCAGTTTATTTCCCGTTTTGGAACACCGTTGGAAATACTTAGTGACCAGAGAAAAAATTTCGAAAGCGAACTAATAGCAGAATTATGTAAATTAATGGGAATTAAGAAAACCCGTACTACGCCATACCACCCTGCATCCAATTGGCTTGTGGAAAGATTTAACCAAACCCTAGCCAAAATGATCCAATCGTTTGTAAATAAAAAGAATCCAGATTGGGACAGAAATATAGGGCTACTACTTGCAGCATATAGAAGTACAAAACACCCAGCAACTGGCTATACTCCAAATAAACTGATGTTTGGGCGAGAGGTGAACTTGCCAGCACAATTGCTGTTCCCACTCCCAAAACTTGGAACTTCAGGACAAACAAATGATTTCATCACCAGTCTAAAAGAAAACATAACTGACTGTTATCACATGGCCTGTGAACATTTACAACAAACAGCATCTAGGCAAAAACAAGATTATGACACTAGAATTGTTGAGAATAAATATGAACCTGGAGGGCTAGTTTATCAAAGAAATCCGTGTAGGAAAAAGTTTATGTCTCCCTGGATTGGTCCATATCTTGTAACAGAATGCATTAGTCCATCACTGTATAAAATTGTTAAAAATGGCAAACTAACAATTAGGCATCATGATAGGTTGAAACCGTATACCTCACCCACTGTACCAAATTGGATTAAAGTAGCCAGGAAAAATTTGTTAAAGGAATATCTCAAAAGTACATAAAATACATTAGTGTGGAGGCAACATCACAAGGTAGCCAGATGGGAAGGCTAACAGTTTTTTCCTTTCTTACAGTAATCTCAAAAATGGAGGATAAACAAACCAGAGGCAGGGTTTATGAGTGCACTAAGTGTTTATACCGCGGTGGAAAGCAAGCTGCTATCTGGCATGTGGTGAAAAACCATGCCCCGTTGGAAATGGTGCCTTTTTACTGTCAGCTGTGCCAATTCCATGCCTCCAAAAGAACATCCCTGGAGAGACACTGTATGGGTTATATCCCACATTTAAAAAGAAAGCAGGGCGAGAAAAGTAATTTAGCGGATGAAGAGTATTTCAGACAAGCGGAGAAACCATACAATGTTACGTGGTTAGGGGAACATTCAGACTTGGTGGTGGTAGGAAAAGAAGAATCAAGACTAGAGTGGCAGAAAAGAGAGAAACAAAAAGACATTGTTCAAATAGCAATGAAAGAGAGTGGGTTGAGCACTAGTGAGAATGAACGTGTGGATGAAAGACGAGTGGTGTTGGAGGAGCAGAAGAGTGATAAAAATATAAATATAAATATAAATAATAATAATAATAATGTACATGTAAATACAAGTGTGAATGAAATTGTGCCTGAAGAGTTTTTTGTGCCTGATTATGATGAGTATGTGGATGAGTGAGAGTTGTTGTGTGGGATGGAGGTGAGTGAAGTGAGTGTTGGTGAGCCAGAAGTGATGGAGGTGAGTGGAGTGAGGGTTAGTGTGCCAGAGGTGATTGAGGAGCAAGTGAAGAGTGTGGGAGTGCAAGTGGAGGATGACAGAGATGAGAGAATCAAGGAGTTAGAGCAGAAAGTGAGGAGTTTGGAAAGGAGTTTTGAAGAGTCACGAAAAGAAGTGAGAAAGCTGAGGGAGAAAGAGAACAGAGAGCCAGTGTTTGGTGTGGTAGTGCACTGGATGGGTTTGATAGTATGTGGAAGGAGGCGAAAGATAGGGGGAAGGATGAGAGAGAGTTGTTTGCGGCACCAAAGTTGAAGAGCGTAGCTGTTAGAGTGAGCGAGAGTGAGAGAATGTGGAGTAAGACGACGGAAGAGGCACGAAAGAGGTTCATAGGGGATGTGAGAAGGAAAGGGTATCGATTTTAAATTTTTATATGTTTCAATAATTAATATTTTTTCATGAAGTTTATATAGTTAATTCTTACAATTTACATGTTGTTGATAAATCAATTCCTATGTCTGCATCCCTGCCCTTCACTCTAATTAACAAAAAATATTCATTATACCATTATCTAATCGGTTCATTATTTCAATAAAAAATTTCATACTCATAGTCCATACAACATTACTCATTAGTCATTACCAGTTTACCACACTCATTATTCCATTGTATAATTCATCTAGTTGATTAATTTGGTCCATCTCTCAAAAAGCGCATTTCGGGGATGAAATGAATTTTTTGAAAGGGGGGCTGTGTTGTAAAATTTGTTAAGTACCGGGAATAATTATTGCATAAAACACCCATTCAATTTATACCCCTATTGCAGTTTACTTCGTTTTTCGAACAGTATTTTCATGTATCGCATATTTCACAATGTTTACAGTACAGTACTATCATCTCCCGGCAAAAATATTTCATCAACTTACATTAATTCATGCATCGTCATGACTCACAACCGTATTCCAGTTATCCATTGGTTCACTATAACTCATGTGCAAATAGTTTGTATGTTGCCAAAGTTTAAATGTTTATATTTATTCCGTTTCATCTCACAGAACGTTAGAATTTCCAGGCACGTCTTGCAATGTTCCAAGCTATTTCTGGAAATACTTTTCGCGTGAGTTGCTGTCCTTGAACCTTAAACGCTCGCGACATTCCAATGTTATTACGTCACGTTAACTCTCTGCATACTATCGTTCTGTTACAACTATGTTTCTCTTTGGTTCCGCTCCACAGTTTTCCAGGCATTTCCAAATATGATATGCCATACACTCTCTTCAAATGCAAATATTCTGTAGCTTAGTTATCTAACTCATAACATGTATTACATTTCCCAAATCCACGAAAAACATATAACACTATCCGACTAAGTAGAAATAAACAATCTGAATGTGGGTGGAATAATTTATTGTCAAAGGCCAGACTTCAACCTGAAAAATTGCATGAAAAAATGCCGAAACCAGTCATTTTCAGCCACCAAGCAGCCTCAAAAGCAGAATTTTCCCACCAACCCCACCTACCCACCCCTGGAACAGAGCATCCCCTGTTTCTAAAATGCAAAAAAAAATGTATATGTTTCCGTCTCATTTTTTAGTTACCTGTCTGGTAACAAAACCGTGTAAAAATTACATTTTAAAAAATAGCCAATTTTTCAAAGCCACTGTTTCCCATAATTCATCTGGTAATTTACCCCTATGTATCAGAATCCAACTTTGGGACCAAAACTTCAAATTCTCTTGTCCAACAAAAAGCCTAATGTAATCATATATATGATACTAAAAATATATCTCAATTTTACATGGCCTTAGTTTCAACATATGCCCCATGTTTAGAATTTCACCCCTGTGCAATAGTGCGAAACTGTGGAGCGGAACCTTTGGATTTTACTTATATTCTAACCTTTAAGCCAAAATCTAAATTATAATTAAATACCTTATCAATGAGTTTATGAGATAAATTTCAACCTGCACGTTCCGGGCGCGGAGTTTGGAATATTTTATTCATTTTTATATCAATATAGCTTACAGTTTATTCATTACTAGGAATACATTTTATGAGGTTAGATTGTGAGTTTCGTTCCTATATAAGGCAGCGACGCCACAATCTAACATCTGAAACCATCTTCCGAAATCTTAGAATTATCCACGCCACACTTTCAGGTATACACCCCCTTTCCCTGGGGTAGGGCTTGGGTGGATACCATCATGAAGTTATCTTAGTATATTATCTCATCGGTTATTAGTCCCGCATCTGCATTCAAGGCAGTGTAACGAAATTTATAAGCTCTTAGTGTCCGTTTTTGGACTTAGTGTAGTGGCGCAATGCCAACACTAATTAAATTACACATCTATTTCGGACGTCCTAGAATGGCGTAATGCTGTCGCTAAATTATCTGTTAACCCTTTACAGTTTATTAATAGTAGATTCCTAATATTTCCAAATATTTTCCGCCTTGAATACAGATCCAGTCCAACTTAGGGAAACTTTTCGGCTGCTTATGTCTAAATTATTTCAGGCCAATTCAGTGAGAGCCTCACACAGTTAACCCTCTATTTTCTGATTTGGTTCATGGCACAATGCCATCCTTCAGAGATATCTATCCATTCCGAAGGGGCGGAATGCCTCAAGTGTTTGAATAAATGTTCCTGATTGTAGATTGTGTCAACACTTACAACAGTATTTTTAGGCTATTTTAAATGCTTCAATATCATAATAAATTTTATAGTGTTGATTCAATCAATTACATTTTTCCCCTTTATTCCGTATGCTATTCAAGTGTTGCTTATTTTAAAGTGGTGTAATATCACAGCGAATAAGCAAACTCCCGTGTGAGAGTTATTTTAACCCTTTATGTACCCTGTCCCATTGTCCCCATGTATTGTGTATTTCTGTCCAATGACAGTATGTGGTGTGGCCGCAGATGAAGAATGCGGATTAAAGAATTCAACAGATTTGAATCGTATTTATCTATTAAAGAATAACCCTTTATTTTGTGGCATTCTCCCTTGTGTGTGAAAACCTGAACTCATGTCCTGACATTCTACTACGGGGGTTTTAGCACACAGCATGCTGCTTTTCGGTAATGGTGTCAGTTAATTTATAGCAGCTCTTGGTGGATTCCTGTCCCCAGTCCATAGGGAGTCTTAAGTCATGTTTGTTGGTAATTATCCTAGTGGGTAAAGCCAATGTTCGCCACATTGGTAAGTTATAAATGAAATGGCAAAACTGAAGATCATTGGTACCAATGTTATTTGATGAAATTTCAACATAACAGCATTGTGTGTGCACAACGTCAGAGTAATCCATGCATTTTTAAATGTAAGCTGTAAGACTGGCTAAAGGAAGAATGTTGATACACAAATGCAGTATGTTCAGAGGTTATTGTAAGTAGCAACTTTTTTCACAGAAATGAATGCTAATCAATAGCTCTTATCTAAAGGTCTTGCCTAATGAGCACACCAAGTTTAAAAACAATCCTATGATAAATGTGACCTGTAGGCCATGTCAAGAATGTTGATGCACAAATGCAATAAATTCAAAGATTGTTGCTAACAGCAACAGTTTTTGATGGAAATGAAAAGAAAATCAATAGCTCCTATCTTTGTCACACTGCACAAGCATACAAAGTTTCAAAACAACCTGATAATGAATGTGCCCTCTGAGGCATGCCAAAGGAAGATGTTAATGCACAAATGCACTAAGTAGAAGGTCATTGCTTTGTGGCAATCGGTTTTTTGTGTTTTTTATGGAAATTCATAAATATACCCTGCAGAGAGTGCAAAAGGGATAAGTTGATGCACAAATGCAGTAAGTTCAAAGGATGGTGATAACGGCAATAATTTTTTATGGAAATGAAGAAAACCAATAGCTCACATCTAGAGGTCACCCCGAACACACATACCAAGTTTCAAAGTGATCCGATCATAAATGTGCCCTGAAGGGTGTGTTAAAGGGAAATATTGAGGTCTGACTAAACTAAGTTCAAAGGTCAGCGGCAACATTTTTTGACAGAAATGGAAGAAAATCGACAGCTCCCAAATGGATGTCACCCCACACAAGCACACCAAGTTTGCAACTGATCCAATCATAAATATGCCCTGCAGGGTGTGTCAAAGGGAAATATTGATGCTTAACTGCACTAAGTTTTTACTAAGTTCATCAAAGATCAAACCGATCTGATCATAAATGTGCCCTGTTGGGCATGCCAAAGGAATATATTGATGCCTAAGTTCAAAGATTGTTGCCAGCGGCAACATTTTTTGACAGACGGAAATGGAAGAAAATCGATAGCTCCCATCTAGAGGTCAGCCCGAACAAACATACCAGGTTTCAAAGCAATTCAATCATAAATGTGCCCTGTAGGGTGTGCAAAGGGAAATATTGAGTTCTGACTAAACTAAGTTCTAAGAACGTTGGCCACGGCAACATTTTTTGATGGAAATGGAAGAAAATAGATAGCTCCCATCTAGACATCTCCCCAAACAAGCATGCCAGGTTTCAAAGCAGTCCGATCATAAATGTGCCATGTAGGGTGTGCCAAAGGGAAATATGGAGGTCTGACTAAACTAAGAACATTGGCTGTGGCAACATTTTCTTACGGAAATGGAAGAAAATCAATAGCTCCCATCTAGAGGTCACCCTGAACAGGCATGCCAGGTTTCAAAGCAATCCAATCATAAATGTGCCCTGTAGGGTGTGCCAAAGGGAAATATTGAGTTCTGACTAAACTAAGTTCTAAGAACGTTGGCTGCGGCAACATTTTTTGACGGAAATGGAAGACAATCAATAGCTTCCATCTAGACATCTCCCCAAACAAGCATGCCAGCTTTCAAAGCAATCCGATCATAAATGTGCCCTGTAGGCTGTGCCAAAGGTAAATATTGAGGTCTGACTAAACTAAGTTCTAAGAATGTTGGCCGTGGCAACATTTTTTGACAGAAATGGAAGAAAATCGAAAGCTCCCATCTAGAGGTCATCCCAAACAAGCATACCAAGTTTCAAAGCAATCCAAGCATAAATGTGCCCTGTAGGGTGTGCCAAAGGGAAATATTTAGGTCTGACTAAACTAATTTCTAAGAATGTTGGCCGCGGCAACATTATTTGATGGAAATTGAAGAAAATCGATAGCTCCCACCTAGAGGTCACTCTAAACAAGCATACCAAGTTTCAAAGCAATCTGATCATAAATGCGAGCTGTGAGGTGTGCCAAAGGAAATTGAGGACGTATGTACGTACACCGACAGACGAGAAGTGGTGGCAATAGCCCAGCTTGACTTTGTCAAGTTGTGCTAAAAATGTGAGAATAAATGATTCTAAACAAAAATAAAAAGGAAAAACATATGCTGATATGAAAAGGAAAGCCAGGCCAAGTGGTATTAAAGTAGGTGACTTTGCTTTGCTCTCTGTCAGAAAGAAAATAAACTCACTACAAGGTATGAAGGAGGCCTTATGAGGTGGTTGATGTCAGTGGGGATGTTTTGACTTTGAAGTCAAAGGATAAAATAATCAAATGCAATGTGGGTTTGGCAAAGCTCTATAATAAAATACCTACAGTACAGAAAAGTAATCAGATTGATCAATGGACAGAAGACTGTGACTTGGATTTTTCGGTTGAATTCGACTCCACACATGGAGAAAAGCATAACAACACTCCAAGTGATCATACTGATCAAACAGAAACACCAAATGAGTCGAGTACAGTTCCTACCAGAAATCGTAGAGTTCAATCAAGTTCAAAGATTATGTACTGTCTCAGAATTAGTGAAGTAAGGGAGGTAACTCTTTGGTTAATATCTCATTCAGATGAAACTAGGTTCTGCTCTACACTTTCGCACTATTGCACAGAGGTGAAATTATAAACATATGGCATATGTTGAAACTAAGGCCATGTAAAATAGAGATACATTTTTAGTATCAGATATATGATTACATTAGGCTTATTGTTGGACGAGAGAAGTTTGAAGTTTTGGTCCCAAAGTTGGAGTCTGAGACATAGGAGTAAATTACCAAATGAATTATGGGAAACAGTGGCTTTGAAAAATTGGCTATTTTTTAATATGTAATTGACATTCAGATTGTTTATTTCTACTTAGAGAGTGTCATATGTTTTTTGTGGATTTGGGAAAAGTAAAACATGTTATGGGTTAGATAACTAAGTAACAGAATATTTGCATTTGAAGAGAGTGTATGGCATGTCATATTTGGAAATGCCTGTAAAACTGTGGAGCGGAACCTTAAAGAGCATTCTGCCGTCGGTGTCATTTCTTGAACCAGGAAATTCCTTATTTGTGTTTGAGTTATAAATACACCATTTTTCAAAAAACTTTTCATTATTTCTGGTTTGTGTGTAATTGTTAGTGAAAGTTAACATTCATCAAATGACATCTCAGCACAACTGGAAGGAAATAATTGGAAATTTGGAGAAATTTATTGATGGAGCCTAATTTCGCACATCCATCCGTAAAGCCGTTTGCATTTTCATATCTAGAGAGCAACACCCCACCCCAAAGCAATGGTTGTTACTGCTTATTGTTTTACATTTTGATTGTATTTAACAGTGGTATTGACAGGACCTGGGTAGCCAATGTGGCTGTGGTAATAACAATGAAAGTGTCAATGACACTGTAGCTCAACTTGTTTAAGACATGTACATGTATAGTATGTGACACAGCAATGACAAACATCTAGGTAATGACCTGATAACAAAGGTACATGTAAAGTATTGTAACGGTCTGTACATAAATGCTGACCGTAGACTGTAACAAATGTGTAGGTAAAGTATTGTAAAGGTGGGCGACAGTTAGATGCTAAACTAGAAAAGAAATCTTTTAGTCCCAGAGTGGGTCTGACTGAACCCAAAAATATTTGTTCTCATAGCACAGTGATAACAAAGGCACTCCAAAACACTTGTTCCTGTCACAAGGTGATAACAAAGGTACCCCAAGAAGTTTCATGAAGACCAGTTCATAAATACAGACTCTAGCCCGAGCCGTATTGACATGTGCACTTCCTGTGTATAAGTAGCACTGAACAAATCAAAGTTCATCTAATTTGCATAATTTCTGCACGAGAAAAAAACCTGTATTATATGTGATGTATTCCATGTTACTAAACATTCATACAAAAATTTATTCAAATCAGAACTTTCATACAGAAGTTCTGTACAAAAATCTGAATGCACTAATTTTGGTACAAAATGGCTGCTGGTGGCCATCTTGAATTTCGGACAACAACCAAAAACACGCGTTCTCATCCCACGGTGATAACAAAGGTACCTAAGAAGTTTCGTAAACATCAGTTCATAAATACGGCCTCTAGCCTGAGCCGTATAGAAGTTGTGTACAAAAAACTGATTAGACCTAATTTCGGTACAAAATGGCCACTGGCAGCCATCCTGAATTTTGGACCACACCCAGAAACACTCGTTCTCATCTCAAGGTGATAACAAAGGTACCCAAGACGTTTTGTGAGGATCGGTTCATAAATACAGACTCGACCGAGCTGTATTGACATGTGTACTTACTGTGTGTAAGTAGCACTGAAAAAATCAAAGTTCATCTAATTTGCATTATTTCTGCACGAGAAAAAAACCTGTATTATATGTGATGTATCCCATGGTACTAAACATTCACACAAAAAATGATTCAAATCAGCGCTTTCATATGGAAGTTATGCGCAAAAATCTGACTGCACCTAATTTTGTACAAAATGGCTGCCATCGGCCATCTTGAATTTCGGACCGGACCCAAAAACACTTGTTCTCGTCCCACGGTGATACCAAAGGTACCCAAGAAGTTTCGTAAAGATCGGTTCAAAAATACGGCCTCTAGTCCGAGCCGTATTGGCATTTGCATTTACAGTGATAAAAGTAACACTAAATACATCAAAGTTAGTCTAATTTGCATAATTTACACACGAGAAAAAAACACATGTTATATGTGATGTACCCTATGGTACTAAACATTCATAAAAAAAATTATTCAAATCAGAGCTTTCGTATGGAAGTTCTGCACAAAAATCTGATTGCACCTAATTTTGTACAAAATGGCTGCCAGCAGCCAACTTGAATTTCGGATCGGACCCAAAAACACTCGTTCTCATCCCACAGACATAACAAAGGTACCCAAGAAGTTTTGTAAAGTTTGGTTCATAAATACAGCCTCTAGCCCGAGCCGTATTGAATTGTTGACGGACAGACGGACGACTGGCCATGGCATAAGCTCAAATTTGACTTACGTCAAAGATGAGCTAATTAAATAGAAACATATAAAAAAAATTTGCATTTTAGAAACAGGGGATGTTATGCTCCAGGGGTAGGTAGGTGGGGTGGTGGGAAAATTCTGCTTTTAAGGCTGCTGAGTGGCTGAAAATGACTGGTTTCAGCATTTTTTCATGCAATTTTGCAGGTTGAAGTCTAGCCTTTGACAATAAATTATTCCACCTAAATTCAGATTGTTTATTTCTACTCAGTCAGATAGTGTTATACGTTTTTTTGTGCATTGGGAAATGAAATAAATGTTATGGGTTAGATAACTAAGTTACAGAATATTTGCATTTGAAGAGAGTGTATGGCATGTCATTTTTGGAAATGTCTGGAAAACTTTGGAGCGGAACCCGATCACCTAGAGCATCAAGGGAAACGACTCTTTTTGGACCTCAACATTAAAAGTGAAATTTTAGTTTTTTCATATTTTCAGTAAGATTTTGTTTTCAGTCAAAATACAGGCCATAATATTAACCATATTTTAAAATCCAAATATCGTCCAGCTCCATTTCCAAGAAATATGTTCTTAGAAAAGTGGCACACTTTTTGTTGCACTGGCTGTATGTACTGGTATTACTTTTGTTCTCTTTTCTAAAATTTCAGGTTCCTAAAATTTATTTACAGGTATACAGCATGGCCACCCTGGGTTGGTCATTTTCCATGGGTGGGCAATATTTCCATGGACGCAATAATATTAAGATTCCATACAGTAATTATTGGAATAATCATAAAAAGTTAAAAAATTTATAGTAATTTATATATTTTTTATACTTACCAATGACCCAGACATAGCTGGTGCTAACTCTTAAAATATAGGGCCAAACACAAATTTTGCCCCCCAATCCCCAAAATTTGCATCTAAAACTAAAGAAAACATGTCCTGAAAGGCCCTCCACACTTCGCCCCTACTGCGCATGCGCAGTGTCAAGGACGTTCCGAAATTGGCGCCATTTATCATTCTAATAACCAGTGCCTGGTAAGCGCTATGTACTCAGCGGGGAGGCAAGAGTTCCCAACTCCTGGGAGGGCCATCCCCGTCTGGGTCATTGGTAAGTATAAAAAATATATAAATTACTATAAATTTTTTAACATTTTTATACTGTACCAATGACCCAGACATAGCTGAATAGTAAAAAGGCTGGAGGGCCAAGGACATAGAGCAAAATGGAATACGCTCAATAAAATAAAATAGAGTCATCCCCTGTAGGGAAAAGAAGTAATAGGCCTTATATGTATCTTTCTTATTTATGATAAATTAGAAAGATACAACACCTTCCAAAAATTGAGCTTCATACATCCATGTACTCTATTAATATCCAATAATCCTTATACTAATAATTTTTAAAGTAAGCCAATAATAAAGTAAGTCTAGAGAATAGAGACTCTTATACTCCTAAAAGTGTGTGAGAATTGCATAATCATGTCCGTTGACATATGCAATATTCAAAAGCTATACTTTAAAAACTAAGACTTGAATGAATTTTATAAACTTAAACTTCTCACTAACAACCATCCCAATAACAGCTCAGAATTACTAACTCCGGAGGAGGTATCCCCTTGTTTTCATAGTAAAAACAGGTGACCCAAGGGAACACCCTCCCCCCCCCCCCCTTTTTCTTGCCCTGGGTCAAATAGCCCAGAGCGAAGAGGGCAGCCGAACGGAGACACTGCCGAAACAGACAGCCTACCTAGCTATAGTAGCAACTGTTAAGTGAATGACATTCTGAGCAGTAGATAATAGACCTAACAATAGAGGCCTCCAGAAATGGACTCGATATTTCTGAGATAAAATTCATGAATGGATGGCTGAGCGCAATGAGCAGCCTTCAAAAATCTATAATAGCAACACTATTAATGTAAGCCCAAGAAGTAGAAGAACTCTTACTTCATGAGCCGAAATCTTAAGCACAACTGCTAAGCCAATGATATACCATAAGCAGTACGCTAGTTAATAGAATCCATTAACAATAAAATGGAGCGTAACGTCCTTCTACTAGACATCAAAGACAGAAGAAGCTTACGCCCTTGTAATAAACAGATATCTGTTTATAAATACATAAACTGTACCCGGAAAGAGTAAAGGCCTATGCCCATACGAAGACGGAAGGACCTTAAAATAATAGGTTCCGGATAATAGGAGCCTAACTCTTATGCAACAATCCAACCTAAATAGTAACGGAAGTATTGATTCCGAAACTATGAAAGTGAAAATCATCCATCGATAGTGCATGAAACTCACTGACTCTACAGTAAAAGAGAAACCAACAGAATTACTGTCTAAAAGGTCAGAATTTGAAAACTACTGTTTCCAGAGGCTCAAATGATTACTTAGCTAAATAAGAACCGAAGTTAAAATCCGTATAAGAATTTAATCTAAAGATTCTAAGTCTATTTATCAAAAAGTTACTAACTGACTTAGATAAAGAGACAAAAGACTCAATTGTAAACTATCGTAGAGTGCATAGGTATGAGGTAACATAAACCTATAACCTAAATAACAACAGGCTGCAGTAGATCTTGTGAAACAAGTATACTAAAAAATAGCAATGAGTAGTATGGAGGGATCAACCATATGAACATAATGATCCCTACACCACGACTGAAGAGCCTCCACTTTAGTCGCATAGAATAGCGAAGAAGAGGATCTCCTGTAGTAAGAAATCGCGTCCAAAGCTCGTCCAGTACAGTGCTTACAATGCAATACGGACCACACAACGGAATACATGAAGGTTGCGACCTTGCTGGTTGTGATAAAGATGACACGATTTACCCAGTGAAAAAAGATCCTCACATAGAGGAAGATTTCACGTTAAGATCCACAGTAGACAAGAGAGTAAATTACTCATGATCTCTGTGAAGATAGAGATGCTATCAACAGAAATGTATTGTGGTTGTTTATCTTAGCAATACCTGCTAAAACAACAGCGCCGGAGGATACGCGTATCCTATCATTCCGTCCTATAGATCAATAGAGCGTAAACAGTATTAGCTCAGAGATCTGGACAAGCCAACACATACGTCTGCAATTTATTAGCAGGCTGTGTCATAAAAAAAAAAAAAACATCATTGGGCGCTCCCATAGATAGCAAATCTGAATGAATACTTGTTTGTTGAGAGTCCATTCTGACAGCAACAAGCGACCCGTAAGAGAACGGGAGTGCGATAAAACAATCAGACGACCCAGAATATGACGGACCAAAACTGAACTTGGTGTACTACAACCAACAGACGGATTCTTTCCATTAAATTGAATAACGGAAACGAAAGAGTGCCTCCCTGGTTCCGGAGATACGCCACTACTGTCGAATTAAAGGACAGGAATTTGGGCATGCGTTTCTGAATAATGTTCATGCAATGACATAAAGCAAGCCTAAAAAACATTATTCCGCGGAAGTTAAACTGATAGCTAAAAGACTGCGGAACCCAAAGACCCTGGCACTTCGAATCCGTAGGGATCAGTATATATCCCAATCTGTTTGACTGGCAACCGTCATAACAGTCACACTCGGGTCCGGCAACTGCGGCGGCACTCTCTGAGTCAACCACCGAATGTTTGCCCCAGTCTGAATCTCTTGTAACACTAGATAGACAAGAGACTGTATAAATCAAGCAATTCATGGATTGCCGGAAAGTTGCCGTCGAAGAGAAGCTCCTCCGAGAACGAAGCGACTCTGAGAGAGTTCTTAACCTACTATCCACGCGTGGATGTAGCTAGGGCTGCATCACGTCTAACCAACTCCAATCAGCCACTGAAGGGCGGAGTTATACGTGAACAAACTACTGCCCTCAAAAGAAATTACATTGAGAATAATATCCCGTAAATCTTTACTTGAAGACGTAATGATAACGCCTCAGTAAGGCGGATTACGTATAATAAAGCGTCTAAGTTAAGTCTACTATACATAATGTCGTTCCCAACATTGAAATTGGAAAAGACATAAACGGCGAAAAAGAATATATATGCAGTCTTTAATCACACCGTCTAGACGCGTATGAACTCTCGGTATGCCCTGCTCTGCCAAAATAAACTATATGTAAAAAAGATAAAATGGCAGAAATGAGCCACGCGGACAAGAAACTAAACTATCATGCTTAGTAGCAGGCTTGTATATATATATAAATATATAGCGTCGAAAAATAAAACACATGTTGTAATGACAATATTGGACTGCGTCGGTAAGTCAGGGACAAAGTCCCTGTACCGATCGATGTCCAATGACGCTATAAGTCTCTTATCCAAGATCGCAGCAATGAAGTCCGAAAAATAATCACTGGAAGAAATGCCAGAAGATATGAAAGGCATCTTCCGATACTACTAAAGGGAAAACTCGAAATCTTTCGAATCCCTTTCGCCATCCTGTCGGACCCTATAAAGCGTTCGGTCGTCCGTAGCTTGATGCAACCGCGGACTGCACCGACCCAGCGCCGTCGGATAATTCCTGATTCGACCGAGAAACTGTCAATTGCTGGGATGCTGCGAAACAATTGTGCTAACTCGGATAGCACGTCCGTCACTGAGGCCTGAGGAGCAGCGGTCTTACGATGCATTGCCGCAGGAAGCTCCGAGATCGTTACCCCGTGCATACTTCCAATATGCGAGCGAACGGAGTGTATAGGCCTCGTGTCCCTTGGCTACCGGATGGCGCGACCTATTCGCTGTGGAATCACTGAATGCCGAAACTGATCGGATACTCGAGGTCACGTAGCCAATGTGCGGTCGTGTGCCCTGCTGTGAGGATGAGGAAGCATTAAAGACAGTCTCTCGGACTGTCAATATAACGGAGCGTCCCGAGCAACGGACATATGCTCCGAATGTAAAATATCAGAACCACAACATGCGGTCCCCTATGTTGTTGGCTTCCTCCGATCTGTCCTCAATCTGCCGTCACTGGGTGAGTACTAAAGTAATTAAAGTGCTCGCATCACCCAAATCTCCTTCCTAGACCGCAACGGACGAACCCGGCAGCCGAACCATTCGATGAATGTACGCTACACCGGGTGAGCTAGCGAATGTCACTCCGTAAGCGATAGACATATTCCATGAGCACTTATTGCCGCTAACTCTTCATTAACTATGACGACAGAGGCACACTTTTGAAAGACATCTCCATAATTCTTCGAACAAGAAACCAGAAATGCTTGGATAGCAAGCATAAAATAATAATATATATAGCGTCGTTCAATAATTCGAAAGTTTGTGTGACATTATTGGACTATGTCGGAACTGAGGGACGATGTCCCTGAACCGAACCAAAAATTTCTAAGTCCACCGACGCTATCGGTTTCTTATCCGGCATCGCAGCATATGTTGTTCCGAAAGGGAAAGCTTGAAATCCTCCGAATCCCTTTCGGTATCCCGTCGGACCGGATGAAACTTTCGGACGTCCGTACCCGCTTCCGCGGAGCGTCCCGACCCAGCATCGTCGGATAAAATATATGCGACAGATTCAGTTGATGCTGGGATGCTGCGATAAACTGTGCTATTAAGGAAAGCACGTCCGTTCCCGAGGCCTGTGCAGTAGCGGACTTACGATGCATTGCCGCTGGAAGCTCCGTGTACGTTGATTCCCGCACACTTCCTATGCGAACGTCCGGAGTCTGCAGGCCTCGAGTCCCCGGCTACCGACCCAGCGCTGTCGGATAATTCTCGATCCGACACCGTTACTGTCGGCTGCTGGGATGCTGCGATAAGCTGTGCTATGTGCACAAGAATGTCCGGCGTCGAGACCTGCGGAGGCGCAGTCTATCGCTGCTTCGCCGAGGGCAGCTCCGCATCAGATGGCTCCCGCATACTTCCTATGCGAACGTCCGGAGTCCATCGGTCTCGAATCCCTGGCTGTCGGATGGTGTGACCTGGTCGCCGAAGAATCCTTGATCGGCGAAGCTGGTAATATATCGGCGGTCACACAGCCAAGGTGCGGTCGTGTGCGCTGACGAGAAGAGGAAGCCTTAGCAGTCTCAGCGGACTGCCTATACAACGGAGCGTCCCGAGCGACGGACGTATGCTCCGCTAGCGACACAATTGTACCACAACATCTGGGGCCAGATGTTGTTGAACGAGAGAGGGGCCTCTCTCGCTTGCCGTCCGGATGGACCGGAACGAGCTATGAACCGGACTAAAAGGCTTCCTCCGTTCTCCCTCCGATCCGCCGTCACTGGGTGTGCATTAAGTTAATTTTATAGTGCTCGCATCACCCCAAAATTCCTTCTAGACCGCAACGGACGAACCCGGCTGCCGAACCATTCGGTGAATGGACGCTACACCGGGCGAGCTAGCGGACGTCAAAGGCCGTCGAACCTACTAGGGTCCTCTTAGGCAATTGGCGTATAACATGAGCACTTTTCCGCTAGCCCTTCATTAATTGTGACGACGGAGGCACACTGTTGGAAGACATCACAGATACATCACCCTAATCTTGATCGTCTGAAATAGAAATTGATAAAGTAGAGTGACCCTGCGGGGAAAGGACCGGAGTGTCCAAATCCCCAACAACATACCGTGACATACGCTTCCCATATTGTCATCGAAATCATACGATACAGAACAGGAGTTAATGCGAGTACACTGACCACATATAGAATGATAATAAGGTCAGAGGAAGACTTCCTCTTAAAACAATTGATCAATATCCTTTCAATGTGAAAAGAAAACAAGTCCTGGTACTCGCACTAACCCCTGGCAAAATACATAATAATAATATGATCCATTAATATAGAAAAAATAATTGAAATCAAAATATTTTGAAAAAATATTTTTTCAGAATAGCCCAAGTTTCTGAAAAGTAACGTTGAGCCCCAATGGATCCCAAGCCTAAGTGTGGAAAAAAATTTTAAAAATATTTTAAACAATTTATTCAACACTTACGAACAATAATAATGTATCTAGTTATGATTAAAATAACATAAAGATATTATTATTTAGAAATCCCCCCCTCACACAGAGGGCTGTTGTAAATGTAAACAATGAGTGTAAAAACACTAAATAAGACTCCAGGCACCCAGGCCCGAAATCAGTTACCAAAAATACACCATCTGATGCAAAACAGAGACTTCCAGGGAAGAAACTGCAGAACATCAGATGGTAGATGCAGAACACAACGCCTAACCACCCGTAGGTGAAGACGTAAACATGGGGAAAGAACAGAATTCATTCTGTTATTCAGCTAAAACTCCCAAGAAATTTTAGTAATAATAATTACATAAACTATGCCAAAAGCATGGGAGAATAGCAAGGGGGAACTTAAAGGACAGGGAGAGAGGAAAAACACTTGAAAAAACAGTGTAACTAAATAATCAGAATGACAACAAAATGGCTGCTGCCTTGAAAATAGGTAACTTAACATAATTTCATTAAAAAATTTTAAGTTACAGCCCTGATAATATTCTGTCACACATTCTTTTCCTCTCCTCCTTTTCTATCCTCCTTAGAATCACCATTTCACTAATATTTATGTGTCTGGCATCATTTAAACTGAGATTTAAAAGCACAAAGATCAGTCAGATGTTAACTGATGAAGGGCCAAACTTAGAATGATAAATGGCGCCAATTTCGGAACGTCCTTGACACTGCGCATACGCAGTAGGGGCGAAGTGTGGAGGGCCTTTCAGGACATGTTTTCTTTAGTTTTAGATGCAAATTTTGGGGATTGGGGGGCAAAATTTGTGTTTGGCCCTATATTTTAAGAGTTAGCACCAGCTATGTCTGGGTCATTGGTACAGTATAAAAATATGCCGATAGGATCACCGATCCAATGTCGACTTGTGACAGCACAAAAGTGGGTTTATCATTATCAACTTATCGTCCGGAAACCAATTGTTTACAATTTACTATGTGAAGGGTCACTGTGACCTTGACCTTTGACCTAGTGATTCCAAAATAACTAGGGCTCTTTCTTGCACCAATGCCAACCTACCTATGAAGTTTCATGAACATAGGTGGAACCCTTGTCAAATTATCATCTGGAAACCAACTGTTTACGATTTATTATGTTCAAGGTCACTGAGGCCTTGGCCTTTGACCTAATGAGTCCAAAATAAATAGGAGTCTTCCACTCACCTAGGCCAACCTACCTATGAAGACATGAAGGTGGGTCAAACCATTATCAAGTTATCGTCCGGAAACCAATTGTTTATGATTTACTATGTTGAAGGTCACTGTGACCTTGACCTTCCACCTAGCAAGTCCAAAATAATTAGGGTTCTTCCTCTCACTGATGCCAACCTACCTATGAAGTTTCATGAACGTGGGTCGAAACATTATCAAGTTATCATCAGGAAACCAATTCTTTACGATTTACTATGTTGAAGGTGACTGTGACCTTGACCTTTAACCTAGCGAGTCCAAAATAAACAAGGTTCTTCCTCTCACTGATGCCAACCTAACTATGAAGTTTCATGAACATGGGTCAACCCATTATCAAGTTATCATCCAGAAACCAACTGTTTTGATTTACTATGTTCAGGGTCACTGTGACCTTGACCATTGACCTAGTGAGTCCAAAATAAATAGGGTTCTTCCTCTCACGAAGGCCAGCCTACATATGAAGTTTCATGAACATGGGTCAAACCATTATGAATGTGGGTTGAACCGTAGTAAAGTTATCATCCGGAAACCAAACGTTTACAATTTACTATGTTCAAGGTCACTGTGACCTTGACCTTTGACCTAGCAAGTCCAAAATTAATGGAGTTCTTCCTCTCACCGATACCATCAACCTACCTATGAAGTTTTATGAACATGGGTTGAACCATTATCAAGTTATCATCCGGAAACCAATTGTTTACGCCTGCCCGCCCAACCGCCCGCCCGCCCACCATTCATCAAACTATAAGTCGAGTTTGACTTCGTCACAACTCGACTAAAAATTTAATTAATGAAGCACCGGGTAAAACCTGGTGCCTCGTTAATTAAAATTTTGCAGATGATGATTTTTATTATCTAGTAAATGCATGCGTGGACATCACTGCCAACATGTGGATTACTACCATTCCACGGCGACTGTACTGTATGTAAGCAATTTTTAATTAAGCAGACACCAAAACAAAACGCATCATATCCCTTTTAAAAAATAGCACCATAAATAAATAAATAAATAAATAAATAAATAAATAAATAAATAAATAAATAAATAAATAATCCCTACATGAAACATATGTAATGTGTATTCCTGTTTTTACACCGTAGTTAACCACAGTGTAAAAATTAAAAGGTACTGTGGACTAAAAGTTACAACATACCTCTCACTCTCAGCCAATCAAAAAGAAGTATTTTATTCCATTTGGAAATAAGCGCCCTAACATCCTCTGAAACATTCCAAGTGAGTTTCATTGTTCCCAGTCTCCAGAACAGAGAAACATGTACAGACAAGCTCATACAAACAGGCACTGGTACTGTTTTGATGTAAAGTGGATTTTGAGTGCTGATGTTTCAAACTAATGAAAGTGTCAATGACACTGTAGCTCAACTTGTCAAGACAAAGACATGTACATGTATAGTATGTGACACAGCAATGACAAACATCTAGGTAATGACCTGATAACAAAGGTACATATAAAGTATTGTAACGGTCTGTACATAAAGACTGACCGTTGCCTGTAACAAATGTATAGGTAAAGTATTGTGAAGGTGGGTGACAGTCAGATGCTAAACTAGAAAAGAAATCTTTGAGTCCCAGAGTGGGTCTGACTGAACTCCAAAATATTTGTTCTCATAGCACAGTGATAACAAAGGCACCCCAAAACACACTTGTTCCTGTCCCAAGGTGAAAACAAAGGTACCCAAGAAGTTTTGTGAAGATCAGTTCACAAATACGAGCTGTATAGAACTTGTGACAAAAAACTGATTGGACCTAAGTTCGGTACAAAATGGCCACTGGCAGCCATCTTGAATATTGGACCGTACCCAGAAACACTCATTCTCGTCCAAAGGTGATAACAAAGGTACCCAAGAAGTTTTGTGAAGATCGGTTCATAAATACAGCCTCTACCCTGAGCCATATTGACATGTGTGCTTACATTGTGTAAGTAGCACTGAATAAATCAAAGTTCATCTAATTTGCATAATTTCCGCACGAAAAAAAACCCCTTACAATATGTGATGTATTCCATGTTACTAAACATTCATACAAAAATTTATTCAAATCAGAACTTTCATACAGAAGTTCTGTACAAAAGATTGATTGCACTAAATTTGGTACAAAACGGCTGCTGGTGGCCATCTTGAATTTCGAACCACACCCAAAAACACTCGCTCTCATCCCACGGTGATAACAAAGGTACCCAAGAAGTTTCGTAAAGATTAGTTCATAAATATGGCTTCTAGTCTGAGCTGTATAGAAGTTGTGTACAAAAAACTGATTAGACCTAATTTCGGTACAAAATGGCCACTGGCAGTCATCTGGAATTTTAGACCGCACCCAGAAACACTCGTTCTCGTCCCGAGGTGATAACTAAGGTCCCCAAGACATTTCGTGAAGATCAGTTCATAAATACAGACTCTAGTCTCAGCCGTATTGACATGTGAACTTATTGTGTGTAAGTCGCACTGAAAAAATCAAAATTCATCTAATTTGCTTAATTTCTGCACGAGAAAAAAACCTGTATTATATGTGATGTATCCCATGGTACTAAACATTCACACAAAAAATTATTCAAATCAGCGCTTTCATATGGAAGTTCTGTGCAAAAATCTGATTGCACCTAATTTTGTACAAAATGGCTGCCATCGGCCATCTTGAATTTCGGACTGGACCCAAAAACAGTCGTTCTCGTCCCACGGTGATACCAAAGGTACCCAAGAAGTTTTGTAACGATCGGTTCATAAATGCAGCCTCTAGCCTGAGCCGTATTGGCATTTGCACTAACAGTGCTGAAAGTAACACCAAAAAACATCAAAATTAGTCTAATTTGCACTATTTACGCACAAGAAAAAAACCCGTATTATAAGTGATGTATCCCATGGTACTAAACATTCATACAAAAAATTATTCAAATCAGAGCTTTCATATGGAAGTTCTGTACCAAAAACAGATTTCTGCATTATCAGTACAAAATGGCGGCTGGCAGCCATCTTGAATTTCTGACCGCACCCAAAAACACTCGTTCTCGTCCCACGGTCATAACAAAGGTACCCAAGAAGTTTCGGAAAGATTGGTTCATAAATACGGCCTCTAGCCCGAGCCGTATCCAATTGTTGACGTACGGACAGACAGACGACAGGCCATGACAAAAGCTCAAATTTGGCTTCGCCAAAGTTGAGCTAAAAAGTAATTTTATTGTTGAAATCAACCTTTGAACTGCAAATTGCACTAACAGAACTGAAAATTCACATATGGAACACTTACCAGGTAAATTACTGAAACCAAAATTAATCCAAAACACATATCTACCACACTTTACTGACAAATTAACTTTGAGGTGCTTTTTTAAGTTATTTAAGACACATTTATAATCTCCACTCTGAAATATATTTTTTTGTATCAATATTAAGAAGTGTATCCTTAAGAATATAGGAAATGCTTAGGTTTCACTGGAGCATTACACTTTTCATTAGCTTTGTTTACCATCAACTGAACAATACTTGTCCATCCAGTGTTAGAGAAAAAACAATAAATTACTGTATTTATCTTTGACCAGTCAGCTGTCTTGTATTGCCATTTCATAAGAATATTAAACACTGTACAACTCTGTCAGTGTTAGATGTTTGAATTTACCGTAGTAATCAGCGTCAACAAACATTCATGTATTTCTCACACAAATATATCAGCCAAGGTGTTATGTACACCTTGCATGTGCCATTTTTGTGTTAAGGCATCACATCCTGATGTTGATAACTGGAAAAATGTTTTGAAATGGACATTAAAAACATGTTTTAATTAATATTAAAAGAACCTGAGTTCATTTCTCAGTAAAGTGCTAAGAGAGCTGTATTGTTTTTCAGTTCTGTTGTTAGGGCGATCTACATTTTAAAAGATGATTTTCAACAATTAAATTACTTTTTAGTTTAAAACCACAGCACCCTCAAAATATTCTTTAGATCGAAACAGTATCATTGTTTGTTATTGTTTGTACGAAAATGAGTTTACTTATTAACCTGTTTTGGAACTCTTTTGTTTTTGTCGACTTGGGGAAATTCACAAGTTCTTATAGACCTTAAAAAGTGTCCATACATGTATATCTCTGAACTGAAATAACATTTTCGGCCAACTGAGTTGGATACCAAGGAAAATATCAAATAAGAATTCCACACTTAGGCATCGAGTCATAAGTCTCCTTACGACATGGGGTTTGTTTATATATTATTATATTTTTTGTTAACTTTTCTTGTTATTTGCAATAAAGATATACATTCCATTTAGGGTCATGAGATTATTCGATTTGATATCGATATTATATGTCTGCTTCGGGATTGATCCAAAGATGCAATTTTTTCAATTGTCTCAGGCTTAGTGCATTTTGGTATATTTCCATTGGAAACAGGATAAAACTGACATTAAACAATTCATTCATGTAGGCTCATTCATATGTAATTGAGTAATTGTCTACCAATTGACAATGTTTAATTGTTAGGTTAGTAGTATAGGCTATTGAACGTTCACAGGTCAAGCATGGTGTACAGTTAATTTCTCAGACCTGAATGAATAAGGATCTTCGGTTAGAAAAGAGTTCAGAATATCCAGTCTGATATGACTAGTTACATATATATTTGTGGTGAGAGTAACATGTCAACACTGTGAACTTTACAATCCTGTCCACAAAAAAATAGACTCACTATTAAAAATCAGGCAGTGCCATGAACCATAATCAACGGTATTAACAAGGTGACCTGTTATAATGACTGTTGCTGGGCATGGCAGACTAATAGAGTGTAGGGTCTTTTTATCAGTTCGTCCCCCAGGTCATTTTGTTCCTTTACGATTTGTTACCGAGTCACTTCACACTGAGTCATTTTGTACCCAGACAAACAGACTGAAGTAAGAGAGTGATGTGGTGACCAAATGGATTTGTGTGCTGTCTTGCATGCCGAAGATCACAGGCTTGATCTCCGATCAGGAGGGATTTAGAAATGGCCGAACATCTCTGGCAACATTAATTGTGTTATTGATACTGCTACAACATACAGCCATATTGTACTATAAATACAAATACAGATGGAAAATTGAATGTGAAGAACAGAAGCAGCAGTGCACAATATACATCCCCAAACATATCTCTTCCTCTCCCCCCCCCCCCCCCCTCCCTGCCTCACACACTGTCTCATCTCAGGATATATCACGTTTCCATGCACCGAATCAAAGGTACAATATTGATTGGTCCTAAGGAGGTGAACTTTTGGGAGTCTGTATGGCTCATGTTGTCCAGAAGCAGTAATTGTTGTTGTCACATATTGCAGTGAATAATAACAAGCTAAGCCTTCAAAAACTAAAACTTTAGATAATTGGCCTACCTGTTTCAGTGACGGTGCTACAGAGAATAACTATTTACTGGTGTTTAAGGTGTTCAGTCAGTCCTGTGAGGGTTATCACAGTGTTCCGTAACTTCCGTTTGGAGAAATACGAAATAACTTGACTATTAATATTTGATATCGATATCAGTGACAAGAATCGATTAAAAAACAAATTTGTGATTCACAGATCCCTAATTCAAATCTCTGTTAGTGTTATAGACCCCATATTATATCAAGATTGATATATCCATAGTTGATAGTTCAACGAGGTTGATATTTTTCTGCATATTCTGGCTGGTCTGACTCATTTGCACTGAGTGACCTTTAAGTGTTTACATCTTTGCTACACATAATCAGTTTTTAAATCATTGTACATATATAGCTGTTGATTGTTTAATTGTTCAAGTGGGTCAAGGACCTTGTTTACATTAATTAAGAAAGAATCACCTAGAAACTGATAGAAAACAGAACTCTGAAGAAACCTCATCTTTTTGGACATTTTATTTGGGTACTGTATAAAGGTTTATCAACAGAATTCAGGAACTCATTTTCAGAATGACCCATTTAAGATAAAACTCATTTTCAGAAGATTTGATCATTTCAGTTAAAATAGATATTCTTTTACAGAACAGTTGTATCTATTGGAGATTATTATTGTTCCAAAACAGTGCATTTATTATAGAAGCAGTGCTTCTTTGTGAATTTGGAAAAGTGATTCCAAAAGAGAATTTTGAAGAGAATTTATTCATCTTGGAAAAGAGAATGTATACTTTTTGTGAAACAGAATATATTTTTGTGAAAGCCAGGATTCTACTGGATAATATATTTGGAAATTACCTGTGGTGCCAATACTTATTGAATTTTTACTCCATTTGAATTTTGCTGAGCATTTTATTATATTTTATTGGAGACTGCTGAAATTTCTAAGTGAACATTTTACTACAAATCTACAGGATACTGTTTCTGAAGACACATTCTTGGACTTCATACTACCAGCTGGAAACATTCTTCGTAAGATTCTTCACCACTGGATTACTGGATTCGGTCAAACTGTATTTTGGACTAATTCAATAATTGATAAGTACCACTGTTTTTATTTTCTGTAAACCAATTAGTGTAAAAGATCTTTGTATCATTTTTTTAAAAATATTTTTTTTAATTAAATTTCAGTATAATTAAATTCATAGTTATTGTTGCTGATTCTCAGATTTCTTTCTGTTACCAATATCATTAATATTTCCACACCGTAATAGTTATCTTTTCTTGGCAAAGAGCCAAGCCTGCTGCTAATTAATTTGCAGGTTGACTGTGTTTTCTATGGTGGCTGATTTAGGCCACCCTCAATATATTTTTTATCTCGAGATCTTGAGACAATATCTCAAGATCTTGAGATATGCATCTTGAGAAACTATCTCTAGAAAGTATCTCAAGATCTCGAGAAAGTATCTCAAGATCTCAAGAAAATATCTCAAGATCTTGAGATAATACATGTATCTCAAGATCTCGAGAAACTATGTCGATATCTTGAGAAAATATCTCAAGATCTCAAGAAAATATCTCAAGGTCTTGAGATAATATCTGAAGATCTCGAGATAATATCTCAAGATCTTGAGATAATATCTCACAATCTCTTGTCGGGAAAGGGTCACTTTGTGGGACAGGGAGTACCAAAAAGGGAGGGGTGGGTGTGGTTTTGCATATTTGCTGCTGGGTCATACATTTTTGTGGCAGTGATAGATCAAACCGGCTGGTATGTTTTCTGGTTTGGGTTTCAACTATCATTGTAAGGTGATTCACAGTGGTGTTGTTTTGAGGGGGTATTATTGGGAGTCCTACTGGAGTTGTGTGAAAAGTGTATTGATGGCTGGGTATTGTCGGAGGACAAATCAATGGTGACCAATGATGGGATTAAAAGCCTACGCAGGTTCATGTGTCAATCGCATGGCATTCCCTGTGTCAAAATACCTCTGTAAAATCTCGAGGTCATATACTAAATGCTTAAAAGAGCTAGAAAATGGTCCTCGACAACGCAATTTTTGCCACATAAATGAGCCTCAAATAGTTTTTTGGTCCCAAGAAAAAAACTATTTTAGCTTATTTACATGGTAAACATTGCGTTGCCAAGGACTGTTTTCTAGCACTTCTGGGCATTTCGTATCATCGTATGTGTCCCTGAGAATTTACAAAGGTATTTTGACATGGGGAATGTCATGCAGTTGGTTTTATAAAACAAGAGGCCTCAGGGGGCCTGCGAGCGCTCACCTGACATGGTAGTCTAAATATCAAACCAGGGACTTGAATAAGCTCCATACGCCCCTCCTAAGAAAAGCATATACCAACTAGATGAAGCGACTGTGCTCACACAATACACAGGATTTTCCTTCTATTTTCAGTTCCTGCACTTTTACGTCCCAAAATTGAGATAAACGCATAAAAAACAGAATTTTTTCCCCAAACAAAATATTTTCAGCCTAAACTTTTTTTTCTTCTTAAAACGCATAAAAAACTAATTTTCGGATTTTGGTCCAAAATCTTCTAAGTCCCACCCAGACACCAAATTTTCAGTGTAAAAAAAAATAATTTTTTTTTGTCTTAAAATTGACCGAAACGCATAAAAAAACCAAAAAAAAATTTCTGGATTTTGGTCCAAAATTTCTAAGTCCGCAACGGGATCCCAAATTTTCAGCCTAAATATGAACCCAGGGACTTGGCTTGAACAAACTTGAATCTCACCCCTCTAAGGATGATGCATACCAAATATCAAAAGATTCTTATTGGTAGATCTGAAGAAGATTTTTAAAAAATACTCCTCATACTGCACTAATTTTAACATTTGGGCTCCCATAGAGAGCCCAAATATTGACCCAGGGAATTGATTTCAATAAACATGTGAAACAATCTTCCAAAGATGTTATATGTGAAATTTGAAAGCTTTTGGAGCAGTGGTTTGGGAGAAAAGTAGTCTTATATGTTTTTCCCATTACCCGCAGTGTTAAAAAATGCTGACTCAGCACTTTTTCAAAGTCCCAGAAAAGTACCCCATGATAAAACCGATAGCAATTTTTTTTGACCATTCCATTCTGTTGGTCCTAAGGAAGCTTCACAACAAATAAGAATTCTCAGTGCCGTGTAGTTTTGGAGATATGGGCGTTTTAATTTTTTTCTATTTTTAGCTCCTGCGGTTCCCATGGGGTGACGGGAAAATATTTTTTTGCAAAAATTAAGTACTTATGACCCAATAAGCCCTCATATCAAATTTGGTCAAAATTTGCCTCTCGGTTTGGAAAATAGAAATTTGGGGAGGGGCAAATATTCTTTCCCCTCCCATTATGACGCCAAATATAGCCCCACAAACTTCTCTTCAACACATCTGAGTTTACACCTCAAAAGGAAGCTGCACACCAAATATCAAGTCTCTGCTACTGCTGGTTCATGAGAAGAAGATTTTTTAAGATTTCAGCACACTTTTTGGGTGTGGCCCTACCCACGGGCAAGGCAATTTGATTTGAACAAAATCAAATTGCGATGTCATAACAAACTATTATCTCAAATATCAATTAAATTGGTTCAGCGGTTTGGGAGGAGAAGACGCAAACACCATGTTCACGGACGACGGACGGTGAGTAATCACGATAGCTCTCCTGACTGAAAGTCAGGTGAGCTAAAAAAAACATTTTTGAAACATAAACCTGCGTTGCCCTTTAAATGTTATATATATACTTCTCACCTTTCGTTCTCGATGAGTAGTTTGTTCAGACTCTAGAAAAATATTTGAAGCGCACCCGGTTTAAGGCTTCTGACATGCCCAACTCACCTTCCCAACAATAGTTGGCATTAATTCTGAATGCATTTATGCATTTTCTCCATCAGTAGGACTGACATAGTCGCTATATGAGCTGGCAACAAGAATGCTGTTAAACCCCAATCATTAATTCAAATAAGACAGTGAAGATTGGAAAGAATCTTATTATGAAAATTGCAAACATTCTGGGCACACAGTGACTCAGATTAGAAAAGAAGGTGGTGATGCACCCCAAGCTAGGCAGAAATCTCCGGGGAGGAGGGCATCTAGGGACCAGGAGGCATCAGATTGCTGGTAAATCGGGGATCTAGGGAGCTACTCGGGTCTGTCAGGAAAGGGGCCCTTTGTGAAAAAGGGAGTAGCAAAAAAGGACGGGGTGGATGCGTTTTAACCTGGTACATGTAGGGATAGGCGATGCTCCCGTGTCATGAGAGCATCTTTCCCTTATATGATTGGCAGGATTCAATCCTCTGGAGGAGGGTCCCTCATACTTCTTAGGGTACTAGGAGGAAGACAAACTGTTGTTGCGCCCCAGGAGGGGTTTGTATGATATATAGGGTGCAGGAAGGCACCAAATAGCCAGTTAATCTACGGTGGGGATGCTACTGTGGGTATATTTGAGAGGGAATCCTTTTTATGGGACCGGGAGTAGCAAAATAGAAACTGGGGTGCTACTTGTTGTTTCAAATGTTGCGGGAACATCTTTTCAACACAACACTGCAGGGTCCACTGTTTGGCGGGAACAGCACTTTCGCTTATTTGGAAGGGCCGCCAATTGGGTCCAACTTTTTTGGGGTGCTGTGGTAGTGACAGGTCAAACCGGACGGTATGTTCACAGGTTTGAGTTTCTACTATCATTGTAGGTTGGTTCTCAGTGATGTCATTTTGAGAGGTATTGTTGGATTGTTGGGAGTCCCATTGGAGAAGTATGAATAGTGTATTCATAGTTGGGTATTGTCGAAGGACAAATCAATGGTGTGATGCGCTATTGGGGTTTGGGTGGGCAAGATGTTGCTCTCATAAATTGGGTGTGTGCCTGTGTCACCTTGTGAGTTAAGAGGGAGTGGTATGTGGCGCATGGTCCTGCGGGAACTATGCTCTCATGGATGGCGAAATTAAGGTTTTCCAGGTTGGAATGGGTTTCAGCTGGTGAAAACATAGGGGAGCAATCAATCTTATGGGACAGGATGACCTGTACTACTGTTGGTTCATGGGTTGATGTTGAGGTTGTGGGTCACGGGGGGTCCCTTGTGACCAGGTGAGAGTACGGGATCACGAAGGATCATATTGTTAATTTTGGTGCCATGTTGTAGCTGATTAAGGGTGGCAGTCAACAATGTTGAGGGGGCTTTATCTTGTTCAGAGGTACTAGGAATTGGGTTTAACTTGTCCTTCTTTATATGCGTGAGACTGGATGCTTCACTATTGGAGTTGTCACTTTTGGGTATCTCCCTGGAGGAGTGTGAAAGGTGTATGGACCGTTGACTCTTGTCAGGCGACAGGTCAATCTTTTCTATCCACAGGAGGGGGGTTCTATTTGGCTCTTGGGTTCAGGGTTATGGGTTTCAATTTGGGTGTGTAATTGTGAGAATGGCTTCTGGGGGTCAGGAGATTGCTGGGTGTTGACCATAAATTCATGGATTTGTCTTGCATCTGCAGCCTTGTACTGGGCAAGCCCTTTTCTAACACTGACTTCGGTAATATGTGAGGTCCTTAATCACTCGTCCGGAAGCAGTATCCGCAAGGGGGTAACTAGTTATGCCTAATACAGACTTTCCCAAACCAACAAGTGGAAAGGGAATCCTAGGGTAGGATTATAGCTGTCGCTGGTGTAGGGTTATTATACATCGGGTAGCACCATCGATTTGCTCAGTCAAAATGGACGTGGGAATGGGGTTAAAGTTAAGCTGTTGATGGGTGCGTCGAATAACAGCGTGTCAGAGACGATGTTTCTCGGTCAGCAAAGTGGAAAGTAAGTGAAAAATCTTCCAAGGGAGTGGGTGATTAATTTCACTGTGGGGATGAAACCTTTCAGCCTGGAGCTGGGGGAGCTATTTGGTATTTACGGGTCTGTGTCTTGTAAAGTAGTGAGTAAACTTTGTGAGTCGTGGTAAAAATCACTCCATTCACTGTGGAGCTGGAAGGAAATATTTGGTATTTATGGGTGTGTCTTGTAGTGTGTAAACACTACAGTATGCACCAGGAAGTACCAGGAACTGGATTAACACTTTGGATTTGGAGTGTTGGACAGACACAAACTTTTCATCTTGTAAAGTCGTGAGAAAACGTTGTGTTTTAGGGTAAAAGGCACTACAGTAGGTACTGGGAGGTACCAGGAGGTACCGGGTGGTGGCTTGACACTTTGGGATTGGAGTGGGAACAAGATACCAGCAGGTGCAAGCTTGGATCACGGTACTTGGTTTATACTAGTGCTGGACTGAGATTGGATGGGCTCTCATAACTAATACGCAACAAGGGGATTGGTTGAAAAGTTATTCACTTTTCTGAGTGACAAGAGTGGATTCGTGTAATTGTCATGGGGGCACAAACATGTTGCAGTCGGAAAAGGTGTGACAAGTAAATAAACAAATAAACAGTTTGAGTGACAGGAGTGAATTCATGCTAATGATCAAAGGGTGACACTGATTATATATGCTAACATGTACCTAATATTACGAGATATTATCTCGGGATCTTAAGATATTATCTTGAGATATTATCTCGAGATCTTAAGATAGTCTCTCGAGATCCTGAGATGTTATCTCGAGATATTATCACGAGATGTTGAGATATTATCTCCAGATCTTCAGATAGTTTCTCGTAATCTGACATTGGTTTCTCGAGATATCAAGAGCTTGAGATAGTCTCTTGAGATCTCGAGATGCATATCTCAAGATCTCGAGATATTATCTTGAGATCTTAGATGAAAAAAAGTGTTGTATAATTGGGGACAATCGATTTAGTGAAGATCAGTTGCCAAGATCCAGCCAGTGAACAGTGTTCACAGTAATGCTCGGTTGGTGGTTTCTCAGTGTGATTGAGATGTTAGTTTGGGAGCAATTTGAGTGTGACTTTGGATGTTAAACTGTTTGGACGTTTATTTCGACTATGTGTCAACCTCTGTTTCTTAATACTGTTGTGTGCGGTATTCTGTTTGTTATACTGCTGTGTACAGTATCTGGTATGCTAACTATAATACTGCTGTGTGCAGTATTCCGTCTGTTATACTGCTGTGTGCAGTATGACATCTCTTATACTGCTGCTACGTGTGGTACTCCATCTGCTATACTGCTGTGTGTGGTATGCTATCTTTTATAAATGCTGATATGTGCGGTATTTACTGCTGTGTGCAGTAAGACTGTTATGATTTCCATGTCTTTCTTAATTGATAACGCCCTTAAATTTCATCCAAATTCATTGAATGTTAATCAACAATGAAAATACAACATTGGTGTCGTCGACTAAAACTATAAAAATTCGGCGAGTGAAAATATCATTCCTCTAATTTTATTAAAATGTTCCTTTGGTTCAACATTTTATGAAAATGTCCATTCATAGAGTTGTGATTTGAAGGTTATTAGCTTTCATTCACAATAAAATCTGTTCATATTTAATACCCTATTGAAGGTTAATTGCTTTCATGGGTCATATCATTGTTCTATCTGTTCATTTTTTAAATATTTTGTACTAGTAGTAGTTTTTAAAATTGTAACTAATCTCTCTATTTTTAAACCGACTGCTGTTGGTGATTTTTGCATGTCACAAGATGTATATGAATCTATGAGACATTTTAGACAGACATGCAAACATGGAGGAGTGGAAGAATGGTGTAATCGGTTTGGCCACTGAGAGAAGATAGTGCATTGAAGAATGAAATCCTCCTCATTTCAACGAGGGAGAACAAGGAAATAGAGGAATAGCTTGGCAACAACTGGACGAAGCCGATTCAAGTAAACTTCCGAATGTCGATGATAGCTTGTTCAGCCGGACAAAGAAAATTTACAAGGAAATAAAACTGGTCCAAGCCCAACTTACAGACGCTGATGAGAAATTGGCCAGTCTCATGATGACACAAAAGGATGTTGAAACTATATTCTATTCCGTACCGTACACAGATACTACCCAGCATACAGTTCTCAGCACCGAATTGACACTGCCTGTGCCAATACCGTTTTCTTCAACCATGCCGACTCAACCAAGTGATGTTAAACCTTCATAGCAAAAGCCTAAACTAGTTTATTCTTCAGTTTCGCATGTATCACATTCACCTATGGATTCTATGCTGCCAATTCCAGCAAAATATTCGGTACATGAAATTGAGCACGAAAATGTTCAAAGCATCTCATCTTCAACATTTATGCAGTCATTTGCTAAATTTGGTTTGGGATAGAATGCAATAATTATGTCAGTAAAAATAAGTTACCGGTACCTAAACGTCAGCAACTTCAACACATTTCACCTTTACCAGACATGCGGTCATTTACTGCATCTGATATTGATGATTGAAATAGTCCTTGAAAGTGTATGCGAAACTGAAGACTTGAATAAACCCAGTAATGGTTGGGTTATTTACAATAATGGTTGTGATAGTGTTGAGCTGGCTTCTGAGTAAACTACAGGTTTGTAGCCACATAGTGTAGGTAATCTGTTTTTCACAAACAGACCAAATAGCAACGCCGCATTAATGGACGGAAGGGCAATGATTACTTTTATCATACCAGAATACTTCCTGATACATCATTCAATCTTCTCGGGGTGAACTTGGGCATCCTGATGCTAACTGAAGTAAACTTGAAACTGCACTTATGTTTTAAAAGGAATCATGTGTGGAATCGGCTGTAAAAATAACAGCAAAAAAAAAAAGAGAACATAATGATAATTGATGAGGTTATTCACATCATTCATTACAAGTAATTATGTTTTTAAATAAATTATTGTCTTTTCTGGGAATTTATGAGTTCAACAGTGAGACAATTCGCTTCATTGTTGAGCTGCTCATAGGACATATTTTATGGTTCTTCACATGATTCTACCACTGCATTGTAGTTTTCTACAATGTTCACTTGTTTGCAGAAACTCAGTAAATTGTTAATTCGCACTTCTGCAAGACTTCTGCAAGACACATGGATAACTGCCATTAACTGGTTCCATTTTACACAACCTTTCACTTCTTAAATGCGGCCTCACTTCAAGCACTTACTTTTAACAAAACTTCTGTTCTTTGTGTCAACTCTTAATTTATGAAATTATCACAGCACAGCTGATGCAGTGAATCATTATTGATTCTGCCTAGGTCTTGTCTCGATATGTTGTGTTCCTGAACTGAATTGTTCAATCAATTTGAGATATTTGCCGCCTGTTTGATCAGTGAACATGCCGTTTTGTACGTATATCGTCGACCGGAAATCGAAAGTATACTTATACGTTTAAACGCCCAATGAAGAGCATGTATTTGATGAGGTTATTTGCTTCATTGAATATTTTCATTTGTAAATATGATGTTGTTTTTATCTCCAGATGTATTGCACAAGCTTGTGTCAATTTCCTTTAAGCTCAGGGCCCACAGTACCTTTCACATGTAGGTCTCTGTTCGGACAGGATTCAAACCGTAAACATTCATGGGGGAAAGCTGTATAATTGGGATTAACTGATTTAGTGAAGATCAGTTGCAAAGATCCAGCCAGTGAAGTGTTCACAGTAATGCTCGGTTGGTTTCACAGTGTGATTGAGATGTTAGTTTGGGAGCAATTTGAGTGTGACTTTGGATGTTAAATCGTCCGGACGTTTATTTCGACTGTGTGTCAACCTGTTTATTGATACTGCTGTGTGTAGTATTCCGTCTGCTATACTGCCGAGTGTGGTATGCTATCTTTTATACTGATATGTGCAGTATTTACTGCTGTGTGCTGTAAGACTGTTATGATTTCCATGTCTTTCTTAATTGATAATGCCCTTAAATTTCATCCAAATTCATTGAATGTTAATCAATACTGAAAATACAACAGAAGTATAGAGGGTGGCCTAAATCAGCCATCATAGTTTTCACACCAAAGCTGACATAATTTTAATTAGCTTTGCTGTGAAAACACAACCCACCTGTGAATAATTAGCTCAATACTGACAAAAGCTGGATCGACGAGCCTGCTACATGTACACTTTTAAGGGGCTATATAAGTAATGGAATTTTGTTTATTTTAAATTCTCACCTCTCATATTCCTTAAATTCAAATTAAATATACACTAATTATACTGGTACATCAAAATAAAGGTTGGGATGTCTAGAACACGAAACACGACCTATATGCAATCAACTGATAGAGTTGACAGCAGGCACCACTGGTTCCTAGAAGTCTGCTATCGTATTCGCACCAGAACTGATAATAAAATGATATTTTGCAAGAACAACTCGTGGCCAAATGTGCTTCAGATATTCAATAACAAAACAAGGCATTCAAAACACTTTCGAGTGCAGCGACAGGACTGCATTTTGGAAAAGGACAACACTGTCTGCATTTTTTTAAGATGGTTTCCATGCGCGACAGACATGCGCAAATCACTTGATACCATGAATTTCCATCGAAAAACAAAATCGTAATTCTAAGAAATTTCAACAGGTGTCATGATACCGTGCATTGAATATGGTAACTGTGTAATCTCTATCTAATAACAGTATACTGTATGAAGGCGATCTTGTTCATTATTTGATTTTAGACGGCGTTGTTTTTACATGCTTTTTCCATCCGATGACGTCGACCGGAAATCGAAAGTATACTTACACGTAAAACAAAAGCAATGGCTTTGGAATTTTCCCTCATGTAGCTCTGTAACCTGTAACCGTGTTTTGAAGAATATTGATCCCATAGCTTTGTTCTTGGATATGTAAAGCACATTTGCCCACAAGTTGTTTTCATGAAATATTATTAAGGGCCTATATAAGTGATGGAATTTTGTTTATTTTGAAATTCTCACCTCACATATTCCTTAAATTCAGATTAAATATACACAAATTATACATCAAAATGAAGGTTGGGATGTATACAACACGAAATACATATGTAATCAACTCATAGAGTCCACTGTAGGCACCGCTGGTTCCTGGAAGTCTGCTACCATATTCGCACCAGAACCGATAATAAAATAATATTTCATCAGAACAACTTATGGCCAAATGTGCTTCATATATCCAAGAGCAAAGCTAGCCATTTAAAACACTTTCGAATGCAGCGATAGGACTGCATTTTGGAAAAGGACAACACTGTCTGCATTTTTTATTGAAAATGGTTTCCATGCTCGACAGACATGTGCAAATCACTTGTTACCACGAATTTCCATCGAAAAACAAAATCGTAATTCTAAGAATTTTCAACAGGTACAGTACGTGGAGAGTGTATTATCACTAAATCACCCGCAGAGTGGACAATCCACCCAAGCAATAATTGCAAATTTGTTGCAAAGCATAACCAGCACAAGCAAAGTTTCAGGTCCATTAGCTGAAATATTGCTTGTGTTTTTTTGTTGATGTGTACAAAATTTGAAAGTTATAGCATGGGTGATAACTCCACTCCATGGGTGATTTACTTACAATCCACTCTCCACGTACTGTATCATGATACCTTGCATTGAATATGGCAACTGTGCAATCTCAATCTAATAACAGTATACTGTATGAAGGCTATATTTTTCATTATTTGATTTTAGACGGCATTGTTTTTACATGCTTTTTCTGTCCGATGACGTCGACCGGAAATCGAAAGTATATTCATACGTAAACAAAAGCAAAGGCTTTGGAATTTTCCCCGATGCAGCTCTGTCGCCGTGTTTTGAAGAATTTTTATCCCCTAGCTTTGTTCTTGGATATGTAAAGCACATTTGGCCACAAGTTGTTTTCGTGAAATATTATTAAATTATCAGTTCTGGTGCAAATACGACTGCAGACTTCCAGGAACCAGTGGTGCCTACAGTCGACTCTATGAGTTGATTACACGTGTTTCATGTTCTATACATCCCAACCTTCATTTTGATATACAGTTTGTGTGTATTTAATTTGAATTGAAGGAATATAAGAGGTGAGAATTTTCAAAGTAAACAAAATTTCATTACTTATATAGGCCCTTAAATTATCAGTTGTGGTACGAATACGGTAGCAGACTTCCAGGAACCAGTGGTGCCTATGGTCGACTCTACGGGTTGATTACTTGTGTGTTTCGTGTTCTATACATCCCAACCTTCATTTTGATGTATAATTTTTGTATATTTAATTGAATTTAAGGTCTATAGGAACCGGTGAATTTCCCCAAATGGTCAAAAACAAAAGAGTTCTAAAACAAGTAAATTAAATGATTTTCGTACAAACGGTGACAAGTAACGATACTGCTTTGATCTAAAGAATATTTTGTTTGAAGTTTTAAACTAAAAAGTAATTTTATTGTTGAAAATCAACTTTTAAAATGTAGATCGCACTAACAACAGGACGGAAAATTCACACATGGCACACTTAAATTAATGAAACCAAAATTAATCCAAAACATATATCTATAGCGCTTTACCGAGAAATGAACTCTGGGGTGATTTTAAAATTAATTAAAACATGTTTTTAATGTCCATTCAAAAATATTTTTCCAGTAATGACACCAAGACGTGACACCTTAAGAGACAAATGGCACATGCAAGATGTACATAACACCTTGGCTGGTTGTATTTGGTACAGATGTGCATGAATGTTTGTTGACACTGATTGCTAAATCCAAACATCTAACACTGACAGAGTTGTACAATGCTGAACCTCTTATGAAATGGCAATGCATGATACAGCTGACTGGTCAAGGATAAATACACTGATTATTTTGTCTCAATCATTGTTCAGTTGGTGGTAAACTAACGAAAAGTGTAAAGCTCCAGTGAATCTTAAGCATGCATTCTTAAGGTTACACATCTTAATATTGATACTAAAAAAATCTTTCAGAGTGGAGATTAAAAATGTGTTTTAAATAATTCAAAAAGCACCTCAAAGTTCATTTGTCAGTAAAGTGCTGTAGATACATGGTTCAGATTAATTTTGGTTTCAGTAATTTAAGTGTTCCAAATGTTAATATTTAGTTCTGTTGTTAGTGCAATTTGCACTTTAAAAGTTGATTTTCAACAATAAAATCACTTTTTGGTTTGAAACTTCAGCACTCCAAATATTCTTTAGAACAAAACAGTACCATTGCCTGTGATTGCTTGTATAAAAATTGTTTAATTATCGTGTTTTGGAACAATTTGTTTTTGTCTATTTGGGAAAATTCGCCAGTTCCTATAGACCTTAAGGAATATGAGAGGTGAGAATTTTTAAAATAAACAAAATTTCATTACTTGGAAAGGCCCTTAAGGGCCTATATAAGTAATGAAATTTTGTTCATTTTGAAAATTCACACCTTTGATATTCCTTCAACTTAAATTAAATATACACAAAATATACATCAAAATCAAGATTGAGATGTATACAACACGAAACACATGTGTAATCAACTCATAGAGCCGACTGTAGGCACCACTGGTTCCTGGAAGTCTGCTACCGTATTCGCACCAGAACTGATAATTTAATAATATTTCACGAAAACAACGCGTGGCTAAATGTGCTTTACATATCCAAGAACAAAGCTAGGGGATCAAAATTCTTCAAAACACGGCGACAGAGCTGCATGGGGGTAAATTCCAAAGCCTTTGCTTTTGTTTACATATATATCTACTTTCGATTTCCAGTCGACGTCATCGGACGGAAAAAGCATGTAAAAACAACGCGGTGTAAAATCAAATAATGAAAAAGATCGTCTTCATACAGTATACTGTTATTAGACAGAGATTGCACAGTTGCCATATTCAACGCAAGGTATCATGATACCTGTTGAAATTTCTGAGAATTACGATTTTGTTTTTCGATGGAAATTCGTGGTATTGAGTGATTTGCGCATGTCTGTCGAGCATGGAAACCATCTTCAATAAAACAATGCAGACAGTGTTGTCCTTTTTCCCAAATGCAGTCCCATCGCTGTACTCGAAAGTGTTTTGAATGCCTACATGTAGCTTTGTTCTTGGATATATGAAGCACATTTGGCCACAAGTTGTTCTGATGAAATATTATTTTATTATCAGTTCTGGTGCGAACACGGTAGCAGACTTCCAGGAACCAGTGGTGCCTTCAGTCGACTCTATGAGTTGATTACATATGTGTTTCGTGTTCTATACATCTCAACCTTCATTTTGATGTAAAATTTGTGTATATTTAATTTGAATTTAAGGAATATGAGAGGTGAGAATTTTCAAAATAAACAAAATTTCATTACTTATATAGGCCCTTAAGTGTCTTTCAGAGATCATTTATAAGATATTTCACAGCAGGCGAGATATACAAAGTCCATTTCAACTGAGTTATCCTGCCTCATTTTGTCACTTTTGTGCTATATACAAAAAATATGCAGACTGAACGGCAAACAACAAAGAAAACAAATGTTTATTTCCCAGCTACGTGTACACTAGTCACTACCCAAGGCGACGTAACTTTATACCATTAGGTAATCTTCAGCTGACGAACAGCATTTTTACGATGTTTTTAGTTGAGTAGTGTTTTGACACGTTTGTAATGTGATCTGTTTACCTTCGCGCGATTTGAAGTCACAATTGTGGAAACAACACCGACAGAAGGCCCCAAAATACCAATGTCAAGCTTGGGAACGTTTCCGTGAACAATCTGAATTAATCTGGATTGGTAATCGAGATTGAGAAACCTTTTTCAAAGGAACAAATCTGTTACCTAGTGCCACTCCAGGACACACATCACGGGCAAATGGTAATCGTTGAAGTCGACCCGAGTGAAGTCGACCCAAAAAAGTTAAGTCGACCCACTTTTGGCGATCTCGACCCGAAGTGATCTCGACCCGAAAAAAGTTAAGTCGACCCACTTTTAAAATCCTTGAAGTGATCTCGACCCGAAAAAGTTAAGTCAACCCACTTTTAAAATCCACTTCAGACCATCTCAGATCCACTTGAAACGGACTGGAGACCTCCTCAGGCCCCGTTTGAAAATGGGGAATATAAGTGATCTCCACCCACTTTTGAAAATGACAAGATACCATCATTAGATTCACTATGGACATTGACCATCTCAGACCTCGTTTGAAAGGGGAACATAAAAACAACAACAACAAAAATTTCAAAGCGATTTATTCAGGCCATAATAACACCGTTATAATATTAATTTTCATCGAGCATAAAGAAAGATATAACAATATTTTGTGACAACATAAAATATAACGTACATTACAGGCCATAATAACACCGTCATAATGTATCTATGTACCACCGTTTTGCATTGGATAGTAGTGAAAGTTGTTCATCGGTTGCAAACAAAATATGACGCCTATCATCAATTTTTATGTCTCCTCTAAAAAAAAATTCAGGGAAATGTTCTGTACATAAATCAAAATCTAGAGAATCTGGTTCATTTGAAGAGAAAAAATTAAATGGCTGTTTAAAATTCCAACTAGATGAACAAACAGACAAATCTAATTTTTTGGTTTTTATCCCTCCAGCTTTTTTTTAACATTTTTTTCAGTCCTCCCCTTTTTCTGTAAATGCGCTAATTACTCCAGAATGATATTATGATATTATAATCAACTAATTCAGGAAGTTAGCTTGAAAGCATAATTTTAACCGACAGCCAACTAAGTTGACACTGACAGTACCCTAAAGTTACAACAACACAAACACAAAGCAGATTAAATAACAGAAAAAATAATACTCAGTAGAGGTGGGGTGCGAAAAATTGCCAGATTCATAGAACTACATAGATAGCACATAACTGTTACATTCCCAAAACACTCCTTGAATTTGTCCCAAATTAAATGGCTGTTTAAAATTCCAACCTTTCTGTAAATGCGCTAATTACACCAGAATGATACTATATAGTCCAGGCACATTAGACATAAAAATGAGAATGTAAGGAAAAAAATCGGAGAAAGCTGATTTTTTTATATGTTTCCGGGACACACATTGCGGATAAAGTGTGAAAAGTCCCCGCGAATCCGAGTTGAGCTTTTTTAGTTATAGCGTTTTTTTGATGAAAAAAAAAATTTAAAAAAAAATTCGACCCAGCTCCATATTTCTCATTCTTATTCGCCTTAGTAGGGTGAGAATCATAAATATCGTGCTGAATTATATTGAGAATACATATCCCCAACAGAAAATGCCAACTTTGTACCAATCCTCACACTCAATGGTGAAATATTCACGAAAATGTACAAAATTACGAAAAAAAATTTATTGTTTTCATACACAAAACGGTACACAACGTCCATTAAATCAAATCTACGACTACTTTGGGAGTTAAATTATATATCAAAAATTGCAGAAAAGCAGTGGCTTTATAATGATATATAACAATAGTCATTTATTCCATAATGAACTGGTGAAACGTGTGAAATATTAACCATACCCCCTAAACTCAAATTCAAATGGCATCGACTTTTCTCATTCAAATACCGTATTATAGCATCATTGTTTCAATTTCCATGTTCGATTAAATCACATAATGTGGTGTTCGCCTACACTCAAGATGCAAACTGAATGTGAGAAACAGGGACTGAACGTTTGTCCAGTGACGTTTGACCAACCACTTTATATCAAAGCAGTGGAGATTGTGTCTTCGTCAGATAAGTTGACAAAAGTTTTCGTTAGACTCGGCGGCTTCCATATGATTATGTCATATTTAGGGGCAATTGGTTCGATCATGGCTGGTAGCGGCTTGGATGAACTTTGGGGGACTGTTTATGCTGGTGGGTCAATCCATCATTTGATCAGTGGTCATGCATATTCAAGAGCAGTTCGTGCCCATTTGCTAACACAGATTGCCATTACAAAACTTGTGTTTGAAGAAAGCCGAACACTAGATAACATAGACTGCACAGAAGTCAATGAAATATTCTGTGGACTTGCCAGAGGTGACTGTACAACAGCTGACGCTGTCAATCAAGAAAGTGTCAACCATCTACTGTCAAAAAATTCTAACAGTAACCAAGACACTTTTAGATAGGGATGGATATGGCTTTCAATAAATTTTAAAAGTGGGTCGAGATAACTTTTTTCGGGACGAAATCACTTCGGGTCGATTTCACTTTTTTGGGTCGAGATCACTTTTTTGGGACGACTTCACTTTGGGTCGACTTCAACGTGGGCCGACTTCGCTGCTATTCCGGGCAAATTATATAGAGGTAGATATGAGCAAGCAGATTCGTCCCAGACAATCGGAGTGTGGAAGCCTGAAACAGGAGCCACCACCATTGATGGACACATATGGTTGGCTAGAGCAACGCCAAAATAACCATGACTCTAGGAAGACAGAGATGAGATTCCAGCCACCTATAGGTTGGGGGAATGCAAGTGAGTTCGGCCCATTGAAAGTTCGGCACAAGTGAGTTCGGCCCAAAATTGGTGAGTTCGGCCCAAAAAAGTGAGTTCGGTCCAAGTGAGTTCGGACCACCCATAAGTGAGTTCGGACCAGCTATAAGTGAGTTCGGACAACCATAAGTGAGTTTGGACCTTCTGGAGTTTTATTGGCGTTTAGCGTAATTCTCCATTTGGCACACCATTGTTCTAGGTCACCGAGAGCGCGTTGCAGGGGTTTTTGGAGCAGATTGGCCGTATTGTTAGAGTACCAGAGGCCCTTATCATCCGCGAATTGGGAGACTTGAACACGATCCTCGGAGAAGTTGAGGTCATTTACATAATGGGGGTGCCTGCTTCGAAGGGGACACTGTCAGACATTTCATTGTTCACTCTGACTTTAATTTCGCGATCATTTAAGAAGGAGGATAGTAATCTGAGCAATTTCCTGGGGAGTCTCATTTTTGATAATTTGTAGCGCATTCCATTATGCCATACAGAGTCGAATGCTTTTTCCACGTCTAACAGGACTGCCGCGCCTATTTGCTGATTGTTGATAGCTGTTTTCATTTGGGTGTCTAGTCGGTAGACATGTTCGATGCCTTCTTTACGGTTTCTATAGGCTCTTTGCCATTTATTGAAAAAATCGATGTCTTCGAGGTACCCCCTGAACCGAATCGAAACCTCAATTAGCATGGGCTTTATATATTTCTATGGCGTGTGTTGTTTTAGTGTAACTTTGAAAAATCATATTCACTCGTGATATGTACTCGAGGACGCGCAACATCAATCAACTACCATTCACAAACAATAATCATCATAGAGTGTGTTGTTTTTGTGAGACTTTGCTCTTTGAAGATCATCAACAGTGATCGTGAATCAATCGAATTAAAAAAAACAACTCAATTTATAATTTATTAAAGGAAGGGCCGAATTCACTTCAATAGAAAATCCGAAATTAGTAATGCCTTATTGACAACAGTCATCGCGAATCAATTGAATTAAAAAAAAACAACTGAATTTATAATTTATTAAAGGAAGGGCCGAATTCACTTCAATAGACAATCCCAAATTAGTAATGCCTTATTGAGAGTTTCATGTGGACCGAACTCACTTTTAGTTGGGCCGAACTCACTTTTAGGGGGGCCGAACTAACTTGGGCCGAACTCACCAATTTGGCCGAACTCACTTGGGCCGAACTTGCAATGGGTCGAACTCACCTGATACCGGTCGGGGTCAGGAATACCTGTTTAAAAGTATGTCACAATCACAACCATATGAGGAAGAGTCCCCATTTAACATACATGGTACGCTCATGCAATTCAAGAGGCCAGAGGGCTAGATTGCACGGTAGATTGAAACGCTAGGGATGTACGATTTTGAAATAAAACACCGGGCTGGCCGTGTCCATAACAATGCAGACACACTGAGCAGATCGCCCTTATAAAAAAGTACCATGGTAAACCATGGTAAATCCCAAAATACCCTGGTAATACCATGGTATACCATGGTATTACCAGGGTATTTTGGGATTTACCATGGTTTACCATGGTACTTTTTTATAAGGGAAAGCCGTGCATCCAGTGTCAGGCAGTGTGGTCAATCAGATGAGACATCCAAGGCCACGGTAGCAGTCATTGGAGTAGACACTAGTCAGATAGCAGCCATGCAGAGAGAAGATGATGAAATATCTAAAGTGATAGCCTGGATGGAAGATGGAATCAAATCAGAGTGGAGTACAGTTGCACCAGAAAGTGTTCTGGTCAAGACACTCTGGTCACAATGGAATGTCCTTGAGTTGGAGAATGACATACTCCACATGAAAGACAATAAGGCTGGACATACCACAAAACGGGTGGTAGTACCAACAAAACACCGCCGAATAATGATAGGAAAGTCACATGACCCCCAATGTCAGGTCACTTGGGAATAACCAAAACATGTGAGAGACTGAAGCTGGCATATTTTTGGCCGGGCATGAAACAAGATGTGGTGGATTATGTCTCAACGTGTGCAGTCTGTACCCCTGTGAAATTACAGAAGAGACGTAGCCAAATGGAAACATATGCTGCGGGAGCACATTTAGAGAAAGTCGGCATAGACATCATTGGACCAATCAGACCGGAAACTGCAAGAGGCAACTAGTACATACTAGTGCTGATAGATTATTTCACGAAATATGCAGAAGCATGTCCAATGAAGCCGGGTATGGAAGCAAAAACTGTGGCAAACTTGGTGATGACAAAATTTATTACAAGACATGGAGTTACACGGCAAATCCACTCTGATCAGGGCTCCCAGTTAATTGAGAGTCAGATATTCAAGGAACTCTGCTCAATGATGGCCATCACTAAAACAAGATCAACTGCATACCATCCACAGGCCAATGTTCTTGTGGAACGCATGAATCGGACCATAAAAGCAATGCTCACATCATATGTCAAAGACAGTGCCTGGGATGAAATGCTTCCCTACGTGATGAGCGCTTATCGCCCAACCATACAGGAGTCAACAGGGTGTACACCCAATTACTTATTATTTGGGCGGGAGGTCACCACACCTCTAGATATACAATTTGGAAGGCCATGTCAAATGGACAGCAGGCCTTCGAACTAGACTAACTGGGGCTCATAAAGTGGCTAGAGATCACACCCAGACAGCAATGAAGAGGCAGCAGAAGAATTATAAAGTTGCAAAGACAAAGCCTGACTTCCGAGAAGGGGATTGGGTGTGGATCTTCAGCCCTGTAAAGGATCCAAGCATTCCAAAGAAATTCCAAATTTACTGGACAGGTCTTTACGAGGTAACAAAGCAAATTACCGATATTAATGTTGAAATTGAAGATGTCGAGACTGCCAGAAAAACAGGTGGTCCACACAGACAGGCTTCGACCATATTACAGCAAACCACCGGTATCCAGTCACAGTGATGCAGATGATGAATCCAGTGTCGGTGATGCTGGTGATAGATACAGTGACAGTGAACAGTCAGAGAGATTGGATGACTCTGATGCAGATCCTCTAGCCCAGAAAGGTTTTCCCAAGACGAGATATGGACGTCAAACCAAATTACCCTCTCGCTTAAGCCAGTCTGTCATGCAGAGAAGAAGTTTCATGCGGGGGGGGGGGGGGGGGGGGGGGACATTTTGTGAACATATCCCTGTTTCACAAAGCAGTGTAGAAATAGTTTGTATTTTTGTATTTGTATGTCTCAGGTCCTGATGTAACCGCACTCCTAAGTCAATGCTGAAGCTGTAAATACAAGAATAAATATTTTGGAATTCATCTGTGTTGCTGTTTATTGACATACAGAGATTTTTGTTTCAAACTTGTGTAACTCAACCTGTAGTTAAGTGTCCACAGATGAGCTACCATCCTTTCTAAAGCCTTAAATTGTTAGCTCCCAGTAAATACGGAAAATGTTTGCTTGATAGAATTGCCAAGACAAGATGCACTAACTCTGAAAGAGAATTCATGTTATACCTTGAAAGAATTTAGAGCCTATGTTACGAATTTCCTGATAGAATTAATCAGTCAGCAGATAAGATTGTAGATATTAAGATCTGGAGAGCTGCCTTTGTTCTTCGGGCAAGTGTTAATGCGGAGTTGTTTTCTTTTTTTACAGATGGATCGTCAAAACAGTCTGAGTGGTTACACTATTCCTAAGCGGAATGGTGAATTTGGTGATTTGGTCTGCAGAATGTGCGTCTATATCACACCCAAGCTATCAAACTTCCTAGTCACTGTGAGACGAGAAGACATGAGCAAGCTTTGGGAAGATGCTCACGAAGTCTGCAAAGGAGTCCTCGACGTAGCCCTCATCGAGGTACACGAAGGAGCCGACGACGAAGCCCTCTACGCAGTCCACGGAGGAGCCCTAGAAGGAGCTATCATAAGAGCCCACCAAGAAGCCACTCACCACAGTCGAACCGAGATTGTTTGGAGAAACGACATTCACTCCCACCGGCGTGAATCACCCAGAAAACGTTCTGAGACGAGTTCAACACAGATGCGTCCAAGTGTTAGCAGTACAGTAACGAAGGTAGCTGACACAGCTTCTGCGTCTATCCTGGAGCCACGGGTTCGATCAATTTTTATCCGTAAATCACCGAAAGGATCCCATCGAGTTGCAAAAGAGCCCGATTCTCATAGTGAAGGTTCGAAACCTGATGTTTCCCTGAGCGAGGAGACGAGTCGCGTGGACGTTGGTGCACAGTGTGAGTTGGGGATTGTGAAAATCGTCACAAAGGTGTTATCTTGGGAGAAAGATAAAGAAGTGGAAACATCGCTGACGGAGGTTGCTACCATGGATGTTCAGGACTTCCATGCCTCCTTGCGTAGGAGCATGTTGCGATGAGATATTGTTTTTATCCTTGAACTGTAAATGCGCGACGCATTTTTTTTTTTTTTTTTTTTTAGTTGTTGTTGGAGGGAGTGATGTGACGAACGCTAGTGCTTTCCTCATGTTTATAGAGACACTTTAAATACTTACCTTTTTTCATACTTATCTCTGCGTGCAGATGATCACCTGTCCCTGTTTTATACCCATTATTCATTCCATTTCTTATTACATGTTTTTGTGACGTTGTCACATTGCGCATGTCTGTTGGTTAGGTCCGGGTTCTGGGGGAGTTTACGTCTTGTCGTTGCAGAGTGAACATCGGGATTCAGCTCAGAGAATTAAAGTCTAAATGGTAGGTGAAATGGGGAATTTGCAATAATAAGATTGTTTCAGAAGTTGCCCTCGGACGTGTGCAACGGGACTCATATGAATTTTATTGATGTTTGACTTGTAATTTCCAATAAAACCTAGAATTTATATAATGTCTCCAGTCTTCGAGGTACCCATTTAGGCACGTAATAGTGCACCCGCGCGTCCAAGGACGCCGGAACACTCTACGGTAGGGGGTGGAACGTTACACTAGTTTGGGTTTGCATGGGGTATGTTTCAGTGAGCTGTTCCGGTATACTTGGTTTATTGTGAGCATGCGCAGACACGCGGAATAAAACCTAGGTCGTTTCATTGATCAGTTTATAGAGCAGGGTTATCTGGTTTATCATTCTATTCTTGACATGCGCAGTGGAACGCACGTAAAAGTTCTACGCCTCGCACTTCGACAATAAAAAGCATTCGATTTCGAGTGTCAAAAAAGAAATAAACAGTGCAAGGTTCATGAAAAATGCTGTAACTCAAGACAGAGAAACTATAAAAAAAAGTTATTAACATTTATTTCGCCTATAAAAGCGGCTTTTCAAAAATATTCGATTCTCAACTGAAAGGGTGTTTTTCTCTCAGAAAAAATTGTTACAACTTTCAGAAGATCTTTTTGGCCATTTTATTTCCATGATGGTGCTCAGTCACGCAATTTTTGACACTATCACTGAAAAGTTTCTGATGAGGGCCTTTTTAACGATGTGTTTCTAAGATTGTTTAAAAATGAAAGCAGGGATATGTTTCCCACGCTTTGGATGTCTCCCTGCTAACAATACTTTCATGCGTCGCGTTTCCCAGCGACATCAAAGAGTGGCTTATTAGAATGGTATTCGCATTAAATATATCGTTCTGTTGTGATTTCTAAACCCAGTTTAGGTTTACATGGAATAGTAAACTGAGTAAACCGGAATAATTCACTGAAACATACCCATGGAATAGTAAACCAAGTCAACCGGAATAGCTCACTCAAAGGTTTAGTTCAGTTTAAACAATATTTATTTCAGAAAAGCATGTTGAAGAACAGATTACATATTAACACAAAAGTACATAAACTGAAATGGATTCAGCAGTGAGCTTATTTAGCTTATACAAAGCTGTCTCCGATACATTGTAAACCTTTCGTATTGAATGGCTGGTACGGAAGTATTTTATGTTCTTTGGCATGATTAAAAAAATTGTGTACAAGCTGCTCGAGTACAAGTGAGTGATCGAGCTAGCTGGAGGGAGATAAAGAGAGAGGAAGAAAAAAAGGGACAAAATTGCAGAATGACCCAAAGAAAAATTGGTGCCAGGGTGGCGTGGCATGCAGTGATTGGGGCGTTAGAATAGACACGGTCTCGTGTTCTGAGCTACTGGAAACGTTTACTCTGAAGAATAAATTTGTGGACCTGCTGGAATATGAACTTGTTGGTTGGCAAGTCGTAATATTCACAACCATAAAGCAAGATGTCGGTTGTAATCGAGTGGGGTATGGAACCCAATGTTTGCATTCGCGTGTGGATGTACATGGGACAATGGAAAAAGTAATGGCCAGTAGTTTCGCGTTCACCACATACACACAGGGGACTATCAGAGAGGAAGTTGTTGTGTAAGTCACTGTTAAGATTACTGCAATTAAGACGTAGACGGCAGTGGAGAATTTGTGCCCGACGTGAGGTATGATTGTAAAAGTAGGTGGGAACCCGATGTCTGTTACGATTCAGATAACTCTTGAAGCTTGAGACGGAGGTATATTTCTTTAACTTCAAGCGGTACGCTATTCCATAATCGCGTGGTAGAGGGAAGAAATGACATGTGGTACGCGTTTGTTCGACAACGTGGAGCTGCAAGGTTGTCGCGTCGGAGATTATAATTATGAGTCTCAGAGGTGGGACGGGGAATTAAGTTGGACATATATTGGGGCACAAGGCCATGATACATTTTAAAATACTGCTGGAGTTTGTGATTTGTTCGTCTTGTTTCTAGAGTTTCCCAGCCAGTTTCCAAATAGAGTCGAGATATGCTAGTGCTCTTGGTACTCCCCCGTCACAAGTCGTGCTGCTTCGATCTGTATTTTTTCTAGATCATCAGCTTCAGTGGCGGTACAGACTACAGTTGTCCCATACAGTATCGGCATACTCAAGTATTGGGCGAACATAAGCAAAATAAATTTGCTCCAGGCTTTTTCGATCGAGTCTGTATTTGAACCGTCTCAAGATATCCACACACTTCCATGCTTTTGGGGTTATTTCTGCAATATGAGAGGACCATGATCCTCGATTATCAAATGTTAGTCCTAGATATTTGTGGTGACTGACCTCGTTGATACCAGTCTCAAACATGTGAAGAATTGGGTGACTCGGCTGATTAGTTTTACGAGCTATTAACAGGGACTCTGTTTTGGCGGGATTAAAATTTACTAACCATCGGTTGGACCATTCCTCGACTCGTTTTAAGTCAGTTCCAATGATTTCAGCAGAGATTTCGGGGTCTTCAACAATTAGATAAAGTGTTGTGTCGTCTGCAAACAACCGAATACTACTAGTGATGTTCTCAACTATGTCGTTGATATAAATCAGAAAAAGCAAGGGTTCCAGAATGGATCCTTAGGGTACCCCTGCTGGTACATGTTTCCAGGATGACGATACCGAATTAAGAACGACGCACTGCTGTCTTTCATCCAAGTATGATTTAAACCACTGTAGGAGAGAGCCAGTGATTCCCATGTCTTGTAGCTTGTAGAGACGTCCTTTGTGCCAAACCTTGTCGAAGGCCTTGCTCACGTCACAAAATATCACACGTATCTCCTTTCCCTCGTCTACTGCAGAACTGAAGGCATCGTAGATGTCAGTTAGCTGCAAGACAGTGGAATCAGATGGCGGGAACCCGGACTGAAAAGGTGTTAGGAGCATATTAGTCTTCAGAAAATGGAGGACTTTTTGAAAGACACATTTTTCGAATACTTCACTCAAACAACTCAACAGGGTAATTGGGCGGTAATTTTGAACTAACTTGCTATCGCCTTTCTTGAATACATGGGTGACATTACACCGTTTCCATTCAGCCGGGAAAAACGATTTTTGGAGCATTGAGTTGAAGAGCGTTGTTAAAGGGTGACACAAGCTAGATGAGCATTTTTTTGAGTAGGTGGGGCTGACATTGTCGGGCCAACAGGCTTTGGAAACATTAATCGATTGGAGAGCTTTGAGGGTGTCCTCGGGCGCGATAGTGATTTCGCTGATTTCAGCGCGACCAACTTCATCTCGAGTTTGAGGAAGGGGATGATTAAAATCATCGATCGTTGAGATATTACAGAAATATTTGTTAAACAGTTCTGCCTTTTCATTATCTGACACAAATAGTTTGTTGTCATCCTCAAGTATGGGAATTGTTTGTTTTATGCGGGAAAGAAGACTCGTGAAACGACCATTAATAAGCTTTCTGTCGAATCCCATCCTTAATTTGTGTCCTAGCCTTCTGTTATATTGTATAGCCATTATTATGTGTATTGTTTTTTATATCTCATATCTCAAATTTTGTATACATATAACGCGTTAACTTAAATAAAACTGTTGTTTAAACTAAACTAAGACTCGTGAATGTTTTCCACCAGTCAGAGGAACTCGTTGTTGAAGAGTTTAATTTTTCGTCGATTTTAGAAAAGAAGTTCAATTTTGATTTGCGAATTTCAGAGACTGTTTGGTTGCGTTTGAGACGAATTTTTTTCCCATGACGAGGGAGTATTTTTTGTTTTAGCTTTTCGATAAAGCCGTTTACGATGACGAATTAATTTTCTAATATTATTATGCATCCACGGCGGTTGATTCGGTCGACATGTGATCATCTTGTGTGGGATAAATTTCATTGCACAGTGTTCAAGTAAGCCAGTCAATTGGGGCACGTGGTCTGGTAGAGGTGATTCAAGCCAAATAGTTTCCAAGTTAATATCACAGAGCGCGCTGTTAAGTCTGTCGTAATCACCTGCACTGAAACACCTGATTTTTCGTTTGTAAGTATTAAATTTTTTTAGGGTTTTAAGAGACTAAACCGGGCAATGGTATCTTGTGAGATCCGCAAAGAACGGATCATTCACTTCGACATTGCTGATATTGGTGAGTGCTTGGTCATTTACGATAACGAGGTCAAGCAGGGTGTCGGAATTTTCTGTAAAGTACGTCGATTCCTGAACAACTTGCGTGAGATTATATTAACTAAGAAGCTGTTGCATTGGTCCGTTTGGGCGACCATGCTGGTTGTCGTTGAAATCACCGGTTACACTGATATTTGGTATATTTGTGTCTAATGCTTTGTCCAGTGATGCGGAGATCAGATTCCATACGTCACTAGAAGAGTTAGATGGTCGATAAATTGCACCGAGAAGGATCGGGCCATGCTCAGTATAAATTTGAACCCATAGACTTTCAAGGGTTTCAATGTTCAGGTCCCATCGGTGTTTGAAGCAGATGTAATTCTTCAAGTAGATGGCAACGCCACCACCTCGACTACCACGGTCATTTCTCAGCGGCGGGTGAAAGGATGGTAATTCAATGTCGACCACGTCTCGGTGAAGGCACAAACATCGTAGGACAACGCCTCACAAGCAATAACGTCAATTTTTGGTCGTAGGCTTTGGATATTAAGGTGGAGCAAGAATATGCCATTGGGAACAGCTGACCTGGTGGAGGTTGCCGTGACAGAATCAGATGTGGATGGCCGTGGGTGTTTGTCTGGATCTGGGTTAATCTCAATGTCACCTGCAACAATGCATAGTTTTAAAAGCCATAAAGCAATACCCACAAGAGCATAACAAAGATAACATAATCACAGAAAATGTGTCACGAACCATAGGTGTAAAAAATGGGACAAGGGGGATAAGGAAAGGGACCAAAAATAGCTTCCCAAGGAAAGAACAGGTACACAAAGTGGGATATACAAACATGCAGGGACTAGATAATAAAGGGACCAGGAGGCGGAAGCCAATGAACCTTGACACCCTGAAAGTAGGTTATAGCAACATCCAGAAACTCCACCGGAAAGTAAGTGAAATTGCTACATTGATTGAGGCAGAAGAGTTTGACGTCATGGGCTTAAGCGAAACGTGGGTAAGACACGAGGAACGGGTAGACCAAGTAAGGGGGTACGTATGGATAGGTGTAGGGCGAACGGAAGGCCAGAAAAAAGGGGGAGAGGTAGGCATGTACATTAAAGAGGATTTAAAACCATCGCTGATCACAGACCTGGAAAACATCAGCACCCCGGCTGAGGTATCGAAAGAAATTGGACGGGTAAGGATCAGTCTGAAAAACAAAAGTATTGCCCTTGGGGCTGTGTATTGTGCGGTGGAGGGAAGCAAACCCGAATGGAATGATTCGATATACTCAACACTGAGGTCCAATATCACCGAATTACAAAACAAGGGGCTCGGTATAATTCTGATGGGTGACTTTAATGGCCACATAGGTAATGATGAAGAAGGCATAGAGGGTGGGGACAATACAGTCAACAGGAATGGAAGGAAGCTGTTGAACTTCACAAACGAGCTCGGTCTGAAGATTCTGAACAGGGACGCGAGGTGTAAGGGGAAATGGACCTGGGAGAGGAACGACAGAAAATCGATAATCGACTACATCCTCACAGATATTAATTTATGGAGGGAGGTGATAGGGGTAGAAGTGGATGATGAGGGTAAAATGGAGGTGGATAGTGATCACAACTTGATTACAGTGACGATCAGGGCCAAAACTCTAGTAAAAAGCAAAGGAAGCTCTAAGGAGATTTGGGAACTCAAAAAAGATGCTGACTGGGCGAAGTTCAATGAAAAACTGAAACCAAAGCTTGCAACCGTACCCCAGAGGGGCAGTGTCCAGAAGATAGCCGACGTCATAGTTGCGAGCCTGGTGGAGGCAGGAAAGGAAAGTGTAGGAAAATTCAGGGTGCCAACACGGGAACTTGGGTACAGAGTGAACGAAGAACTGAAAAGGGCCATAAAGGGAAGAAAAGCTAAATGTGCTGCGTACAGAAGAAGTAGAAAACTTAAGGGGGCGGAAAGCAATGAGGCCACAGTTGCTAAGGAAGAATACCACCAAGCACGAAATAAAGTAAATAAGATTAAAGACGATAATAGGAGAGTACGAAATAGCAGTCTTATTAGGACGATAAGAACGACAGGGAGGTCGAGTTCGAACGTATTTTGGAAATGGGTGAATAAACGTAACAAAGGAAGTAACCCACAGAGTATTAAAGTAGATGGCAGAGTTACAGACGAGCAAGATCAAGTCGCATCAGAACTAGTCAAGCACTGGGAAAAGGTAAACGATAAGCGATGGGGCATGGGGAGCCCACCAGAGTGTCCGAATCAGGTCGAGGAAAACCTATCGAGCTTCGTGTGCAACGAAATTAAAACGGAGTTGGTGCGAAAGGTGATATCAAAATTAAGGGAGGAGTGGATGAAATTCCTAACGAGTTTATCAAAAAAGGGGGAGAGGAACTCGTGAAAAGCCTAACTGCCCTATTCAATCTAGCCATAGAAAATCAAGAGGTCCCAAAGGAGTGGAGAGAAAGTAAAGTGACATTTATTCACAAAAAGGGAGAAAAAGACGTTTTGGATAACTATCGAGGGATCTCTGTCAGTAGCAACATTGGAAAGGTTTTCTGTAAAGTCCTGTATGGGAGACTAGAGGAGGTGGTTGAGGAGAAGGGTTTTTTGGGAGAAATCCAGAATGGCTTCAGGAAGAGAAGGAGAGTTACTGACCATCTTTTCACACTATCCCAAATGATAGAATCCGCGAAAGCAAAAAAGAAAAAGATGTTTGTGGCCTTTTTGGATATCAAAAAGGCATACGATAGAGTATGGAGGGAAGGTATGTGGCGCAAGCTGGAGGCTATGGGCTTAGGAGGCGAGTTTGTTGGAATGATGAAAGCATTATATAAAGATATACAGAGTGAACTTAGCCTGGGAAACATTACAACGAAACGTGTGCCTATGAAGATAGGCCTAAAACAGGGGTGTATCCTTTTGCCGATCCTGTTTGCATTGTACATCAAAGGTTTAGGAGATGAACTCCTGCGTAGCGAGGATGGGGTAGCAGTTGGGGACTTGAAGATCCCAGGGCTATTTTTTGCAGACGATATGGTTCTAGTGTCAGAAAGCGAAGAGGGGCTAACGAAAATGCTGGGAATTGTTGGGAAATATGGGAGCAAATGGAGACTCGAACTTAATGAAAGCCAGAGCAAAATTATACCCGTGGGCCGCAAAGTGGACTCCACCCGAAGGTGGAGAGTGGGTGAGTTCTGCATTCCGGAAGGGAGCAGCAAACTTCTCAGTGTGGGAGAGACAGGTGATTACGAGTATTTGGGGGTAAATATAAACATTACAGGAAGAGGCATCTACCGGAACCACACAAATAAATTGATTCCGAAGGGGAAGCGAATCCTTAACCAAATGAAACTTATAGGGAGAAACAGTTTCAATAAGGTTTTCGTGGGGGAAACCATTTGGGAAATGGTGGGGCTGCCAAGTATAACATACGGTACGGAAGTGGTACCCCTAAACCAGACGGCCGTAAAGAGCTTGGAAATCCTGCATAACGATGCAGGCCGATGGATAACGGGGTCGAGTAATGCCGCAGTGCTAGAAGCAATCAGGGGTGAGCTTGGGTGGATGAGGATCAAGGACAGGATAGACCTGTTGAAGCTCGGTTATCTTAATTATTTGGTAAATCTCCCCGCCAGCCGATGGTGTAAAGCAATGTTCTGAGAATTTTCAACTCAAACATCAAAACGGGGTGGATGGTCCAAGTGAGGGAGCTAGTAAAGAACTACTCATTGGAGATCTCGGACCTGGACGTTGGGGCAAACCAGGGTAAAAAAAATCGTCAGAGAAAGGGTCATGGAGGATTGTAACCGTAATTGGCGACAGGGGGTCAAATCAAAGAGGTCTTTGGGTGGCCTGCGTGATAAAGAGAAGCCAGGTTTTGAAGAGTACCTTGAAGGCACCTTTGCGGGGTCACTGTTGTTCAAGCTGAGGTCGCGATCCCTGGAGCTGAGGGGAAAAATTGGGAAAGACGGTGAAAGGGAGTGCTAGAGGTGTAACTTGGACATGGTGGAGACCCTGGAGCACTTTCTTCTAGAATGCCCAAAGTATCAACCTAAAAGAATGAGATTCACTGGGAGTATAATGGGGAAGTGGGATGGGAGAATGAAGGACATGTGGTTAGGGGGAGACTCAAAGGAGAGGGTTAATATGCTAATCGGAGAGATTGGGAAGAATGGGACAAGGGATATCATCAAGCAGTTCGTCTCCGAGTGTTGGGAGGAGAGGAAAAGCGTGGGAATAGGGAGGCAGTTGGGAGTACAGGGGTAACCATGGCCTTCTCGTCCGAGAACCGCGACAAACCAGCGCCTGGCCAAAGTGTTATTATTATTACGGACAACTGGAATTGGAATGAAATGATCCCATGACACTATTGGGAATGTAAGAGCGTGTCTCCTCGTATCCGATGGTATGCGTTAAAATTAACATAAGTCTAAGACCGTTTAAGCCGTGGCTGCTGAACAAGTAAACCAAGAGGAGTGGTTGTGGATCTAGTTGCTTCTTACCCTGCATGCCACTGCCAGCTATAGCGGCGAAAGAGCCCACGTGCATTCGGTAGCTAGTTATGTCACACATCGAGTGGATTTAGGAACTTGTGAAGAAATGTAGTGGGTCCAATCGTCCGCACAGGATGGCATACTCTGGTCAATTTTTCTTGGGTCATATCGGTGGAGAGAACAGAACTAGAAAGTGAGAACAGAAATTCAATCAAGAATGAGAACAATATATTTACATGTACAAGAAGTAATGGTGTTGAGACACAAAACGAATTCATGTTAGGAACACGCTTTCCAGCAACTGGTGTATTCAACCTTGGGGTACTGGTAGCGTATGATTCTTGGGACTAATTTTCGTTGGCATTTTCAAGTAGTTCGCTTAGTTTGTTTTGTAGTAAAATACTAGGAATAGTAGTGGATGCATGCATGTCGACATGGGGCTCCAAGCATCGGCCCATGACGCCATGGCATCCCATGGTAGAACCATGGCCTGTCATGCCACCCTGGACCGTGCTACCAAGGACCGTTCTATCCCATCACAAGTAAATACGCAAAACTTTCCGATCTTCACGTTACGAAAGATGAGGACTGAAAGGTTTACTGACGTTTCGGCCTTTGGACGTTTCGGTCTGGACGTTTCGGCCTCCAATCGGGCCGAAACATCCTGCCTATCGGGCCGAAACGTCCTGGGTTTTAGTGAATTTTTTAATGTTTTTTTTTTACATATTTTGGAACTTAATTTCCTCCATGTTGATGGTCACAAAAAGTTGTCTTTGAATAAAAAAACGATCTCACCTTTATCGAAGATTAGTTTATCCGTAAAAATCAATGAAATAACTTTAGCAGGAATTAATGATATTTTATATTATTTGTAAGCAGAAATAAAGTATGTTCACTGATGTTGAAGACGCATCGAAATAAATGAAATACAAGATTTTCCCAGAAAGTGTTGTTTTGACAAAACAAAAAGCCAATACTTTGTTTGACACTTCTGATTAAAAGTTACTGATGAACTTTTTGAGTTTGTTTATACAAGCTTTTCGGAATAAAAGTGACTGATGAACTGTTTGTATGTGTTGATACAGCACTCTCGATATGGTAGATTTGGGAAAACTGTGTTACTTTAACTACTTGAGAAACCTGCCTGACAACCGGTGGTGCAAATTGATGCTCGATACCATTTGGAATTCTAATATAGAAACGGGGTGGTCAAACCATGTGAGGGAACTAATGGACAATTACTCTATAGAGGTCACAAACATAGAAGTAGGAATGAAAGAAGGCAAAAGGTTTGTCAAAGAGAGAGTCATGGAAGACTGCAATCGAAACTGGCGAGCAGGGGTTAGCGTGAAAAGATCACTGCAGGGGTTACAATATAAAGAAAAGCCAGCTTTTGAGAAGTACCTAGATGGCACCTTTGGAGGGTCACTGCTGTTCAAACTGAGATCAAGATCACTGGAGCTTCTGGGAAAAATTGGGAGAGATGGGGAAAAGGGATGCCAAATGTGCCACTCTGGAGTAGTGGAGACCCTGGAACATTTTCTCTTGGAATGCCCACAGTATATACCTCATAGAATAAAATTTACTGGAAGAATAATGCAGAAGTGGGGTGAAGAAACAAAGGATAGATGGCTGAAGGGGGACACGAGGGAGAGGGTAGGAATGCTTATTGAAGAAATTGAAAAAGAGGAAGTGAGGGACACTATTAAGCAGTTTATATCTGAATGCTGGGAGGAGAGGAGGGGAAGAGGGGGTGGGGTGCAGGGGGAATGATGGCCTTCTCTTATGAGGACCGCGACAAATCAGCGGCTGGCCAAAGAGTTATTATTATTATCTTTGGTGACTCCTGATCAACCGACGACAATGGGTTCAGAGTCGCAAGGGATTTGTAAATCCCACATCGTCCCTGCGCGCTAAAACCTTTCATTCATTCAATGGGTTCAGATATTTTTGTGTTTTCTGAGGAGACTTCTGATCTACCGATAGAATATGTATAAATAATGTATCCAAATGTTTGTAAATAATGTATTTCTTAACAATAAAATGAAGGTAAACTGCATTTTCGTTCCGTTGTAATTGTATACAAAGATAAGTTCTATAATAATAATAACAACACTTTGGCCGGTCGCTGGTTTGTCGCGGTTCTCGTATGAGAAGGCCTTGGTTACCCATGTTCTACCAACTGCCTCCCCCTATTCCCGCGCTTCTTCTCTCCTCCCAACACTCGGGGACGAACTGCTTGATGACATCCCTTGCCCCATTCTTCCCAATCTCTCCGATTAGTATATTAACCCTCTCCTTTGAGTCGCCCCCAAACCACATGTCCTTCATTCTCCCATCCCACTTCTCCATTATACTCCCCGTGAATCTTGTTCTTTTAGACTAGTATTTTGGACATTCTATAAGAAAGTGTTCCAGGGTCTCCACCACGCCCACGTTACACATCTGGCACTCCTTTTCACTGTTTTTCCCAATTTTTCCCCTCAGCTCCAGGGACCGCGACCTCAGCTTGAACAACAGTGACCCCCAAAGGTGCCATCAAGGTACTCTTCAAAACCAGGCTTCTCTTTATCACGCAGGCCACCCAAAGATCTCTTTGATTTGACCCCCTGTCGCCAATTACGGTTACAATCCTCCATGACCCTTTCTCTGACGATCTTTTTGCCCTGGTTTGCCGCAACGTCAAGGTCCGAGATCTCCATTGAGTAGTTTTCTACTAGCTCCCTCACTTGGACCATCCACCCCGTCTTGATATTTGAGTTGAAAGTTCTCAGGAACATTACTTTACACCATCGGCTATCGGGGAGACTTAGCAAATAATTAAGATAACCGAGTTTCAATAGGTCTATCCTGTCCTTGATCCTCATCCACCCAAGCTCGCCCCTGATTGCTTCTAGTGCTGCGCCATTACTCGAGCCTCTTAAATAAAACTGTGAGCGCTTTGAGCGCTTCTTAAATAAAACTGTGAGCGCTAAGTTGTCGAACGGTTCGTCGTGTTGTCGAACGGTTCGTCGTGTTGCCTTTTGTCGCGTGTTTACAGTTTTCCCTGTCCGATCGCGTAATTTTGTCTCGATGATGGCGAGCAAGTCTGTTCAGACGGAGGTAAGTATGGAGGTAAATACGTGTAATATCGCGGTCCAGGTCAACGGTGTCAACGGGGTAAGTATTGGTGTGCAGACAGAGGTCACTGGGGGTGTCGGTCAGAGCCGGGTTGGTGGGGCCACCGATGACGATATTGGGCTTGAAGTTTGTAAACAGTGTTCTATGATGTATGGGGACTGTCGTTCGATGGGATATGGAGAGGTATGTGCAAACTGTCAGGAAATCCTCCGCCTACTCGAGACAATTGTTAAGTTTGAGGGGGAGATTGCTGAGCTGAAGGGAAAACTTGGTAGGGCGGGGCTGTCTGGAGTTACACCTGTGAAAGTAGCTTTCCGAGAAAAGTGGGTGGTTGTCGGTGGTTCCAAGAGGAAACATGGGGGTAGAACCTTTGATGTGAATGAGGTAGGTGATGAGGTGGGGGCTGCTAGAAAAGTACGTAGGACAGATGAGGGGGGCCCAGGCCGGAGCGATGCTGTAAAGCGTTTGGCGTGGACTATCAAAAGTGGTAGGAAAGGGGGGCCAGAGAAGCAGGTAGATAGGGGTGTAAAGTCCAAAGGCAGTGGGGAGTGCAGCACCAGAAACAGATTTGATGTGCTCGATTCGGAAGAGACAGAGGAGGTGATGGAGGTAGTTGCAACAGATAGCAGCTTGGGGTCTAGGCCAGAAAAAAGGAGGAGGGATCCGGGGGGGGGGGGGAGAAGACCAGGGGAGTAGTCCAGGTAGTTCAGGGCCTGGAAAGAGACGGAGGGACAATGATAGGAGTAATCCTAGGTCAAAGATACCGATACCGATATTGATTCCGAGTGGGGCTGTTGGAGAGGAAGAGGACGCTGTAAACAATAGGAGACTAGAGGAGATAAATAGGGCGAGGGCCAAAAGCAAGTTGGTGGTTGCGGGAAGTAGCATAGTTCGGGGGATCGACAAGGTTGTCTGTGGTCCGGACAGTAAAAATAGAACAGTTCTGTGCTTTCCGGGGGCTAAAGTGGAGGACCTGAGGGATAGAGTGGACGGTATTGTAGCTGGGTCGGGGCCTGATCCGGTAGTGGTATTACATGTGGGGTCCAATAACATCAGGGAGAGGAATTCAGTTCGTTTGGTGGACACATACAAGGACCTAATTAGTAAGCTACTTAGCAGGAATGCTCGGATCATCGTTTCAGGGGTGCTCCCCGTTATGGGTGGTGGGAATGAGAGGAACTCGCGGATTATGGCACTAAACGAGGAGCTGGAAGAGCACTGCAAAGACTTGGGAATACATTTCATTGACCACTGGGATTCATTCTGGGGACAAGGAGAGTTGTATGGGCGAGACGGATTGCATTTAAGTAGGATGGGTACAGACCTGTTGGGCCAAAAAATTTTACAGGTGGCTGGGCCTTTTTTGGAGAAAAGGGGGTAGGGGACCACAGCCGATAACCCAGAGGGGCTCAAATGCCGGGAACATAGAAAGAACAACAAACATGCACAACACAGGGACATACCAGGGTTATAATAATGTGCCAGTGATGACAAAAAAACAAAGATTCATTAAGTTTGGGTACTGCAACATCCAGGGTCTGCACAAGAAAGTAAGCGAAATATCAGCAATGATGGACGAAGGAGACTTCGATATAATGGGTCTAAGTGAGACGTGGATACGACGGGATGAGCGGGTTGATCAGATGAAGGGTTGCGTGTGGATAGGAGCTGGGCGAACTGAGGGTCAGAAACGGGGTGGGGGTGTTGGCATCTACGCTAAAGAGGAATTACAGCCCTCATTGATTACAGATCTCACAGAAGCAAGGACTCAGATTCCAGTATCCAACGAAATAGTCTGGGCAAAAATCAAGTTAGGAAGCAGGAGGGTTGCCGTTGGTGTTGTATACTTAGCAGTGGAGGGAAGTAAGCCCGAGTGGAATGATTCAATATATACAACTCTTAGATCGAATATCACAGAGCTTGAAAGCAGGGGGTTCAGTATTGTCCTAATGGGGGACTTCAATGGGCACATCGGGGATAAGGAGGAGGGCATACAGGGAGGTGATAGGAAAATTAACACGAATGGGAGGAAGATGTTGGACCTATCAAAAGAGCTTGGTTTAAAGATCCTGAACAGGGATGCGAAATGTAAGGGTAAATGGACCTGGGAGAGGAACGATAAGAAAACAATAATTGATTATATACTCACTGACATTAGCGTATGGAGGGAGGTTATAGATGTAGAAATAGATGACGAGGGAAAAAATGACTTGGGTAGTGATCACAACCTGATAACAGTTAAGATTATGGGCAAAAAGACGAATAGAGAAAGAAATACCATCAAGGAAGTTTGGGGACTAAAACAAGGAGCCGACTGGAAGCAGTTTCGGGAAAAACTAAAACCAAATCTTGAATGTATACCAAGGGATGCAAATGTCCAGAGTATTTCAGATGGCATAGTAAATAGCCTAACAGAGGCAGGGAAGGATTGTATAGGAAGGGTGAGGGTCCCAACGAGAGAGCTTGGATACAGGGTTAACGAGGGTCTGAAAAAGGCTATAAAAGAAAGGAAGGTAAAATGCGCTGCTTACAGAAGAAGTAGGAAGCTTAAAGGGGTGGATAGCAATGACACGAGACTAATGAAAGGAGAATATGAACTGGCACGGAAAAAGGTGAATGAGATAAAGAATTGCAATTGCAGTCTTGCCAGAACAATAAAGAAAACGGGGGGTTCGAGCTCAAACGTATTTTGGAACTGGGTAAATAAACGGGGGAAAAGTAGTGTGCAGAGTATCAAAGTGGATGGGGAAAGTACAGATGATAAAGGCCGTATCGCTTCAGAGTTAGTCAAGCACTGGGAAAAGATAAACGATAGGCGATGGGGCAGTGGGTCCCCACCAAAACGAAATACACTGGTGGAGGAGAACCTATCCAATCGTGTATGTAGCGAAATAACGGCAGAAGAAGTGCGGAACGTGGTCTCGAAATTAAAAAATGGTAAAGCGGGAGGGACTGATGAAATTCCGAACGAATTCCTCAAAAATGGAGGGGAGGCACTTATTGAAGTCCTGACAAACCTTTTCAACCTGGCTCTGCGAAAGCAAGAGGTCCCCAGAGAGTGGAGGGAAAGTAAGGTGTCGTTCATACACAAAAAGGGGGATAAGGAAGTTCTAGATAACTATAGGGGGATATCAGTTAGTAGTAACATCGGAAAAGTATTCTGTAAGGTCATATACGGTAGACTAGAGGAAGTTATTGAAGAGAAAGGTTTTTTAGGAGAAATTCAAAATGGTTTCAGGAAAGGACGAAGAGTCACTGATCACCTATTTACACTCACCCAACTGATAGAATCAACAAAGGCTGAAAAGAAAAAGATGTTTCTGGCATTTCTAGATGTGAAAAAAGCGTACGACCGAGTGTGGAGGGAAGGTATGTGGCGAAAGCTCGAGGGCATCGGACTGGGGGGTGACTTTGTGGGAATCATGAAAGCACTGTATACAGATGTGCAAAGCCAACTCAGTCTAGGGAGTATCACTACAAAACGAGTCCCTATGGATATAGGCCTCAAGCAGGGGTGTATCTTTTCACCGATTTTGTTTGCATTGTATGTTAAAGATTTAGGGGACGAACTAATTCAGAGTGCGGAGGGGGTAAATGTTGGAGACATAAAGATACCAGGCTTATTCTTTGCGGACGACATGGTGTTAATGTCTAGAACTGAACAGGGGCTAGAGAAATTGCTGGAAATTGTTGGTAGATATGGGAACACTTGGCGGCTCGAACTAAATGAAAATAAAAGCAAGGTAATACCCGTTGGACGCAAGGTAGATATGACGAAGAGATGGAGAGTGGGGGAGTTCTCAATCCCCGAAGGGGAAAGCAAACAAATCACTGTAGGAGAAACGGGAGAGTATGGGTATCTAGGGGTAAGCATAAATATAACGGGAAGAGGGGTGTACAGAAATTACTCAGCCAAACTGATTCTGAAGGGGAAAAGAATTCTGAACCAACTAAAACTTTTAGAGAAAAATAGTTTCAACAAGGTCTTTGTGGGGAAAACACTGTGGGAGAGGGTGGGTTTACCAAGTATAACGTATGGCACGGACGTGATTCCATTAAACCAAACCATTATTAAGAAGTTGGAAAGTACTCAGAATGATGCCGGCAGATGGATAACAGGGTCGAGTAATGCTGCAGCTTTGGAAGCAGTAAGGGGGGAGCTTGGGTGGATGAAAATCAAGGACAGGGTAGATTTGGGAAAACTGTGTTACTTTAACTACTTGAGAAACCTTTCCTGACATCCGGTGGTGCAAATTGATGCTCGATACCATTTGGAATTCTAATATAGAAACGGGGTGGTCAAAACATGTGAGGGAACTAATGGACAATTACTCTATAGAGGTCACAAACATAGAAGTAGGAATGAAAGAAGGCAAAAGGTTTGTCAAAGAGAGAGTCATGGAAGATTGCAATCGAAACTGGCGAGCAGGGGTTAGCGTGAAAAGACCACTGCAGGGGTTACAATATAAAGAAAAGCCAGCTTTTGAGAAGTACCTAGATGGCACCTTTGGAGGGTCACTGCTGTTCAAACTGAGATCAAGATCATTGGAGCTTCGGGGAAAAATTGGGAGAGATGGGGAAAAGGGATGCCAAATGTGCCACTCTGGAGTAGTGGAGACCCTTGAACATTTTCTCTTGGAATGCCCACAATATATACCTCATAGAATAAAATTTACTGGAAGAATAATGCAGAAGTGGGTGAAGAAACAAAGGATAGATGGCTGAAGGGGGACACGAGGGAGAGGGTAGGAATGCTTATTGAAGAAATTGAAAAAGAGGAAGTGAGGGACACTATTAAGCAGTTTATATCTGAATGCTGGGAGGAGAGGAGAGGAAGAGGGGGTGGGGTGCAGGGGGAATGATGGCCTTCTCTTATGAGGACCGCGACAAATCAGCGGCTGGCCAAAGAGTTATTATTATTATCCATCGGCCTGCATCGTTCTAAGGATTTCCAAGCTCTTAACAGCTGTCTGGTTTAGGAGTACAACTTCCGTACCGTATGTTATACTTGGCAGACCCACCATTTCCCAAATGGTTTTCCCCACGAAAACCTTTTTGAAACTGTTTCTCCCTATAAGTTTCATTTGGTTAAGGATTCGCTTCCCCTTCAGAATCAATTTATTTGTGTGGTTTCGGTAGATGCCTCTTCCTGTGATGTTTATATTTACCCCCAGGTATTCATAGTCACTAGTCTCTCCTACACTAAGAAGTCTACTGCTACCTTCCGGAATGCAGAACTCCCCCACTCTCCACCTTCGAGTGGGGTCCACTTTGCGGCCCACGGGTATAACTTTGCTCTTGCTTTCATTAAGTTCGAGTCTCCATTTGCTCCCATATTTCCCAACAATTCCCAGCATCTTCTCTAACCCCTCTTCGCTTTCTGACACTAGCACCATATCGTCTGCAAAAAAAAAGCCCTGGGATCTTCAAGTCACCAACTGCAACCCCCTCGTCGCTATGCAGGAGTTCATCTCCTAAACCTTTGATGTACAATGCAAAAAGAATTGGCGAAAGGATACACCCCTGTTTTAGGCCTATTTCCATAGGCACACGGTTTGTTGTAATGTTACCCAGGCTAAGTTCACTCTGTACATCTTTATACAATGCTTTCATAATCCCAACAAACTCGCCCCAAGCCCAGAGCCTCCAGCTTGCGCCACATACCCTCCCTCCATACTCTATCGTATGCCTTTTTAACATCCAAAAAGGCCATGAACATCTTTTTCTTTTTTGCTTTCGCGGATTCTATCATTTGGGATAGCGTGAAAAGATGGTCAGTGACTCTCCTTCCCTTCCTGAAGCTATTCTTGATTTCTCCCAAAAAATCCTTCTCCTCAATCACCTCCTCTAATCTCTCATACAGGACTTTACAAAAAACTTTTCCAATGTTGCTGCTGACAGAGATCCCTCGATAGTTATCCAAGACGTCTCTTTCCCCCTTTTTGTGAATAAATGTCACTTTACTTTCCCTCCACTCCTTTGGGACCTCTTGTTTTTCTATGGCTAAATTGAATAGGGCAGTTAGGCTTTCCAAGAGTTCCTCTCCCCTTTTTGATAAACTCGTTAGGAATTTTGTCCACCCCTCCCGCTTTTCCATTTCTCAATTTTGAGATCACCCTTCGCACCTCCTCAGTTTTGATTTCGCTGCACACGAAGTCCGAGAGATTTTCCTCGACCTGGTTCAGACACTCCGGTGGGTTCCCCAATCCCCAACGCTTATCGTTTACCTTTTCCCAGTGCTTGACTAGTTCTAATGCGATTTGATCTCGCTCTTCTGTAACTCTGCCATCTACTTTAATGCTCTGTTGGTTATTCCCTTTGTTACGTTTGTTCACCCATTTCCAAAATACGCTCGAACTCACCCCCCCCCCCCCCCCCCCTGTCGTTCTTATCGTCCTAATAAGACTGCTATTTCGCACTCTCCGGTTGTCGTCTTTAATCTTGTTTACTTTATTTCGTGCTTGTTGGTATTCTTCCTTTGCTACCATGGCCTCATTGCCTTCCACCCCCTTAAGTTTTCTACTTCTCCTGTATGCAGCACATTTAGCTTTTCTAACCTTTATGGCCCTTTTCAGTTCTTCGTTCACTCTGTACCCAAGTTCCCTGTTGGCACCCTTATCTTTCCTACACTTTCCTTCCCTGCCTCCACTAGGCTCGCAACTATGGCGTCAGCCATCTTCTGGACACTACCCCCTTGTGTACGGCTGCAAGCTTTGGTTTCAGTTTTTCTTCGAACTTCGCCCAGTCGGCATCCTTTTTGAGTTCCCAAATCTCCTTGGAGCTTCCTTTCCTTTTCTCTAGGTTTTTGGCCCTCATCGTCACAGTAATCAAGTTGTGATCACTATCCAACTCCATTTTGCCCTCATCATCCACTTCTACCCTTATCACCTCCCTCCATAAATTCATATCTGTGAGAATGTAGTCAATTATTGATTTTCTGTTGTTTCTCTCCCAGGTCCATTTCCCCTTACATCTAGCGTCCCTGTTCAGAATCTTCAGACCGAGCTCATTTGTGAAGTTCAACAGCTTCCTTCCATTCCTGTTGACTTTCTTGTCCCCTACCTCTATGCCTTCTTCCTTGTCACCTACGTGTCCATTAAAGTCGCCCATCAGAATTATACCGAGCCCCCTGTTTTCTAGTTCAGTGATATTGGACCTTAGTGTTGAGTATATCGAGTCATTCCACTCGGGTTTACTTCCCTCCACCGCACAGTACACAATCCCAAGGGCAATACTTTTGTTTCTCAGACTGATCTTTACCCATCCAATTTCTTTTGACACATCAGCCGAGGTGATGATATCTTCCAGATCTGTAATCAGCGACGGTTTTAAATCCTCTTTAATGTACACGCCTACCCCTCCCCCCTTTTTCTGGCCTTCCGTTCGCCCTACACCTATCCACACACACCCGCTTACTTGGTCTACCCGTTCCTCGTGTCTTACCCACGTCTCGCTTAAGCCCATTACATCAAACTCCTCTGCCTCGATCAATGTAGCAATTTCACTTACTTTCCGGTGGAGACCCTGGATGTTGCTATAACCCACTTTCAGGGTACTGAGGTTCATTGGCTTCCGCCTACTGGGCCCATTGTTTTCTGGTGCTAGTCTTGGTAAACTTATTCTGTCCCCCTCACTCTTGTTCACCCCACCTATGTCCACTCTAGTTATACTTGCCTCTGACCTCCCACCCCGCTCCTCTCCAAAAAAGGCTCTGCTACCCGTAGCATTTTATCCCCTAAAACCCGTTTCCCCGCCCTGCTAAGAATGCAGCCCGTCACGCCCGTACATGCTCCCATTGCCCCAAAACGTGTCCCAATGGTCGATAAAGGGAATTCCCAGATCAACACAGTAGTCCTCTAACTCTTCATTTAGCGCCAAAATCCTTGAGTTCCGTTCGTCCCCACTAAAACCTAGCTATGTCGAAAGATGCTTTGGATATCCTTTGTCTGATATCCTAGCCTTGTACTTGGATACCCCAAGCATTTAAAGCCATATGTAGCTAGTTTTTATATAACGTATCTTTGTATACAGTTATAACGGAACTGCGGTCATTTTGGTGCGAAATGTAGGCTAAATATTTCCATTTGTTGTAAATAATGTCCTTTTTGGGTGCAGTTAATTCCCTGATCCATATTAACAGTCAATAGTGATGGAAATTATCTCATTCGGCAGGTTAGATAATAGAGGTTATTAGGTTGTTAAATTGAAAAATACTGATCAATTAACACCTCTATTATCTATACTGGCGGATGAGATAATCCCCTTCATTATTGACTGTTAATGAGAATGAAGGACATGTGGTTAGGGCGAGACTCAAAGCAGAAGGTTAATATGCTAATCGGAGAGATTGGGAAGAATGGGGCAAGGGATGTCATCAAGCAGTTCGTCTCCGAGTGTTGGGAGGAGAGGAGAAGCGTGGGAATAGGGAGGGAGTTGGGAGTACAGGGGTAACCAGGACCTTCTCGTCCGAGAACCGCGACAAATCAGCGGCTGGCCAAAGTGTTATTATTATTATTATAGGAGGCCGAAACGTCCAGGGCCGAAACATCTCGAGGCCGAAACGTCCCAATACCCACTGAAACATACCCCATATTCATCCGCACTTCACTTGCAAGGTAACAGATTTGTTTTTTGGAAGGCATCCCCTGCTCTGAGTGGAGGTGCTTGTCCAACATGCGTCCACTGACTTGGTACAGCTGTTGCTTTTGATATGCTTTTGGTTATGCTTTGTCTAGGAACTTTCGGATTTCTGCAGTTTGTGGACCCCCTATAACTCATCTGTGCCCTGCCTTTGTCAACCACAGGCACCAAACTTACCCTGGGACTTGAATCTCCATCTACAGAATCCCAGCACACTGGTGTGTTATGTGGAACACACATAGTCGGCCCTGTTGGATTTTCCCCTTGGCTGGACCCCGGGATGTATAAACCTTCACTTTTCCCAAAACAGCTAAGCTGACTAGGAGGCTGGCACTCCATGCTTGTGTTATCTGAGTTCTGTTGCAACTCTTTCCCTGAACTTGATTTATAGTCTCTATAGTATGAACCTGTTGTGTGAAAATATGGTTCAGTGGGCGCCATCTGTTCCTGTAAAGTACCATTTGTAACACTAACCAAATTTCGATCGGTGTGCTGCGATCCAATAGGGTCATAATATCTGGGCCGAGGTATTCTGAGTAGGCCACTGTCGACCTGAACCCCAAGAGTCGTTTGTCGTCTTTCAGTCTCTGTATATTGGATAGGAGTATTTCTATACATTCCTCTCCCTTGGAACTTCTCTCGTGCATCCGACTGCATTATGTGTCGACATGAAGCGAGGCTGAAACAATTAATGACTACTCCTTGGAATATGGGCTTTCTCAAGACTCAGTTTTGTCAACACCATGTTCCCTGTCGTTTCTGTGTGTCTCTTGAAATGTATTCTGGTCCCTTTTAGAGTCTAACTGCTCACTTCCTTCTATCGACTCTGCCACTTCCTCTTGTTGCGCACGCCCGAGGGCAACTTCTGAAACAATCTTATTATTGTAAATTCCCCATTTCACCTACCATTTAGACTTTAATTCTCTGAGCTGAATCCCGATGTTCACTCGGCAACGACAAGACGTAAACTCCCCCAGAACCCGGACCTAACCGACAGACATGCGCAATAGGACAACGTCACAAAAACATGTAATAAGAAATGGAATGAATAATGGGTATAGAACAGGGACAGGTGATCATCTGCACGCAGAGATAAGTATTAAAGAAGGTAAGTATTTAAAGTGTCTGTATAAACATACGGAAAGCACTAGCGTTCGTCACAATAGGTTTAGAAATCCCAACAGAACGATATGTTTAATGCGAATACTATTCCACATAAACCCCTGTTTGATGTTGCTAGGAAACGCGACGCATGAAAGTATTGTTAGCAGCGGGACACCCAAAGCGTGGGAAACATATCCCTGCTTTCATTTTTAAACAATCTTAGAAACCCATCGTTAAAAAGGCCCTCACCAGAAACTATCCAGTGATGGTGTAAAAAATTGCGTGACTGCTATCATGGAAATAATTTGGCCAAAAAGGATCTTCTGAAAGTTGTAACATTTTTTTCTGAGAGAAAAATACCCTTTCAGTTGAGAATCGAATATTTTTGAAAAGTCGCTTTTATGGGCTAAATTACGGCAGCGTATTAGGGTCAGGACCTTTTCATTTAATAAACTGTTTATACAGTTTAATAAACTGTTTCTACAGATTAATAAACTGTATTTACAGTTTAGTAAACTGTATTTACAGTTTATTACGAGACTGTTTTTACAGATTATTACGAGACTGTTTTTACAGTTTATTACGAGACTGTTTTTACAGATTAATAAACTGTATTTACAGTTTAGTAAACTGTATTTACAGTTTATTACGAGACTGTTTTTACAGATTATTACGAGACTGTTTTTACAGTTTATTACGAGACTGTTTTTACAGATTAATAACCTGTATTTACAGTTTATTAAACTGTATTTACAGTTTATTACGAGACTGTTTTTACAGATTATTACGAGACTGTTTTTACAGTTTATTACAAGACTGTTTTTACAGATTAATAAACTGTATTTACAGTTTAGTAAACTGTATTTACAGTTTATTGCGAGACTGTTTTTACAGATTATTATGAGACTGTTTTTACAGTTTATTACGAGACTGTTTTTACAGATTAATAAACTATTTTTACAGATTAGTAAACTGTATTTACAGATTATTAGGAGACTGTTTTTACAGTTTATTAGAAGACTGTTTTTACAAATTAATTAGCCATTCGATTATTGGTTAGTAGTATAGCATGTACCCGATCGTGCGCTATTACCCGGACATTTGGGGAAGCTGCTAGTGTTAAATCCACATAGGAACCGGACTTTGTAGCAATTTTTCTGTGCGAAACTTCGGCGCCATCTGGCTAGATCCGACAAGTGGTATTCGTACTGCATATATCGTATGCTATGATATGTATTGTGATATATGTAACCACAGGGCTATGGGTTTATTGTATGGGTATGTGGTAGAAAATTAACGGTGAAAGTGGGGTGTCTCGAAAAATAAATTTTCCGCGAAACGGTTGACTGTGGACGTCGTTACGGTATGATGGGCATCGTGACGTCAGAGAAACATTGACCGCTGTTGTTGTCTACTTTGCCGTCCGGTATGACGTTATTCGGGCCGGGGTGTGTTGGAGTTCTCTTACTGGACTGATATCGTTGTATAGTAAGGGTGGTATATACCTTTCTAGGTATACTATTAGCCATTGGCCTTGGTACTACTAATCGACCTTCATATTACCCTACGACTGGTATAGGTAGTACGTAATGCTAGGCAAACCAGTATTGTGGGGTGGGTTAATGCATGGTCGTCGTCTTGTGCGGTATTGAGAAATAGTTTAAACAATATTTACTCAGTAATTAACATGTGTGTACATTTCACAATAACATATGGATAACAAAAAATATGAACAACACTAGTTACAAGAGTATACACACGATAAGGAAAGCAGAATACTATGTATAAGAGAGATTCGACAGAAAGCTAAAGCTTATGTAAGTCGTCTCCATATCATCTTATAACGTACTCCTGTAGGTGGTTCAGGTCAGCGGAAGAACCCACACGTCATCACATGACAGACGAGCCCCCCCCCCCCCCCCCCCCTCTCCTCGATTGTACCTTGGGTTACAATTTACATACTACGATTGGAGATCAAGTGGGATAAGCGTCACATGATAACAGATACAGTGTAGAGGAAGGCGCCTCGACCGCCAGGTAATGCCGTGTGAGATTGTTTAAACTCCAAGGTGAAATGAAAGGAAAGGAAGAAGAGTTGAGAAGAGAACTTATAAACTGAGAGATGAAGAAGTGAAAAAGTAAATAATATGACGATATCAGCTTGAATACATGATAGATAGAGATTATCACCGTTAAGCGGATGCAAAAAAGCATGCATCGAAGTCATGCCCAGGCTTCCAATAACAGCTCACGATGAGTCGAGGACATATCATGATAACTTCTAGTTCACTTAGTTGCAAGTCGGGTGTAAGTAGACCTCGAGGTGTTAGGAGTTGAAAGACATGGGAGGGAATTCCACAACAAACATTGGTCAATGGGTCCTATTATGCCAGCTAAACCAAACTTGTTTGATGCTCTGAACAGTCGCGATTTCAGTACTGACTTTTCACAAGGAACAGTGGTCGCGGTGCAGTTTTGAGTTCCGACTTATTCGAAACGCTTGCTTGACAAGATGAAGTCATGTACCACTTCAAAAATTAGACGGTTGTCATCGTTATTCAAGAATTCAGAGCCAAACAGAAGCATGGGTGTGTCGGCTACGTGTTTATAAGTGATTGTCGAAAAGGTGGGAGTTGAGACTACTACAATGCGTCCGCAGTCTGCAGTGGTATATTTGAGCCCTGTGCGATTTAGCATTACTATAGAACTTTGGTGGTCTTTGGTTACCATTACTGAGAAACGTTTTAAAGTTAATCAGTGATGAGTTCTCCCGGACAGGTAACGGTACTTTATTCCATTGGTCAGTAACGCTGGGGATAAAAGAAGACTAATACAGTTGCGTTTGGCAGAAAGGTACTCGATGGTTTTGACTGGATCGGAGACTATGTAATGAGTTCGTCGATGAAATAAGTGGAGGGACTTTGTTGGAAATATATGGGGTGACATATGATGATACATTTTTAAGAACTGAATTAATTTGTATTTACGGCGTCTTTCTTGCAGGGATTCCCACCGTGTTTCCGAATATAACAAGGACTTACTGGCACTAACTGTTGCTCCAGTGATGATTCTTGCTGCTGCAATTTGTATTTTTTCGAGTTCTGCGACATTTGTCACAGAACAATTATCCCAGACAGTGTCCTCGTATTCGAGAAGAGGCCTAATAAAGGCAAAATATATTTTTTCCAGGACACAGCGATCAATGTTAAGTTTATGCCTTCTCAACATGCCAATGCGAGACCAGGATTTGGCGCAAATGTGGTCAATGTGGTTGGTCCATGTACATGTATTATTTAGTACGAGTCCTAAGTGTTTGTGGTCAGAAACTTCAGATACCTGTGTGCCACTTAAATATAATGGTGGGTGAGAGTTGGGATTGCTTTTACGTGATATACACATACTTTCTGTTTTATTGGGATTGAACTCGACCAACCATGTTTTGGCCCAGTGTTCGATTGAAGCCAAATCGTTATTGATTATATCCGCGGCTTGCTCCGGGTTTTCAATAACTAGATATAAGGACGTATCATCTGCGAAGAGGCGAATACTACCGAGTAAGTCAGTGGTCATATCGTTTATGTATATCAAAAACAGTAGTGGTCCGAGTATAGACCCCTGAGGTACACCGGCATTGACTGGTCTCCATGACGATGTCTCCGAGGCTATCACAACTCGCTGCGACCTATCCACAAGATACGATTTCAAAAATAAAAGTAGTTCACCTGAGATACCAATACTCTCCAACTTGTGGATAAGACCAGCATGCCATACCTTATCAAACGCCTTGCTAACATCACAAAATACCACCCTAACTTCTTTGCCTTCATCAAGCGCACGACAGAATTCGTCATAAATGTCAGTTAGTTGAAGGACGGTTGAATCTCTAGGAGTAAAACCTGACTGAAATTGACGGAGAATATTATTTTCACTCAAAAACTCCCACAGGCGTTTGAAGACACATTTTTTAAATAATTTACCAACACAGCTGATCAACGATATCGGACGATAATTAGTGACTAAGTTTGAGGGTTGTTTTTTTTTCAAAATTGGAGAGACATTTGCCTTTTTCCACAATGAAGGAAAGTAGGAATTATTCAGTAATATGTTGAATAAAATTGAGAGTGGTTCGCAGAGAGAGGATTTACATTCTTTTAGAAGACGGGGGCTTATTTGATCGGGACCTGACGCCTCAGACACCTTTAACGACTTCATAGCGGCATATACTTCACTGCAGTGTAGGGTGATACTATCAATGCGTTGGGAAACATGGGATGGTGGATCTGGTAAGCGAGCATTCGAGTCATCAACTGTCGATATAGAGCAGAAGTATTCGTTGAATACATCAGCTTTCTCATCATTTGAAGAATATATTTTGTTTTGATGAATAAGGGTGGGAATTGCTGTTGCGTTACATTTACCGATTAAGTTTTTTAGGGTCTTCCACCACAGTGAAGCTGGGGTTTCGTTACTTCTCAGTGTGGACTGGATTTTTGCAAGATGTTGGGCTTTAGCATTCCTGATGGCCGATACAACCTCATTCCGTTTAAGTTTATATTTGGCCCAGGCGTAAGGGAGGTTGATGCGTTTAGCAATGCGATACAGGCGTTTTCTCTGTGTCATTAATAGTCTTATTTCATTATGCATCCATTTCGGTTGTTCGACTCTCGCCGTAATAAATTTGTTAGGTATATGTTTGGATGCAATATCGAGTATTTTATCAATGAAATTGGTGACTATGGTATCGAGACATAGGGTGTCAAAAATGGAATTCCAGTCTGCTTTTGAGAAAGCCTCGTTCAATTCATCATACTTACCCTGAGAGTAAAGCCATATCCTCCTGCGGAAATAAGGGGGGGGGGGGGGGGGGTTGGTTTCAGAAATTCGATTTCAATTGAAATTGGGCAATGATAGCGGGCCATGTCTGGAATAATTGGTTCGAGGACTTCACATGTTTTCACGTTGATTGTATCACTGACAGCAAAGAGATCTAACAATGAAGCGGATGTTTCAGTAAAACAAGTTGGTTCACTCACAAGTTGTCCGAGGTTGAAGTAATTGATTATTTCAGAAAAGCTACTTCTCAGGGATCCCATTTGGTTGTCATTGAAATCACCCGTGATCATTAGGTTACCAACTGACGTATCTCTAGCTTTTTCGATGGAGGCTGATATGGCATCCCATGTATCTGGGGGACTGTTTGGTGGACGGTAAAATACTCCTAATAATAACGACCTACCCCGTTTAGTAAATACTTCAGCCCATAGGCACTCCATATTCGGCATATCAAGATCCGATCTGTGTCGAAACGAGATGCCGTCTTTTATGTAAATGGCAACCCCACCTCCCCTTGACGAACGATTGAATCACAATGGTTTATGGAACCCATGAAGTTGGACATCGGATGAGGTATCATTGTTCTGAAGCCATGTCTCACTGAAAGCCACAATATCAAATGATTCAAATTCACATTGTACAATATCTAGTTTAGGTTTAAGGCTCTGAATGTTAAGATGAACTATTTTTAAAGTTTCTTGATTGTGATCTGAGTTAATAGAATTTGGACCAGGGTTGGTTTCAATGTCACCTGATAATAATAAACTTATGACCGAACGGAAAAAACGACGTCAATAGAACCAATGCAGTTAGAACGTTTAGTAATGGCCTAGCCTTCGAGACAATCAAACAATTTGAACGATGTGGAGTTGGTTCAGTGGAATCTACACTGAGAGGAGTAATAAACACATTTGATTGCCCAATGAACAAGGCAAACATTGCAGTGAAGCTTTTATACATCTCAGCTCCACTGAGACGCAAGAGCAAGTAAATTAAGATGCATGGAGATCTATCTTTCGGCAGACAATGCCTTAAGCTTCTAGAATAAACTGTAAGGTTGTTATTTCCCATTCGGGCACGGTATAGTTCAAGAGAACACATGAAGTGTAGTTGTAGTATCGGAATTAAACTGTATTCAAGCTGGTATGAAAAGAATTGGCGTAGATTAGAGAAGAGAGTGTTGGAGTTTAAGACTAGAAAGTAAAGGTTACAAAAGGACACTAAAAAAGATTAAAGTAATAAAGTATATACAAGGTAACTTGAGTGTTTAAAATGGGGTGGAGTTTCTAGACTCCCTCAACAAAGTCAAAAATGATCTATTTACACATAAAGGAATATCAGTATGAGATGATGAGTTGAATGGCTACACTTTAGGCCTAAATATTGATTTCGACTTCACTCATTTCCGATAAAGGAATGTCAATGGGAAGTGCGAGATGCACAAGATTCATCAAGAATTATATATACCATTGTACCAAACAGTGACACTGACAACAGGAGCGGCACGCCCTTCCTACCACGAAAGTGTCGAAAGTTGGCTGGAAGAAAGCGCCGCTACTTTTGTATTACATTCAACAATGGCATGGAGGAGGGTGGACCCACCCCTAATAATAGATCCATCTTGCAACAAATACGCTAACACGGATACGAGAGAAAGAAATTGCAGGACCAGCATTTGCAAGAGGGAATTAAGGGAGTTCCACCCGTGGTTGATGTATCTGGTGCAACCCTACGTCAACACTTAGATATGGTTCGCCTGTTTCCAATTAATTGTACCCAAACGGGAGCCGCAACAATATCTTCGCAAAATACTCTGACGTAACAATATGACGCAATTATGGAAATTTACGGAAGGACGGAGAAAACATTATTTCGATTGAGTCACGATTGATTCAGCTGCAATTATAGAATGGCTGTGACCCTAAATATTAACGATTGCCTGTGTGTACTTCGCTTATAAAATAGGGGTGTCACACTTACACAGATACAGTTCGATATGTTTGGACTGGTTCACACTGTCGGGGAGGAGGAAAGACAACTTCGATCGGGTCGCGACACAGTCCCCATCCGATTGAGTTTGTCTGACATCACAATCACAGTAATGCATCATGATTGATTCAGCTGCAGTCATGGAATACCTATGACACGAAATATTAACGATTGCATGTGTATACTACGCATATACACTAGGAGTGTCACAGATACATGTACTTAGATTTCGATATGTTTGGACTGGCAAACATCGTTAGGAAGGAGGAAAGATAACTTCGATTGGTTCGAGACACAGTTCACATTCGATATTGAGAAATAGCACTCGGTGGTTTGGATTTGCAGTAGAGTATAGCCGTTGTATATCACTGTAGATCCCATCTTAACCCTTAGTGTATCAGCCCCTCGTTTGCATCGTACTATCCCATGACTGGTATAGGTAGTATGTAATTCTGGGACAGGCAGTATTGTAGGATGGGTGGGGTAATACATGGCCGCCTAGTGTGGAAGTATAGAGTGTACGCTCCACACCCTTACAGGTCCCATGTTAGCCCTTCGTGCTATTAATCCACCTAATGCTTCAAATTATCTTATGACTGGAAAAGATGGTACGTATTGTTAGGACAAGCGTTATTGTGGGTAGGGGTAGGACCTGGTAGTTTAAAAAGGTAGTAGTGCCATTATCCACTCAGGACGGTGTGCTGGCTAACAAATGGTATAGGTATTACGTAATGCTAGGCCAAGCAGCATTGTTGGTTAGAGGTAATACATGGCTGTCTAGTCAGGTTGTGTAGGATGTGTTGTTTGTTCCCCTGCTGGTTCAATCTCTGCCCTTGGTGCTAGTAATCGGTCTAATACTTCATATTATCCTATAACTGGTATAGGTAGAACGTAATGCTAGGCCAAGCGCTTTTGTGGGCGAGGGTAATGCCTTGTTGTGTAGTGCAGTATAATAGTATGGACGGCATATACCTATTTTAGTTCCCATCTTAACCCTTGGAACCACAGTCCACCAGGGACAATGTACTATCCCACATATGGTATAGGTAGTATGTAATGTAGTGTTGTGTGGTCTATGCTTGGTTTCAAGTCTCCTAGCAGGGCACGGATGGTCCTTTGACATTCTAAGACTTGGCCTATAGGTCGTGATATGTGACAGTTAGTATGCCTACAATAGTGCTTCAAGTCGGTAGTAATGGCACAACGATAGAAGAAGATTATAGTATAGAGGACTACAGAAGAAGCTAATCATAGCACAGAAAGCTGAAACCGATGGTAAGATCACCTGTATGTAATAATAATAACTCTTTGGCCAGCCGCTGATTTGTCGCGGTCCTCATAAGAGAAGGCCATCATTCCCCCTGCACCCCACCCCCTCTTCCCCTCCTCTCCTCCCAGCATTCAGATATAAACTGCTTAATAGTGTCCCTCACTTCCTCTTTTTCAATTTCTTCAATAAGCATTCCTACCCTCTCCCTCGTGTCCCCCTTCAGCCATCTATCCTTTGTTTCTTCACCCCACTTCTGCATTATTCTTCCAGTAAATTTTATTCTATGAGGTATATACTGTGGGCATTCCAAGAGAAAATGTTCCAGGGTCTCCACTACTCCAGAGTGGCACATTTGGCATCCCTTTTCCCCATCTCTCCCAATTTTTCCCCGAAGCTCCAGTGATCTTGATCTCAGTTTGAACAGCAGTGACCCTCCAAAGGTGCCATCTAGGTACTTCTCAAAGGTTGGCTTTTCTTTATATTGTAACCCCTGCAGTGATCTTTCCACGCTAACCCCTGCTCGCCAGTTTCGATTGCAATCTTCCATGACTCTCTCTTTGACAAACCTTTTGCCTTCTTTCATTCCTACTTCTATGTTTGTGACCTCTATAGAGTAATTGTCCATTAGTTCCCTCACATGTTTTGACCACCCCGTATCTATATTAGAATTCCAAATGGTATCGAGCATCAATTTGCACCACCGGTTGTCAGGCAGGTTTCTCAAGTAGTTAAAGTAACACAGTTTTCCCAAATCTACCCTGTCCTTGATTTTCATCCACCCAAGCTCCCCCCTTACTGCTTCCAAAGCTGCAGCATTACTCGACCCTGTTATCCATCTGCCGGCATCATTCTGAGTACTTTCCAACTTCTTAATAACGGTTTGGTTTAATGGAATCACGTCCGTGCCATACGTTATACTTGGTAAACCCACCCTCTCCCACAGTGTTTTCCCCACAAAGACCTTGTTGAAACTATTTTTCCCTAAAAGTTTTAGTTGGTTCAGAATTCTTTTCCCCTTCAGAATCAGTTTGGCTGAGTAATTTCTGTACACCCCTCTTCCCGTTATATTTATGCTTACCCCTAGATACTCATACTCTCCCGTTTCTCCTACAGCGATTTGTTTGCTTTCCCCTTCGGGGATTGAGAACTCCCCCACTCTCCATCTCTTCGTCATATCTACCTTGCGTCCAACGGGTATTACCTTGCTTTTATTTTCATTTAGTTCGAGCCGCCAAGTGTTCCCATATCTACCAACAATTTCCAGCAATTTCTCTAGCCCCTGTTCAGTTCTAGACATTAACACCATGTCGTCCGCAAAGAATAAGCCTGGTATCTTTATGTCTCCAACATTTCCCCCCTCCGCACTCTGAATTAGTTCATCCCCTAAATCTTTAACATACAATGCAAACAAAATCGGTGAAAAGATACACCCCTGCTTGAGGCCTATATCCATAGGGACTCGTTTTGTAGTGATACTCCCTAGACTGAGTTGGCTTTGCACATCTGTATACAGTGCTTTCATGATTCCCACAAAGTCACCCCCCCCCCCCCCCAGTCCGATGCCCTCGAGCTTTCGCCACATACCTTCCCTCCACACTCGGTCGTACGCTTTTTTCACATCTAGAAATGCCAGAAACATCTTTTTCTTTTCAGCCTTTGTTGATTCTATCAGTTGGGTGAGTGTAAATAGGTGATCAGTGACTCCTCGTCCTTTCCTGAAACCATTTTGAATTTCTCCTAAAAAACCTTTCTCTTCAATAACTTCCTCTAGTCTACCGTATATGACCTTACAGAATGCTTTTCCGATGTTACTACTAACTGATATCCCCCTATAGTTATCTAGAACTTCCTCATTCCCCTTTTTGTGTATGAACGACACCTTACTTTCCCTCCACTCTCTGGGAACCTCTTGCTTTCGCAGAGCCAGGTTGAAAAGGTTTGTCAGGACTTCAATAAGTGCCTCCCCTCCATTTTTGAGGAATTCGTTCGGAATTTCATCAGTCCCTCCCGCTTTACCATTTTTTAATTTCGAGACCACGTTCCGCACTTCTTCTGCCGTTATTTCGCTACATACACGATTGGATAGGTACTCCTCCACCAGTGTATTTCTTTTTGGTGGGGACCCACTGCCCCATCGCCTATCGTTTATCTTTTCCCAGTGCTTGATTAACTCTGAAGCGATACGGCCTTTATCTTCTGTACTTTCCCCATCCACTTTGATACTCTGCACACTACTTTTCCCCCGTTTATTTACCCAGTTCCAAAATACGTTTGAGCTCGAACCCCCTGTTTTCTTTATTGTTCTGGCAAGACTGCAATTGCGCTCCTTCCTATTATTATTCTTTATCTCATTCACCTTTTTCCGTGCCAGTTCATATTCTCCTTTCATTAGTCTCGTGTCATTGTTATCCACCCCTTTAAGCTTCCTACTTCTTCTGTAAGCAGCGCATTTTACCTTCCTTTCTTTTATAGCCTTTTTCAGTCCCTCGTTAACCCTGTATCCAAGCTCTCTCGTTGGGACCCTCACCCTTCCTATACAATCCTTCCCTGCCTCTGTTAGGCTATTTACTATGCCATCTGAAATACTCTGGACATTTGCATCCCTAGGTATACACTCAAGACTTGGTTTTAGTTTTTCCCGAAACTGCTTCCAGTCGGCTCCTTATTGTAGTCCCCAAACTTCCTTGAAGGTATTTCTGTCTCTATTCGTCTTTTTGCCCATAATCTTAACTGTTATCAGGTTGTGATCACTACCCAAGTCATTTTTTCCCTCGTCATCTATTTCTACATCTATGACCTCCCTCCATACGCTAACGTCAGTGAGTATATAATCAATTATTGTTTTCTTATCGTTCCTCTCCCAGGTCCATTTACCCTTACATTTCGCATCCCTGTTCAGGATCTTTAAACCAAGCTCTTTTGATAGGTCCAACATCTTCCTCCCATTCGTGTTAATTTTCCTATCACCTCCCTGTATGCCCTCCTCCTTATCCCCGATGTGCCCATTGAAGTCCCCCATTAGGACAATACTGAACCCTCTGCTTTCAAGCTCTGTGATATTCGATCTAAGAGTTGTATATATTGAGTCATTCCACTCGGGCTTACTTCCCTCCACTGCTAAGTATACAACACCAACGGCAACCCTCCTGCTTCCTAACTTGATTTTTGCCCAGACTATTTCATTGGATACTGGAATCTGAGTCCTTGCTTCTGTGAGATCTGTAATCAATGAGGGCTGTAATTCCTCTTTAGCGTAGATGCCAACACCCCCACCCCGTTTCTGACCCTCAGTTCGCCCAGCTCCTATCCACACGCAACCCTTCATCTGATCAACCCGCTCATCCCGTCGTATCCACGTCTCACTTAGACCCATTATATCGAAGTCTCCTTCATCCATCATTGTTGATATTTCGCTTACTTTCTTGTGCAGACCCTGGATGTTGCAGTACCCAAACTTAATGAATCTTTGTTTTTTTGTCCTCACTGGCACATTATTATAACCCTGGTATGTCCCTGTGTTGTGCATGTTTGTTGTTCTTCCTATGTTCCCAGCATTTGTGCCCCTCTGGGTTATCGGCTGTGGTCCCCTACCCCCCTTTTCTCCAAAAAAGGCCCAGCCACCTGTAAAATGTTTTGGCCCAACAGGTCTGTACCCATCCTACTTAAATGCAATCCGTCTCGCCCATACAACTCTCCTTGTCCCCAGAATGAATCCCAGTGGTCAATGAAATGTATTCCCAAGTCTTTGCAGTGCTCTTCCAGCTCCTTGTTTAGTGCCATAATCCGCGAGTTCCTCTCATTCCCACCACCCATAACGGGGAGCACGCCTGAAACGATGATCCGAGCATTCCTGGTAAGTAGCTTACTAATTAGGTCCTTGTATGTGTCCACCAAACGAACTGATTTCCTCTCCCTGATGTTATTGGACCCCACATGTAATACCACTACCGGATCAGCCCCCGACCCAGCTACAATACCGTCCACTCTATCCCTCAGGTCCTCCACTTTAGCCCCCGGAAAGCACAGAACTGTTCTATTTTTACTGTCCGGACCACAGACAACCTTGTCGATCCCCCGAACTATGCTACTTCCCGCAACCACCAACTTACTTTTGGCCCTCGCCCTATTTATCTCCTCTAGTCTCCTATTGTTTACAGCGTCCTCTTCCTCTCCAACAGCCCCACTCGGAATCAATATCGGTATCGGTATCTTTGACCTAGGATTACTCCTATCCTTGTCCCTCCGTCTCTTTACAGGCCCTGAACTACCTGGACTACTCCCCTGGTCTTCTCCCGGATCCCTCCTCCTTTTTCCTGGCCTAGACCCCAAGCTACTATCTGTTGCAACTACCTCCATCCCCTCCTCTGTCTCTTCCGAATCGAGCACATCAAATCTGTTTCTGGTGCTGCACCCCCACTGCCTTTGGGCTTTACACCCCTATCTACCTGCTTCTCTGGCCCCCCTTTCCTACCACTTTTGATAGTCCACGCCAAACGCTTTACAGCATTGCTCCGGCCTGCCCCCCCCCCCCCCCCTCATCTGTCCTACGTACTTTTCTAGCAGCCCCCACCTCATCACCTACCTCATTCACATCAAAGGTTCTACCCCCATGTTTCCTCTTGGAACCACCGACAACCATCCACCCTTCTCGGAATGTTACTTTCACAGGCGTAACTCCAGACAGCCCCGCCCTACCAAGTTTTCCCTTCAGCTCAGCAATCTCCCCCTCAAACTTAACAATTGTCTCAAGTAGGCGGAGGATTTCCTGACAGTTTGCACATACCTCTCCATATCCCATCGAACGACAGTCCCCATACATCATAGAACACTGTTTACAAACTTCAAGCCCAATATAGCCATCGGTGGCCCCACCAACCCGGCTCTGACCGACACCCCCAGTGACCTCTGTCTGCACACCAATACTTACCCCGTTGGCACCGTTGACCTGGACCGCGATATTACACGTATTTACCTCCATACTTACCTCCGTCTGAACAGACTTGCTCGCCATCATCAAAACACAATTACGCGATCGGACAGGGAAAACTGTACACACGCGACAAAAGGCAACACGACGAACCGTTCGACAACTTAGCGCTCACAGTTTTATTTAAGACCTCCTAACTTTGTCCCAGTTACTATACTAAACTACCTCCCCACAAAGTTGAATAAAATAACCTGAAAATGAAATATATATGATTAGTAAACAATAAAAATACTTAATTTCGATTCGTAGCCAAGGAGACTTCTTCTGTATATGTATAGGAGCTATATAGGGCCTTGGAATCTCACTTATGGAATCCCACTTATAGAATACCTTTTATAGAATCATTATGGAATCCCCTTTTGAAAACGTCTGGCCTTCAGCTCCACTTTTTGCAAGATGAAGATTAGAGTCGTATTTGGAGCCACTCGTTCGACCAATTACTCTGTGGCTTACTTGCTCGATGGGATTCTAGTCGTTTGATCAATCGGAGATAGTTAGCAAGCCTGCACAAGTGCAACAAGTCAAATAGTAATAGTACAAGGAACTAATGGTACAAAGCTTCGAGGGTGGTAGAAATTTTAGTATTGGTTGACTACGAACGAGGTTATAGGACAGGAAATTGAAGACAATATGTAAACAGATGGCAACGCTATCTATGTAGGAACTGTGAGATGATCGACTCGTCGGGAGTGAGGGGGGAGGGGGGCGGTTCTGATGATCACCAAAAACTCATGTTTTAGAAAGGTTGTCGTGTGATACATCATTTTAAAGGTCTCGACGCGTGTAATCCGATTATTTGGTATTTGCCAGGTCCCTAGGGGCTGAGGCTTAGAGGCATAAAAATAAAAACATTCAAGTTTTAAAAAGGTTTGTTGTCATGTGATACATCATTTTAGCCCGAATATTTGTTTTTTGTGTCTCCTCAACGGGTGGGACTGAGGGTTGGGACCTCCAACCCCAAATTTTAGAAAGGATGTCAGGTGATACATCATTTTAAAGCTCTCGATTTGAATATTCCGAATAGGAAGTGTCCAACCCTCTCTGAGGGGGTGGGGCTGAGGAGCATAAATTTAAGTTTTAGAAAGGTATTCGTGTCATATATCATTTTAAAAGTCTTGACTTAAATATATCGAATATGAAGTATCCGACCCTTCCCTAGGGGTGGGGCTGAGGGAATGTAAGAGCGTGTCTGCTCGTATCCGATGGTATGCGTTAAAATTAACATAAGTCTAAGACCGTTTAAGCCGTGGCTTCTGAACAAGTAAACCAAGAGGAGAGATTGTGGATCTAGTTGCTTCTTACCCTGCATGCCACTGCCAGCTATAGCGGCGAAAGAGCCCACGTGCATTCGATAGCTAGTTATGTCACACATCGAGTGGATTTAGGAACTTGTGAAGAAATGTAGTGGGTCCAATCGTCCGCACAGGATGGCATACTCTGGTCAATTTTTCTTGGGTCATATCGGTGGAGAGAACAGAACTAGAAAGTGAGAACAGAAATTCAATCAAGAATGAGAACAATATATTTACATGTACAAGAAGTAATGGTGTTGAGACACAAAACGAATTCATGTTAGGAACACGCTTTCCAGCAACTGGTGTATTCAACCATGGGGTACTGGTAGCGTATGATTCTTGGGACTAATTTTCGATGGCATTTTCAAGTAGTTTGCTTAGTTTGTTTTGTAGTAAAATACTAGGAATAGTAGTGGATGCATGCATGTCGACATGGGGCTCCAAGCATCGGCCCATGACGCCATGGCATCCCATGGTAGAACCATGGCCTGTCATGCCACCCTGGACCGTGCTACCAAGGACCGTTCTATCCCATCACAAGTAAATACGCAAAACTTTCCGATCTTCACGGTACGAAAGATGAGGACTGAAAGGTTTACTGACGTTTAGGCCTTTGGACGTTTCGGCCTGGACGTTTCGGCCTCCAATCGGGCCGAAACATCCTGCCTATCGGGCCGAAACGTCCTGGGTTTTAGTGAATTTTTTTTTACAAATTTTGGAACTTAATTTCCTCCATGTTGATGGTCACAAAAAGTTGTCTTTGAATAAAAAAACGATCTTACCTTTATCGAAGATTAATTTATCCGTAAAAATCCATGAAATAACTTTAGCAGGAATTAATGATATTTTATATTATTTGTAAGCACAAATAAAGTATGTTCACTGATGTTGAAGGCGCATCGAAATACATGAAATACAAGATTTTCCCAGAAAGTGTTGTTTTGACAAAACAAAAAGCCAATACTTTGTTTGACACTTCTGATTAAAAGTTACTGATGAACTTTTTGAGTTTGTTTATACAAGCTTTTCGGAATAAAAGTGACTGATGAACTGTTTGTATGTGTTGATACAGCACTCTCGATATGGTATCTTTGGTGACTCCTGATCAACCGACGACAATGGGTTCAGAGTCGCAAGGGATTTGTAAATCCCACATCGTCCTTGCGCGCTAAAACCTTTCATTCATTCAATGGGTTCAGATATTTTTGTGTTTTCTGAGGAGACTTCTGATCTACCGATAGAATATGTATAAATAATGTATCCAAATGTTTGTAAATAATGTATTTCTTAACAATAAAATGAAGGTAAACTGCATTTTCGTTCCGTTGTAATTATATACAAAGATAAGTTCTATAATAATAATAACAACACTTTGGCCGGTCGCTGGTTTGTCGCGGTTCTCGTATGAGAAGGCCTTGGTTACCCATGTTCTACCAACTGCCTCCCCCTATTCCCGCGCTTCTTCTCTCCTCCCAACACTCGGAGACGAACTGCTTGATGATATCCCTTGCCCCATTCTTCCCAATCTCTCCGATTAGTATATTAACCATCTCCTTTGAGTCGCCCCCTAACCACATGTCCTTCATTCTCCCATCCCAATTCTCCATTATACTCCCCGTGAATCTTGTTCTTTTAGACTGGTATTTTGGGCATTCTATAAGAAAGTGTTCCAGGGTCTCCACCACGCCCACGTTACACATCTGGCACTCCTTTTCACTGTTTTTCCCAATTTTTCCCCTCAGCTCCAAGGACCGCGACCTCAGCTTGAACAACAGTGACCCCCAAAGGTGCCATCAAGGTACTCTTCAAAACCAGGCTTCTCTTTATCACGCAGGCCACCCAAAGATCTCTTTGATTTGACCCCCTATCGCCAATTACGGTTACAATCCTCCATGACCCTTTCTCTGACGATCTTTTTGCCCTGGTTTAGTTTAAACAGTATTTATTCAATAATTGACATGTGTATACATTTCACAAAAACATTTGACTAACAAAAAATGAACAACACTAGATACAAAAAGTATACACAAAACAAGAAAGCATATTGTTGTGTATTAGAGGGATTCGACAGAAAGCTGAAGCTTATGTGGGTCGTCTCCCTGTCAACGTATAACTTACTCCTGTAGGTGGTACAGATGAACGGAAGAGCCCAAACGTCGTTGCATGAAGGCCGATATCCTCCCTTCATTGTAAATTTACTACGTTAGTTGCTACGATTGGAGATCAAGCGGGTTAAGCGTCACATCAGAATAGATAGGGAGCAGAGGGAGGCGCCTCGACTGCCAGGCAACGACGTGTGGGATTGTTTAAACTTCAATGTGAAATGAAGGGAAAAACAGAAGAAAGAATAGACGCACTGATAGATCGAAAGAAGAGGAAAGGAACTAATATGATGCAGACAGCTTGAATACATGATACATAGAGATTATCACCATTATGCGGATGCAAAGGAGCATGGGACCTCCACTGACAGCACACGACGAGTCGAGGACCAGTCGCGATTTATCCCCAGAGGCCGGTACAAGACTCCGACGCACATGCAACAGATGATAATGATGTATTTATCAGGCAATATCTTGGGAATAAGTCTGAGTTAATACAGACCAAGTACATGTTGAATGTATGTTAAGTAAAATTTACACACAAGAGAATCGTAAGTAGGCAACTTATTAACTTCTAGTTCATTTAGTAGCGAATTAGGTGAAGTAAACATCAAGGCGCTAGAAGTTGGAAGGCGCGAGAGGGCATTCCACAACAGGCGTTAGACTTTCCCACTCGAAATGGGGGTGGGAACGTAGTGTTGGGTTTCAACTAGTGGAATCGCTTGCTTGATAAAATGAAGTCATGTACAACTTCGAAAATAAGGCAGTTTTCATCGTTATTCAAGAATTCTGAGCCAAATAGAAGCGTGGGCGTATCTGCTACATATGGGAGTAGATTAATCGTATAATTACGAGCGTTTGAGAACAAAGGACAATGAAAGAAAAAGTGGTCAGTAGTTTCACGTTCACCACACTGGCAGAAGGGACTGGGTGATAGGTGATTATCGAAAAGGTGGGAATTAAGACTGCTACAGCGCAACCGCAGCCTACAATGGTATATTTGAGCCCTGCGAGATTTTGCATTACTATAGAACTTTGGTGGTCTTTGGTTACCATTACTGAGAAACGTTTTAAAGTTAATCAATGACGAGTTCTCACGGACAGGTAACGGCAACTTATTCCACTGGTCCGTAACGCTGGGGATGAAAGAAGACTGATACAATTGCGTTCGGCAAACAGGAACTCGGTGGTTTTCACTGGATCGAAGACTGCGTGATGAATTCGTCAAGGAGATAAGTGGTGGAACTTTGTTGGAAATGTATGGAGGTGACATGTGATGATACATTTTGAAGAACTGAATTAGTTTATGTTTGTGGCGTCTTTCTTGCAAGGATTCCCACCGGGTTTCCGAATATAATAACGATTTACTGACACTAACTGTTGCTCCGGTGATGATTCTTGCTGCTGCAATTTGTATTTTTTCGTGTTCCGCGACATTTGTCACAGAACAATTATCCCAGACAGTGTCTGCGTATTCAAGAAGTGGCCTAATAAAGGCGAAATATATTTTTTCCAGGACACTGCGATCGAGGTTAAATTTATGTCTCCTCAACAAGTCTAGGCGAGACCAGGCTTTGGAGCAAATGTGGTTAATGTGATTGTTCCATGTACATGTATTATTTAGTATGAGTCCTAGGTGTTTATGGTCAGAAACTTCCGATACTTGTGAGCCACCTAAATACAAGGGTGGGTGAGAGTTAGGATTGCTTTTACGCGATATACACATACTTTCAGTTTTGTTGGGATTGAACTCGACCAACCATGTTTTGGCCCAATGCTCGATTGTAGCCAAATCGTTATTAATTATGACCGCGGCTTGCTCTGGGTTTTCAATGATTAGATATAATGACGTATCGTCAGCAAAGAGGCGAATACTGCTGAGTAAGTCGCTAGTTATATCGTTTATGTATATCAAGAACAGTAAAGGTCCAAGTATAGACCCCTGGGGTACACCGGCATTGATTGGTCTCCATGACGACGACTCAGAGGCTATCACAATTCGCTGCGACCTATCCGAGAGATACGATTTTAGAAATAAAAGTAGTTCACCTGAAACGCCAATACTCTCCAGTTTGTGAATAAGACCAGCATGCCATACCTTATCAAACGCCTTACTGACATCACAGAAAACCACCCTAACTTCTTTGCCTTCATCAAGCGCACGACAGAATTCGTCATAAATGTCAGTCAGTTGGAGGACAGTTGAATCACTTGGTGTAAAACCTGACTGAAATTGACTGAGGATATTATTTTCACTCAAAAACTGCCACAGGCGTTTGAAGACACATTTTTCAAATAATTTTCCAACACAGCTAATCAACGATATCGGGCGATAATTAGTGACTGAGTTTGAGGGCTGTTTTTTAGAATTGGGGAGACATTTGCTTTTTTCCATAATGAAGGAAAGTACGAATTATTCAGTAAAATGTTGAATAAAATTGAGAGTGGTTCGCAGAGAGAGGATCTACATTCTTTTAGAAGACGCGGGCTTATTTGATCGGGACCAGATGCCTTGGACACCTTTATCGACTTCATTGCGGCGTATACTTCACTGCAATGTAGGGTAATACTCTCAATACGCTGGGAAACATGGGATGGTGGATCTGGTAAGAAAGCATTCGAGTCGTCAACTGTCGAAATAGAACAGAAGTATTCATTGAACACTTCAGCTTTCTCAACACTTGAAGAATATATTTTGTTTTGATGAATCAGGGTGGGAATTCCTGATGCATTAATATAATAACTCTTTGGCCAGCCGCTGATTTGTCGCGGTCCTCATAAGAGAAGGCCATCATTCCCCCTGCACCCCACCCCCTCTTCCCCTCCTCTCCTCCCAGCATTCAGATATAAACTGCTTAATAGTGTCCCTCACTTCCTCTTTTTCAATTTCTTCAATAAGCATTCCTACCCTCTCCCTCGTGTCCCCCTTCAGCCATCTATCCTTTGTTTCTTCACCCCACTTCTGCATTATTCTTCCAGTAAATTTTATTCTATGAGGTATATACTGTGGGCATTCCAAGAGAAAATGTTCCAGGGTCTCCACTACTCCAGAGTGGCACATTTGGCATCCCTTTTCCCCATCTCTCCCAATTTTTCCCCGAAGCTCCAGTGATCTTGATCTCAGTTTGAACAGCAGTGACCCTCCAAAGGTGCCATCTAGGTACTTCTCAAAAGCTGGCTTTTCTTTATATTGTAACCCCTGCAGTGATCTTTTCACGCTAACCCCTGCTCGCCAGTTTCGATTGCAATCTTCCATGACTCTCTCTTTGACAAACCTTTTGCCTTCTTTCATTCCTACTTCTATGTTTGTGACCTCTATAGAGTAATTGTCCATTAGTTCCCTCACATGTTTTGACCACCCCGTTTCTATATTAGAATTCCAAATGGTATCGAGCATCAATTTGCACCACCGGTTGTCAGGCAGGTTTCTCAAGTAGTTAAAGTAACACAGTTTTCCCAAATCTACCCTGTCCTTGATTTTCATCCACCCAAGCTCCCCCCTTACTGCTTCCAAAGCTGCAGCATTACTCGACCGTGTTATCCATCTGCCGGCATCATTTTGAGTATTTTCCAACTTCTTAGTAACGGTTTGGTTTAATGGAATCACGTCCGTGCCATACGTTATACTTGGTAAACCCACCCTCTCCCACAGTGTTTTCCCCACAAAGACCTTGTTGAAACTATTTTTCCCTAAAAGTTTTAGTTGGTTCAGAATTCTTTTCCCCTTCAGAATCAGTTTGGCTGAGTAATTTCTGTACACCCCTCTTCCCGTTATATTTATGCTTACCCCTAGATACTCATACTCTCCCGTTTCTCCTACAGTGATTTGTTTGCTTTCCCCTTCGGGGACTGAGAACTCCCCCACTCTCCATCTCTTCGTCATATCTACCTTGCGTCCAACGGGTATTACCTTGCTTTTATTTTCATTTAGTTCGAGCCGCCAAGTGTTCCCATATCTACCAACAATTTCCAGCAGTTTCTCTAGCCCCTGTTCAGTTCTAGACATTAACACCATGTCGTCCGCAAAGAATAAGCCTGGTATCTTTATGTCTCCAACATTTACCCCCTCCGCACTCTGAATTAGTTCGTCCCCTAAATCTTTAACATACAATGCAAACAAAATCGGTGAAAAGATACACCCCTGCTTGAGGCCTATATCCATAGGGACTCGTTTTGTAGTGATACTCCCTAGACTGAGTTGGCTTTGCACATCTGTATACAGTGCTTTCATGATTCCCACAAAGTCACCCCCCAGTCCGATGCCCTCGAGCTTTCGCCACATACCTTCCCTCCACACTCGGTCGTACGCTTTTTTCACATCTAGAAATGCCAGAAACATCTTTTTCTTTTCAGCCTTTGTTGATTCTATCAGTTGGGTGAGTGTAAATAGGTGATCAGTGACTCTTCGTCCTTTCCTGAAACCATTTTGAATTTCTCCTAAAAAACCTTTCTCTTCTATAACTTCCTCTAGTCTACCGTATATGACCTTACAGAATACTTTTCCGATGTTACTACTAACTGATATCCCCCTATAGTTATCTAGAACTTCCTTATCCCCCTTTTTGTGTATGAACGACACCTTACTTTCCCTCCACTCTCTGGGGACCTCTTGCTTTCGCAGAGCCAGGTTGAAAAGGTTTGTCAGGACTTCAATAAGTGCCTCCCCTCCATTTTTGAGGAATTCGTTCGGAATTTCATCAGTCCCTCCCGCTTTACCATTTTTTAATTTCGAGACCACGTTCCGCACTTCTTCTGCCGTTATTTCGCTACATACACGATTGGATAGGTTCTCCTCCACCAGTGTATTTCTTTTTGGTGGGGACCCACTGCCCCATCGCCTATCGTTTATCTTTTCCCAGTGCTTGACTAACTCTGAAGCGATACGGCCTTTATCTTCTGTACTTTCCCCATCCACTTTGATACTCTGCACACTACTTTTCCCCCGTTTATTTACCCAGTTCCAAAATACGTTTGAGCTCGAACCCCCTGTTTTCTTTATTGTTCTGGCAAGACTGCAATTGCGCTCCTTCCTATTATTATTCTTTATCTCATTCACCTTTTTCCGTGCCAGTTCATATTCTCCTTTCATTAGTCTCGTGTCATTGTTATCCACCCCTTTAAGCTTCCTACTTCTTCTGTAAGCAGCGCATTTTACCTTCCTTTCTTTTATAGCCTTTTTCAGTCCCTCGTTAACCCTGTATCCAAGCTCTCTCGTTGGGACCCTCACCCTTCCTATACAATCCTTCCCTGCCTCTGTTAGGCTATTTACTATGCCATCTGAAATACTCTGGACATTTGCATCCCTAGGTATACACTCAAGACTTGGTTTTAGTTTTTCCCGAAACTGCTTCCAGTCGGCTCCTTATTGTAGTCCCCAAACTTCCTTGAAGGTATTTCTGTCTCTATTCGTCTTTTTGCCCATAATCTTAACTGTTATCAGGTTGTGATCACTACCCAAGTCATTTTTTCCCTCGTCATCTATTTCTACATCTATGACCTCCCTCCATACGCTAACGTCAGTGAGTATATAATCAATTATTGTTTTCTTATCGTTCCTCTCCCAGGTCCATTTACCCTTACATTTCGCATCCCTGTTCAGGATCTTTAAACCAAGCTCTTTTGATAGGTCCAACATCTTCCTCCCATTCGTGTTAATTTTCCTATCACCTCCCTGTATGCCCTCCTCCTTATCCCCGATGTGCCCACTGAAGTCCCCCATTAGGACAATACTGAACCCTCTGCTTTCAAGCTCTGTGATATTCGATCTAAGAGTTGTATATATTGAGTCATTCCACTCGGGCTTACTTCCCTCCACTGCTAAGTATACAACACCAACGGCAACCCTCCTGCTTCCTAACTTGATTTTTGCCCAGACTATTTCATTGGATACTGGAATCTGAGTCCTTGCTTCTGTGAGATCTGTAATCAATGAGGGCTGTAATTCCTCTTTAGCGTAGATGCCAACACCCCCACCCCGTTTCTGACCCTCAGTTCGCCCAGCTCCTATCCACACGCAACCCTTCATCTGATCAACCCGCTCATCCCGTCGTATCCACGTCTCACTTAGACCCATTATATCGAAGTCTCCTTCATCCATCATTGTTGATATTTCGCTTACTTTCTTGTGCAGACCCTGGATGTTGCAGTACCCAAACTTAATGAATCTTTGTTTTTTTGTCCTCACTGGCACATTATTATAACCCTGGTATGTCCCTGTGTTGTGCATGTTTGTTGTTCTTCCTATGTTCCCAGCATTTGTGCCCCTCTGGGTTATCGGCTGTGGTCCCCTACCCCCCTTTTCTCCAAAAAAGGCCCAGCCACCTGTAAAATGTTTTGGCCCAACAGGTCTGTACCCATCCTACTTAAATGCAATCCGTCTCGCCCATACAACTCTCCTTGTCCCCAGAATGAATCCCAGTGGTCAATGAAATGTATTCCCAAGTCTTTGCAGTGCTCTTCCAGCTCCTTGTTTAGTGCCATAATCCGCGAGTTCCTCTCATTCCCACCACCCATAACGGGGAGCACGCCTGAAACGATGATCCGAGCATTCCTGGTAAGTAGCTTACTAATTAGGTCCTTGTATGTGTCCACCAAACGAACTGATTTCCTCTCCCTGATGTTATTGGACCCCACATGTAATACCACTACCGGATCAGCCCCCGACCCAGCTACAATACCGTCCACTCTATCCCTCAGGTCCTCCACTTTAGCCCCCGGAAAGCACAGAACTGTTCTATTTTTACTGTCCGGACCACAGACAACCTTGTCGATCCCCCGAACTATGCTACTTCCCGCAACCACCAACTTACTTTTGGCCCTCGCCCTATTTATCTCCTCTAGTCTCCTATTGTTTACAGCGTCCTCTTCCTCTCCAACAGCCCCACTCGGAATCAATATCGGTATCGGTATCTTTGACCTAGGATTACTCCTATCCTTGTCCCTCCGTCTCTTTACAGGCCCTGAACTACCTGGACTACTCCCCTGGTCTTCTCCCGGATCCCTCCTCCTTTTTCCTGGCCTAGACCCCAAGCTACTATCTGTTGCAACTACCTCCATCCCCTCCTCTGTCTCTTCCGAATCGAGCACATCAAATCTGTTTCTGGTGCTGCACCCCCACTGCCTTTGGGCTTTACACCCCTATCTACCTGCTTCTCTGGCCCCCCTTTCCTACCACTTTTGATAGTCCACGCCAAACGCTTTACAGCATTGCTCCGGCCTGCCCCCCCCCCCCCCCCCCTCATCTGTCCTACGTACTTTTCTAGCAGCCCCCACCTCATCACCTACCTCATTCACATCAAAGGTTCTACCCCCATGTTTCCTCTTGGAACCACCGACAACCATCCACCCTTCTCGGAATGTTACTTTCACAGGCGTAACTCCAGACAGCCCCGCCCTACCAAGTTTTCCCTTCAGCTCAGCAATCTCCCCCTCAAACTTAACAATTGTCTCAAGTAGGCGGAGGATTTCCTGACAGTTTGCACATACCTCTCCATATCCCATCGAACGACAGTCCCCATACATCATAGAACACTGTTTACAAACTTCAAGCCCAATATAGCCATCGGTGGCCCCACCAACCCGGCTCTGACCGACACCCCCAGTGACCTCTGTCTGCACACCAATACTTACCCCGTTGGCACCGTTGACCTGGACCGCGATATTACACGTATTTACCTCCATACTTACCTCCGTCTGAACAGACTTGCTCGCCATCATCAAAACACAATTACGCGATCGGACAGGGAAAACTGTACACACGCGACAAAAGGCAACACGACGAACCGTTCGACAACTTAGCGCTCACAGTTTTATTTAAGACCTCCTAACTTTGTCCCAGTTACTATACTAAACTACCTCCCCACAAAGTTGAATAAAATAACCTGAAAATGAAATATATATGATTAGTAAACAATAAAAATACTTAATTTCGATTCGTAGCCAAGGAGACTTCTTCTGTATATGTATAGGAGCTATATAGGGCCTTGGAATCTCACTTATGGAATCCCACTTATAGAATACCTTTTATAGAATCATTATGGAATCCCCTTTTGAAAACGTCTGGCCTTCAGCTCCACTTTTTGCAAGATGAAGATTAGAGTCGTATTTGGAGCCACTCGTTCGACCAATTACTCTGTGGCTTACTTGCTCGATGGGATTCTAGTCGTTTGATCAATCGGAGATAGTTAACAAGCCTGCACAAGTGCAACAAGTCAAATAGTAATAGTACAAGGAACTAATGGTACAAAGCTTCGAGGGTGGTAGAAATTTTAGTATTGGTTGACTACGAACGAGGTTATAGGACAGGAAATTGAAGACAATATGTAAACAGATGGCAACGCTATCTATGTAGGAACTGTGAGATGATCGACTCGTCAGGAGTGAGGGGGGAGGGGGGCGGTTCTGATGATCACCAAAAACTCATGTTTTAGAAAGGTTGTCGTGTGATACATCATTTTAAAGGTCTCGACGCGTGTAATCCGATTATTTGGTATTTGCCAGGTCCCTAGGGGCTGAGGCTTAGAGGCATAAAAATAAAAACATTCAAGTTTTAAAAAGGTTTGTTGTCATGTGATACATCATTTTAGCCCGAATATTTGTTTTTTGTGTCTCCTCAACGGGTGGGACTGAGGGTTGGGACCTCCAACCCCAAATTTTAGAAAGGATGTCAGGTGATACATCATTTTAAAGCTCTCGATTTGAATATTCCGAATAGGAAGTGTCCAACCCTCTCTGAGGGGGTGGGGCTGAGGAGCATAAATTTAAGTTTTAGAAAGGTATTCGTGTCATATATCATTTTAAAAGTCTTGACTTAAATATATCGAATATGAAGTATCCGACCCTTCCCTAGGGGTGGGGCTGAGGGAATGTAAGAGCGTGTCTGCTCGTATCCGATGGTATGCGTTAAAATTAACATAAGTCTAAGACCGTTTAAGCCGTGGCTTCTGAACAAGTAAACCAAGAGGAGAGATTGTGGATCTAGTTGCTTCTTACCCTGCATGCCACTGCCAGCTATAGCGGCGAAAGAGCCCACGTGCATTCGATAGCTAGTTATGTCACACATCGAGTGGATTTAGGAACTTGTGAAGAAATGTAGTGGGTCCAATCGTCCGCACAGGATGGCATACTCTGGTCAATTTTTCTTGGGTCATATCGGTGGAGAGAACAGAACTAGAAAGTGAGAACAGAAATTCAATCAAGAATGAGAACAATATATTTACATGTACAAGAAGTAATGGTGTTGAGACACAAAACGAATTCATGTTAGGAACACGCTTTCCAGCAACTGGTGTATTCAACCATGGGGTACTGGTAGCGTATGATTCTTGGGACTAATTTTCGATGGCATTTTCAAGTAGTTTGCTTAGTTTGTTTTGTAGTAAAATACTAGGAATAGTAGTGGATGCATGCATGTCGACATGGGGCTCCAAGCATCGGCCCATGACGCCATGGCATCCCATGGTAGAACCATGGCCTGTCATGCCACCCTGGACCGTGCTACCAAGGACCGTTCTATCCCATCACAAGTAAATACGCAAAACTTTCCGATCTTCACGGTACGAAAGATGAGGACTGAAAGGTTTACTGACGTTTAGGCCTTTGGACGTTTCGGCCTGGACGTTTCGGCCTCCAATCGGGCCGAAACATCCTGCCTATCGGGCCGAAACGTCCTGGGTTTTAGTGAATTTTTTTTTACAAATTTTGGAACTTAATTTCCTCCATGTTGATGGTCACAAAAAGTTGTCTTTGAATAAAAAAACGATCTTACCTTTATCGAAGATTAATTTATCCGTAAAAATCCATGAAATAACTTTAGCAGGAATTAATGATATTTTATATTATTTGTAAGCACAAATAAAGTATGTTCACTGATGTTGAAGGCGCATCGAAATACATGAAATACAAGATTTTCCCAGAAAGTGTTGTTTTGACAAAACAAAAAGCCAATACTTTGTTTGACACTTCTGATTAAAAGTTACTGATGAACTTTTTGAGTTTGTTTATACAAGCTTTTCGGAATAAAAGTGACTGATGAACTGTTTGTATGTGTTGATACAGCACTCTCGATATGGTATCTTTGGTGACTCCTGATCAACCGACGACAATGGGTTCAGAGTCGCAAGGGATTTGTAAATCCCACATCGTCCTTGCGCGCTAAAACCTTTCATTCATTCAATGGGTTCAGATATTTTTGTGTTTTCTGAGGAGACTTCTGATCTACCGATAGAATATGTATAAATAATGTATCCAAATGTTTGTAAATAATGTATTTCTTAACAATAAAATGAAGGTAAACTGCATTTTCGTTCCGTTGTAATTATATACAAAGATAAGTTCTATAATAATAATAACAACACTTTGGCCGGTCGCTGGTTTGTCGCGGTTCTCGTATGAGAAGGCCTTGGTTACCCATGTTCTACCAACTGCCTCCCCCTATTCCCGCGCTTCTTCTCTCCTCCCAACACTCGGAGACGAACTGCTTGATGATATCCCTTGCCCCATTCTTCCCAATCTCTCCGATTAGTATATTAACCCTCTCCTTTGAGTCGCCCCCTAACCACATGTCCTTCATTCTCCCATCCCAATTCTCCATTATACTCCCCGTGAATCTTGTTCTTTTAGACTGGTATTTTGGGCATTCTATAAGAAAGTGTTCCAGGGTCTCCACCACGCCCACGTTACACATCTGGCACTCCTTTTCACTGTTTTTCCCAATTTTTCCCCTCAGCTCCAAGGACCGCGACCTCAGCTTGAACAACAGTGACCCCCAAAGGTGCCATCAAGGTACTCTTCAAAACCAGGCTTCTCTTTATCACGCAGGCCACCCAAAGATCTCTTTGATTTGACCCCCTATCGCCAATTACGGTTACAATCCTCCATGACCCTTTCTCTGACGATCTTTTTGCCCTGGTTTAGTTTAAACAGTATTTATTCAATAATTGACATGTGTATACATTTCACAAAAACATTTGACTAACAAAAAATGAACAACACTAGATACAAAAAGTATACACAAAACAAGAAAGCATATTGTTGTGTATTAGAGGGATTCGACAGAAAGCTGAAGCTTATGTGGGTCGTCTCCCTGTCAACGTATAACTTACTCCTGTAGGTGGTACAGATGAACGGAAGAGCCCAAACGTCGTTGAATGAAGGCCGATATCCTCCCTTCATTGTAAATTTACTACGTTAGTTGCTACGATTGGAGATCAAGCGGGTTAAGCGTCACATCAGAATAGATAGGGAGCAGAGGGAGGCGCCTCGACTGCCAGGCAACGACGTGTGGGATTGTTTAAACTTCAATGTGAAATGAAGGGAAAAACAGAAGAAAGAATAGACGCACTGATAGATCGAAAGAAGAGGAAAGGAACTAATATGATGCAGACAGCTTGAATACATGATACATAGAGATTATCACCATTATGCGGATGCAAAGGAGCATGGGACCTCCACTGACAGCACACGACGAGTCGAGGACCAGTCGCGATTTATCCCCAGAGGCCGGTACAAGACTCCGACGCACATGCAACAGATGATAATGATGTATTTATCAGGCAATATCTTGGGAATAAGTCTGAGTTAATACAGACCAAGTACATGTTGAATGTATGTTAAGTAAAATTTACACACAAGAGAATCGTAAGTAGGCAACTTATTAACTTCTAGTTCATTTAGTAGCGAATTAGGTGAAGTAAACATCAAGGCGCTAGAAGTTGGAAGGCGCGAGAGGGCATTCCACAACAGGCGTTAGACTTTCCCACTCGAAATGGGGGTGGGAACGTAGTGTTGGGTTTCAACTAGTGGAATCGCTTGCTTGATAAAATGAAGTCATGTACAACTTCGAAAATAAGGCAGTTTTCATCGTTATTCAAGAATTCTGAGCCAAATAGAAGCGTGGGCGTATCTGCTACATATGGGAGTAGATTAATCGTATAATTACGAGCGTTTGAGAACAAAGGACAATGAAAGAAAAAGTGGTCAGTAGTTTCACGTTCACCACACTGGCAGAAGGGACTGGGTGATAGGTGATTATCGAAAAGGTGGGAATTAAGACTGCTACAGTGCAACCGCAGCCTACAATGGTATATTTGAGCCCTGCGAGATTTTGCATTACTATAGAACTTTGGTGGTCTTTGGTTACCATTACTGAGAAACGTTTTAAAGTTAATCAATGACGAGTTCTCACGGACAGGTAACGGCAACTTATTCCACTGGTCCGTAACGCTGGGGATGAAAGAAGACTGATACAATTGCGTTCGGCAAACAGGAACTCGGTGGTTTTCACTGGATCGAAGACTGCGTGATGAATTCGTCAAGGAGATAAGTGGTGGAACTTTGTTGGAAATGTATGGAGGTGACATGTGATGATACATTTTGAAGAACTGAATTAGTTTATGTTTGTGGCGTCTTTCTTGCAAGGATTCCCACCGGGTTTCCGAATATAATAACGATTTACTGACACTAACTGTTGCTCCGGTGATGATTCTTGCTGCTGCAATTTGTATTTTTTCGTGTTCCGCGACATTTGTCACAGAACAATTATCCCAGACAGTGTCTGCGTATTCAAGAAGTGGCCTAATAAAGGCGAAATATATTTTTTCCAGGACACTGCGATCGAGGTTAAATTTATGTCTCCTCAACAAGTCTAGGCGAGACCAGGCTTTGGAGCAAATGTGGTTAATGTGATTGTTCCATGTACATGTATTATTTAGTATGAGTCCTAGGTGTTTATGGTCAGAAACTTCCGATACTTGTGAGCCACCTAAATACAAGGGTGGGTGAGAGTTAGGATTGCTTTTACGCGATATACACATACTTTCAGTTTTGTTGGGATTGAACTCGACCAACCATGTTTTGGCCCAATGCTCGATTGTAGCCAAATCGTTATTAATTATGACCGCGGCTTGCTCTGGGTTTTCAATGATTAGATATAATGACGTATCGTCAGCAAAGAGGCGAATACTGCTGAGTAAGTCGCTAGTTATATCGTTTATGTATATCAAGAACAGTAAAGGTCCAAGTATAGACCCCTGGGGTACACCGGCATTGATTGGTCTCCATGACGACGACTCAGAGGCTATCACAATTCGCTGCGACCTATCCGAGAGATACGATTTTAGAAATAAAAGTAGTTCACCTGAAACGCCAATACTCTCCAGTTTGTGAATAAGACCAGCATGCCATACCTTATCAAACGCCTTACTGACATCACAGAAAACCACCCTAACTTCTTTGCCTTCATCAAGCGCACGACAGAATTCGTCATAAATGTCAGTCAGTTGGAGGACAGTTGAATCACTTGGTGTAAAACCTGACTGAAATTGACTGAGGATATTATTTTCACTCAAAAACTGCCACAGGCGTTTGAAGACACATTTTTCAAATAATTTTCCAACACAGCTAATCAACGATATCGGGCGATAATTAGTGACTGAGTTTGAGGGCTGTTTTTTAGAATTGGGGAGACATTTGCTTTTTTCCATAATGAAGGAAAGTACGAATTATTCAGTAAAATGTTGAATAAAATTGAGAGTGGTTCGCAGAGAGAGGATCTACATTCTTTTAGAAGACGCGGGCTTATTTGATCGGGACCAGATGCCTTGGACACCTTTATCGACTTCATTGCGGCGTATACTTCACTGCAATGTAGGGTAATACTCTCAATACGCTGGGAAACATGGGATGGTGGATCTGGTAAGAAAGCATTCGAGTCGTCAACTGTCGAAATAGAACAGAAGTATTCATTGAACACTTCAGCTTTCTCAACACTTGAAGAATATATTTTGTTTTGATGAATCAGGGTGGGAATTCCTGATGCATTAATATAATAACTCTTTGGCCAGCCGCTGATTTGTCGCGGTCCTCATAAGAGAAGGCCATCATTCCCCCTGCACCCCACCCCCTCTTCCCCTCCTCTCCTCCCAGCATTCAGATATAAACTGCTTAATAGTGTCCCTCACTTCCTCTTTTTCAATTTCTTCAATAAGCATTCCTACCCTCTCCCTCGTGTCCCCCTTCAGCCATCTATCCTTTGTTTCTTCACCCCACTTCTGCATTATTCTTCCAGTAAATTTTATTCTATGAGGTATATACTGTGGGCATTCCAAGAGAAAATGTTCCAGGGTCTCCACTACTCCAGAGTGGCACATTTGGCATCCCTTTTCCCCATCTCTCCCAATTTTTCCCCGAAGCTCCAGTGATCTTGATCTCAGTTTGAACAGCAGTGACCCTCCAAAGGTGCCATCTAGGTACTTCTCAAAAGCTGGCTTTTCTTTATATTGTAACCCCTGCAGTGATCTTTTCACGCTAACCCCTGCTCGCCAGTTTCGATTGCAATCTTCCATGACTCTCTCTTTGACAAACCTTTTGCCTTCTTTCATTCCTACTTCTATGTTTGTGACCTCTATAGAGTAATTGTCCATTAGTTCCCTCACATGTTTTGACCACCCCGTTTCTATATTAGAATTCCAAATGGTATCGAGCATCAATTTGCACCACCGGTTGTCAGGCAGGTTTCTCAAGTAGTTAAAGTAACACAGTTTTCCCAAATCTACCCTGTCCTTGATTTTCATCCACCCAAGCTCCCCCCTTACTGCTTCCAAAGCTGCAGCATTACTCGACCCTGTTATCCATCTGCCGGCATCATTTTGAGTATTTTCCAACTTCTTAGTAACGGTTTGGTTTAATGGAATCACGTCCGTGCCATACGTTATACTTGGTAAACCCACCCTCTCCCACAGTGTTTTCCCCACAAAGACCTTGTTGAAACTATTTTTCCCTAAAAGTTTTAGTTGGTTCAGAATTCTTTTCCCCTTCAGAATCAGTTTGGCTGAGTAATTTCTGTACACCCCTCTTCCCGTTATATTTATGCTTACCCCTAGATACTCATACTCTCCCGTTTCTCCTACAGTGATTTGTTTGCTTTCCCCTTCGGGGACTGAGAACTCCCCCACTCTCCATCTCTTCGTCATATCTACCTTGCGTCCAACGGGTATTACCTTGCTTTTATTTTCATTTAGTTCGAGCCGCCAAGTGTTCCCATATCTACCAACAATTTCCAGCAGTTTCTCTAGCCCCTGTTCAGTTCTAGACATTAACACCATGTCGTCCGCAAAGAATAAGCCTGGTATCTTTATGTCTCCAACATTTACCCCCTCCGCACTCTGAATTAGTTCGTCCCCTAAATCTTTAACATACAATGCAAACAAAATCGGTGAAAAGATACACCCCTGCTTGAGGCCTATATCCATAGGGACTCGTTTTGTAGTGATACTCCCTAGACTGAGTTGGCTTTGCACATCTGTATACAGTGCTTTCATGATTCCCACAAAGTCACCCCCCAGTCCGATGCCCTCGAGCTTTCGCCACATACCTTCCCTCCACACTCGGTCGTACGCTTTTTTCACATCTAGAAATGCCAGAAACATCTTTTTCTTTTCAGCCTTTGTTGATTCTATCAGTTGGGTGAGTGTAAATAGGTGATCAGTGACTCTTCGTCCTTTCCTGAAACCATTTTGAATTTCTCCTAAAAAACCTTTCTCTTCTATAACTTCCTCTAGTCTACCGTATATGACCTTACAGAATACTTTTCCGATGTTACTACTAACTGATATCCCCCTATAGTTATCTAGAACTTCCTTATCCCCCTTTTTGTGTATGAACGACACCTTACTTTCCCTCCACTCTCTGGGGACCTCTTGCTTTCGCAGAGCCAGGTTGAAAAGGTTTGTCAGGACTTCAATAAGTGCCTCCCCTCCATTTTTGAGGAATTCGTTCGGAATTTCATCAGTCCCTCCCGCTTTACCATTTTTTAATTTCGAGACCACGTTCCGCACTTCTTCTGCCGTTATTTCGCTACATACACGATTGGATAGGTTCTCCTCCACCAGTGTATTTCTTTTTGGTGGGGACCCACTGCCCCATCGCCTATCGTTTATCTTTTCCCAGTGCTTGACTAACTCTGAAGCGATACGGCCTTTATCTTCTGTACTTTCCCCATCCACTTTGATACTCTGCACACTACTTTTCCCCCGTTTATTTACCCAGTTCCAAAATACGTTTGAGCTCGAACCCCCTGTTTTCTTTATTGTTCTGGCAAGACTGCAATTGCGCTCCTTCCTATTATTATTCTTTATCTCATTCACCTTTTTCCGTGCCAGTTCATATTCTCCTTTCATTAGTCTCGTGTCATTGTTATCCACCCCTTTAAGCTTCCTACTTCTTCTGTAAGCAGCGCATTTTACCTTCCTTTCTTTTATAGCCTTTTTCAGTCCCTCGTTAACCCTGTATCCAAGCTCTCTCGTTGGGACCCTCACCCTTCCTATACAATCCTTCCCTGCCTCTGTTAGGCTATTTACTATGCCATCTGAAATACTCTGGACATTTGCATCCCTAGGTATACACTCAAGACTTGGTTTTAGTTTTTCCCGAAACTGCTTCCAGTCGGCTCCTTATTGTAGTCCCCAAACTTCCTTGAAGGTATTTCTGTCTCTATTCGTCTTTTTGCCCATAATCTTAACTGTTATCAGGTTGTGATCACTACCCAAGTCATTTTTTCCCTCGTCATCTATTTCTACATCTATGACCTCCCTCCATACGCTAACGTCAGTGAGTATATAATCAATTATTGTTTTCTTATCGTTCCTCTCCCAGGTCCATTTACCCTTACATTTCGCATCCCTGTTCAGGATCTTTAAACCAAGCTCTTTTGATAGGTCCAACATCTTCCTCCCATTCGTGTTAATTTTCCTATCACCTCCCTGTATGCCCTCCTCCTTATCCCCGATGTGCCCACTGAAGTCCCCCATTAGGACAATACTGAACCCTCTGCTTTCAAGCTCTGTGATATTCGATCTAAGAGTTGTATATATTGAGTCATTCCACTCGGGCTTACTTCCCTCCACTGCTAAGTATACAACACCAACGGCAACCCTCCTGCTTCCTAACTTGATTTTTGCCCAGACTATTTCATTGGATACTGGAATCTGAGTCCTTGCTTCTGTGAGATCTGTAATCAATGAGGGCTGTAATTCCTCTTTAGCGTAGATGCCAACACCCCCACCCCGTTTCTGACCCTCAGTTCGCCCAGCTCCTATCCACAAGCAACCCTTCATCTGATCAACCCGCTCATCCCGTCGTATCCACGTCTCACTTAGACCCATTATATCGAAGTCTCCTTCATCCATCATTGTTGATATTTCGCTTACTTTCTTGTGCAGACCCTGGATGTTGCAGTACCCAAACTTAATGAATCTTTGTTTTTTTGTCCTCACTGGCACATTATTATAACCCTGGTATGTCCCTGTGTTGTGCATGTTTGTTGTTCTTCCTATGTTCCCAGCATTTGTGCCCCTCTGGGTTATCGGCTGTGGTCCCCTACCCCCCTTTTCTCCAAAAAAGGCCCAGCCACCTGTAAAATGTTTTGGCCCAACAGGTCTGTACCCATCCTACTTAAATGCAATCCGTCTCGCCCATACAACTCTCCTTGTCCCCAGAATGAATCCCAGTGGTCAATGAAATGTATTCCCAAGTCTTTGCAGTGCTCTTCCAGCTCCTTGTTTAGTGCCATAATCCGCGAGTTCCTCTCATTCCCACCACCCATAACGGGGAGCACGCCTGAAACGATGATCCGAGCATTCCTGGTAAGTAGCTTACTAATTAGGTCCTTGTATGTGTCCACCAAACGAACTGATTTCCTCTCCCTGATGTTATTGGACCCCACATGTAATACCACTACCGGATCAGCCCCCGACCCAGCTACAATACCGTCCACTCTATCCCTCAGGTCCTCCACTTTAGCCCCCGGAAAGCACAGAACTGTTCTATTTTTACTGTCCGGACCACAGACAACCTTGTCGATCCCCCGAACTATGCTACTTCCCGCAACCACCAACTTACTTTTGGCCCTCGCCCTATTTATCTCCTCTAGTCTCCTATTGTTTACAGCGTCCTCTTCCTCTCCAACAGCCCCACTCGGAATCAATATCGGTATCGGTATCTTTGACCTAGGATTACTCCTATCCTTGTCCCTCCGTCTCTTTACAGGCCCTGAACTACCTGGACTACTCCCCTGGTCTTCTCCCGGATCCCTCCTCCTTTTTCCTGGCCTAGACCCCAAGCTACTATCTGTTGCAACTACCTCCATCCCCTCCTCTGTCTCTTCCGAATCGAGCACATCAAATCTGTTTCTGGTGCTGCACCCCCACTGCCTTTGGGCTTTACACCCCTATCTACCTGCTTCTCTGGCCCCCCTTTCCTACCACTTTTGATAGTCCACGCCAAACGCTTTACAGCATTGCTCCGGCCTGCCCCCCCCCCCCCCCTCATCTGTCCTACGTACTTTTCTAGCAGCCCCCACCTCATCACCTACCTCATTCACATCAAAGGTTCTACCCCCATGTTTCCTCTTGGAACCACCGACAACCATCCACCCTTCTCGGAATGTTACTTTCACAGGCGTAACTCCAGACAGCCCCGCCCTACCAAGTTTTCCCTTCAGCTCAGCAATCTCCCCCTCAAACTTAACAATTGTCTCAAGTAGGCGGAGGATTTCCTGACAGTTTGCACATACCTCTCCATATCCCATCGAACGACAGTCCCCATACATCATAGAACACTGTTTACAAACTTCAAGCCCAATATAGCCATCGGTGGCCCCACCAACCCGGCTCTGACCGACACCCCCAGTGACCTCTGTCTGCACACCAATACTTACCCCGTTGGCACCGTTGACCTGGACCGCGATATTACACGTATTTACCTCCATACTTACCTCCGTCTGAACAGACTTGCTCGCCATCATCAAAACACAATTACGCGATCGGACAGGGAAAACTGTACACACGCGACAAAAGGCAACACGACGAACCGTTCGACAACTTAGCGCTCACAGTTTTATTTAAGACCTCCTAACTTTGTCCCAGTTACTATACTAAACTACCTCCCCACAAAGTTGAATAAAATAACCTGAAAATGAAATATATATGATTAGTAAACAATAAAAATACTTAATTTCGATTCGTAGCCAAGGAGACTTCTTCTGTATATGTATAGGAGCTATATAGGGCCTTGGAATCTCACTTATGGAATCCCACTTATAGAATACCTTTTATAGAATCATTATGGAATCCCCTTTTGAAAACGTCTGGCCTTCAGCTCCACTTTTTGCAAGATGAAGATTAGAGTCGTATTTGGAGCCACTCGTTCGACCAATTACTCTGTGGCTTACTTGCTCGATGGGATTCTAGTCGTTTGATCAATCGGAGATAGTTAGCAAGCCTGCACAAGTGCAACAAGTCAAATAGTAATAGTACAAGGAACTAATGGTACAAAGCTTCGAGGGTGGTAGAAATTTTAGTATTGGTTGACTACGAACGAGGTTATAGGACAGGAAATTGAAGACAATATGTAAACAGATGGCAACGCTATCTATGTAGGAACTGTGAGATGATCGACTCGTCGGGAGTGAGGGGGGAGGGGGGCGGTTCTGATGATCACCAAAAACTCATGTTTTAGAAAGGTTGTCGTGTGATACATCATTTTAAAGGTCTCGACGCGTGTAATCCGATTATTTGGTATTTGCCAGGTCCCTAGGGGCTGAGGCTTAGAGGCATAAAAATAAAAACATTCAAGTTTTAAAAAGGTTTGTTGTCATGTGATACATCATTTTAGCCCGAATATTTGTTTTTTGTGTCTCCTCAACGGGTGGGACTGAGGGTTGGGACCTCCAACCCCAAATTTTAGAAAGGATGTCAGGTGATACATCATTTTAAAGCTCTCGATTTGAATATTCCGAATAGGAAGTGTCCAACCCTCTCTGAGGGGGTGGGGCTGAGGAGCATAAATTTAAGTTTTAGAAAGGTATTCGTGTCATATATCATTTTAAAAGTCTTGACTTAAATATATCGAATATGAAGTATCCGACCCTTCCCTAGGGGTGGGGCTGAGGGAATGTAAGAGCGTGTCTGCTCGTATCCGATGGTATGCGTTAAAATTAACATAAGTCTAAGACCGTTTAAGCCGTGGCTTCTGAACAAGTAAACCAAGAGGAGAGATTGTGGATCTAGTTGCTTCTTACCCTGCATGCCACTGCCAGCTATAGCGGCGAAAGAGCCCACGTGCATTCGATAGCTAGTTATGTCACACATCGAGTGGATTTAGGAACTTGTGAAGAAATGTAGTGGGTCCAATCGTCCGCACAGGATGGCATACTCTGGTCAATTTTTCTTGGGTCATATCGGTGGAGAGAACAGAACTAGAAAGTGAGAACAGAAATTCAATCAAGAATGAGAACAATATATTTACATGTACAAGAAGTAATGGTGTTGAGACACAAAACGAATTCATGTTAGGAACACGCTTTCCAGCAACTGGTGTATTCAACCATGGGGTACTGGTAGCGTATGATTCTTGGGACTAATTTTCGATGGCATTTTCAAGTAGTTTGCTTAGTTTGTTTTGTAGTAAAATACTAGGAATAGTAGTGGATGCATGCATGTCGACATGGGGCTCCAAGCATCGGCCCATGACGCCATGGCATCCCATGGTAGAACCATGGCCTGTCATGCCACCCTGGACCGTGCTACCAAGGACCGTTCTATCCCATCACAAGTAAATCGCAAAACTTTCCGATCTTCACGGTACGAAAGATGAGGACTGAAAGGTTTACTGACGTTTAGGCCTTTGGACGTTTCGGCCTGGACGTTTCGGCCTCCAATCGGGCCGAAACATCCTGCCTATCGGGCCGAAACGTCCTGGGTTTTAGTGAATTTTTTTTTACAAATTTTGGAACTTAATTTCCTCCATGTTGATGGTCACAAAAAGTTGTCTTTGAATAAAAAAACGATCTTACCTTTATCGAAGATTAATTTATCCGTAAAAATCCATGAAATAACTTTAGCAGGAATTAATGATATTTTATATTATTTGTAAGCACAAATAAAGTATGTTCACTGATGTTGAAGGCGCATCGAAATACATGAAATACAAGATTTTCCCAGAAAGTGTTGTTTTGACAAAACAAAAAGCCAATACTTTGTTTGACACTTCTGATTAAAAGTTACTGATGAACTTTTTGAGTTTGTTTATACAAGCTTTTCGGAATAAAAGTGACTGATGAACTGTTTGTATGTGTTGATACAGCACTCTCGATATGGTATCTTTGGTGACTCCTGATCAACCGACGACAATGGGTTCAGAGTCGCAAGGGATTTGTAAATCCCACATCGTCCTTGCGCGCTAAAACCTTTCATTCATTCAATGGGTTCAGATATTTTTGTGTTTTCTGAGGAGACTTCTGATCTACCGATAGAATATGTATAAATAATGTATCCAAATGTTTGTAAATAATGTATTTCTTAACAATAAAATGAAGGTAAACTGCATTTTCGTTCCGTTGTAATTATATACAAAGATAAGTTCTATAATAATAATAACAACACTTTGGCCGGTCGCTGGTTTGTCGCGGTTCTCGTATGAGAAGGCCTTGGTTACCCATGTTCTACCAACTGCCTCCCCCTATTCCCGCGCTTCTTCTCTCCTCCCAACACTCGGAGACGAACTGCTTGATGATATCCCTTGCCCCATTCTTCCCAATCTCTCCGATTAGTATATTAACCCTCTCCTTTGAGTCGCCCCCTAACCACATGTCCTTCATTCTCCCATCCCAATTCTCCATTATACTCCCCGTGAATCTTGTTCTTTTAGACTGGTATTTTGGGCATTCTATAAGAAAGTGTTCCAGGGTCTCCACCACGCCCACGTTACACATCTGGCACTCCTTTTCACTGTTTTTCCCAATTTTTCCCCTCAGCTCCAAGGACCGCGACCTCAGCTTGAACAACAGTGACCCCCAAAGGTGCCATCAAGGTACTCTTCAAAACCAGGCTTCTCTTTATCACGCAGGCCACCCAAAGATCTCTTTGATTTGACCCCCTATCGCCAATTACGGTTACAATCCTCCATGACCCTTTCTCTGACGATCTTTTTGCCCTGGTTTAGTTTAAACAGTATTTATTCAATAATTGACATGTGTATACATTTCACAAAAACATTTGACTAACAAAAAATGAACAACACTAGATACAAAAAGTATACACAAAACAAGAAAGCATATTGTTGTGTATTAGAGGGATTCGACAGAAAGCTGAAGCTTATGTGGGTCGTCTCCCTGTCAACGTATAACTTACTCCTGTAGGTGGTACAGATGAACGGAAGAGCCCAAACGTCGTTGCATGAAGGCCGATATCCTCCCTTCATTGTAAATTTACTACGTTAGTTGCTACGATTGGAGATCAAGCGGGTTAAGCGTCACATCAGAATAGATAGGGAGCAGAGGGAGGCGCCTCGACTGCCAGGCAACGACGTGTGGGATTGTTTAAACTTCAATGTGAAATGAAGGGAAAAACAGAAGAAAGAATAGACGCACTGATAGATCGAAAGAAGAGGAAAGGAACTAATATGATGCAGACAGCTTGAATACATGATACATAGAGATTATCACCATTATGCGGATGCAAAGGAGCATGGGACCTCCACTGACAGCACACGACGAGTCGAGGACCAGTCGCGATTTATCCCCAGAGGCCGGTACAAGACTCCGACGCACATGCAACAGATGATAATGATGTATTTATCAGGCAATATCTTGGGAATAAGTCTGAGTTAATACAGACCAAGTACATGTTGAATGTATGTTAAGTAAAATTTACACACAAGAGAATCGTAAGTAGGCAACTTATTAACTTCTAGTTCATTTAGTAGCGAATTAGGTGAAGTAAACATCAAGGCGCTAGAAGTTGGAAGGCGCGAGAGGGCATTCCACAACAGGCGTTAGACTTTCCCACTCGAAATGGGGGTGGGAACGTAGTGTTGGGTTTCAACTAGTGGAATCGCTTGCTTGATAAAATGAAGTCATGTACAACTTCGAAAATAAGGCAGTTTTCATCGTTATTCAAGAATTCTGAGCCAAATAGAAGCGTGGGCGTATCTGCTACATATGGGAGTAGATTAATCGTATAATTACGAGCGTTTGAGAACAAAGGACAATGAAAGAAAAAGTGGTCAGTAGTTTCACGTTCACCACACTGGCAGAAGGGACTGGGTGATAGGTGATTATCGAAAAGGTGGGAATTAAGACTGCTACAGTGCAACCGCAGCCTACAATGGTATATTTGAGCCCTGCGAGATTTTGCATTACTATAGAACTTTGGTGGTCTTTGGTTACCATTACTGAGAAACGTTTTAAAGTTAATCAATGACGAGTTCTCACGGACAGGTAACGGCAACTTATTCCACTGGTCCGTAACGCTGGGGATGAAAGAAGACTGATACAATTGCGTTCGGCAAACAGGAACTCGGTGGTTTTCACTGGATCGAAGACTGCGTGATGAATTCGTCAAGGAGATAAGTGGTGGAACTTTGTTGGAAATGTATGGAGGTGACATGTGATGATACATTTTGAAGAACTGAATTAGTTTATGTTTGTGGCGTCTTTCTTGCAAGGATTCCCACCGGGTTTCCGAATATAATAACGATTTACTGACACTAACTGTTGCTCCGGTGATGATTCTTGCTGCTGCAATTTGTATTTTTTCGTGTTCCGCGACATTTGTCACAGAACAATTATCCCAGACAGTGTCTGCGTATTCAAGAAGTGGCCTAATAAAGGCGAAATATATTTTTTCCAGGACACTGCGATCGAGGTTAAATTTATGTCTCCTCAACAAGTCTAGGCGAGACCAGGCTTTGGAGCAAATGTGGTTAATGTGATTGTTCCATGTACATGTATTATTTAGTATGAGTCCTAGGTGTTTATGGTCAGAAACTTCCGATACTTGTGAGCCACCTAAATACAAGGGTGGGTGAGAGTTAGGATTGCTTTTACGCGATATACACATACTTTCAGTTTTGTTGGGATTGAACTCGACCAACCATGTTTTGGCCCAATGCTCGATTGTAGCCAAATCGTTATTAATTATGACCGCGGCTTGCTCTGGGTTTTCAATGATTAGATATAATGACGTATCGTCAGCAAAGAGGCGAATACTGCTGAGTAAGTCGCTAGTTATATCGTTTATGTATATCAAGAACAGTAAAGGTCCAAGTATAGACCCCTGGGGTACACCGGCATTGATTGGTCTCCATGACGACGACTCAGAGGCTATCACAATTCGCTGCGACCTATCCGAGAGATACGATTTTAGAAATAAAAGTAGTTCACCTGAAACGCCAATACTCTCCAGTTTGTGAATAAGACCAGCATGCCATACCTTATCAAACGCCTTACTGACATCACAGAAAACCACCCTAACTTCTTTGCCTTCATCAAGCGCACGACAGAATTCGTCATAAATGTCAGTCAGTTGGAGGACAGTTGAATCACTTGGTGTAAAACCTGACTGAAATTGACTGAGGATATTATTTTCACTCAAAAACTGCCACAGGCGTTTGAAGACACATTTTTCAAATAATTTTCCAACACAGCTAATCAACGATATCGGGCGATAATTAGTGACTGAGTTTGAGGGCTGTTTTTTAGAATTGGGGAGACATTTGCTTTTTTCCATAATGAAGGAAAGTACGAATTATTCAGTAAAATGTTGAATAAAATTGAGAGTGGTTCGCAGAGAGAGGATCTACATTCTTTTAGAAGACGCGGGCTTATTTGATCGGGACCAGATGCCTTGGACACCTTTATCGACTTCATTGCGGCGTATACTTCACTGCAATGTAGGGTAATACTCTCAATACGCTGGGAAACATGGGATGGTGGATCTGGTAAGAAAGCATTCGAGTCGTCAACTGTCGAAATAGAACAGAAGTATTCATTGAACACTTCAGCTTTCTCAACACTTGAAGAATATATTTTGTTTTGATGAATCAGGGTGGGAATTCCTGATGCATTAATATAATAACTCTTTGGCCAGCCGCTGATTTGTCGCGGTCCTCATAAGAGAAGGCCATCATTCCCCCTGCACCCCACCCCCTCTTCCCCTCCTCTCCTCCCAGCATTCAGATATAAACTGCTTAATAGTGTCCCTCACTTCCTCTTTTTCAATTTCTTCAATAAGCATTCCTACCCTCTCCCTCGTGTCCCCCTTCAGCCATCTATCCTTTGTTTCTTCACCCCACTTCTGCATTATTCTTCCAGTAAATTTTATTCTATGAGGTATATACTGTGGGCATTCCAAGAGAAAATGTTCCAGGGTCTCCACTACTCCAGAGTGGCACATTTGGCATCCCTTTTCCCCATCTCTCCCAATTTTTCCCCGAAGCTCCAGTGATCTTGATCTCAGTTTGAACAGCAGTGACCCTCCAAAGGTGCCATCTAGGTACTTCTCAAAAGCTGGCTTTTCTTTATATTGTAACCCCTGCAGTGATCTTTTCACGCTAACCCCTGCTCGCCAGTTTCGATTGCAATCTTCCATGACTCTCTCTTTGACAAACCTTTTGCCTTCTTTCATTCCTACTTCTATGTTTGTGACCTCTATAGAGTAATTGTCCATTAGTTCCCTCACATGTTTTGACCACCCCGTTTCTATATTAGAATTCCAAATGGTATCGAGCATCAATTTGCACCACCGGTTGTCAGGCAGGTTTCTCAAGTAGTTAAAGTAACACAGTTTTCCCAAATCTACCCTGTCCTTGATTTTCATCCACCCAAGCTCCCCCCTTACTGCTTCCAAAGCTGCAGCATTACTCGACCCTGTTATCCATCTGCCGGCATCATTTTGAGTATTTTCCAACTTCTTAGTAACGGTTTGGTTTAATGGAATCACGTCCGTGCCATACGTTATACTTGGTAAACCCACCCTCTCCCACAGTGTTTTCCCCACAAAGACCTTGTTGAAACTATTTTTCCCTAAAAGTTTTAGTTGGTTCAGAATTCTTTTCCCCTTCAGAATCAGTTTGGCTGAGTAATTTCTGTACACCCCTCTTCCCGTTATATTTATGCTTACCCCTAGATACTCATACTCTCCCGTTTCTCCTACAGTGATTTGTTTGCTTTCCCCTTCGGGGACTGAGAACTCCCCCACTCTCCATCTCTTCGTCATATCTACCTTGCGTCCAACGGGTATTACCTTGCTTTTATTTTCATTTAGTTCGAGCCGCCAAGTGTTCCCATATCTACCAACAATTTCCAGCAGTTTCTCTAGCCCCTGTTCAGTTCTAGACATTAACACCATGTCGTCCGCAAAGAATAAGCCTGGTATCTTTATGTCTCCAACATTTACCCCCTCCGCACTCTGAATTAGTTCGTCCCCTAAATCTTTAACATACAATGCAAACAAAATCGGTGAAAAGATACACCCCTGCTTGAGGCCTATATCCATAGGGACTCGTTTTGTAGTGATACTCCCTAGACTGAGTTGGCTTTGCACATCTGTATACAGTGCGTTCATGATTCCCACAAAGTCACCCCCCAGTCCGATGCCCTCGAGCTTTCGCCACATACCTTCCCTCCACACTCGGTCGTACGCTTTTTTCACATCTAGAAATGCCAGAAACATCTTTTTCTTTTCAGCCTTTGTTGATTCTATCAGTTGGGTGAGTGTAAATAGGTGATCAGTGACTCTTCGTCCTTTCCTGAAACCATTTTGAATTTCTCCTAAAAAACCTTTCTCTTCTATAACTTCCTCTAGTCTACCGTATATGACCTTACAGAATACTTTTCCGATGTTACTACTAACTGATATCCCCCTATAGTTATCTAGAACTTCCTTATCCCCCTTTTTGTGTATGAACGACACCTTACTTTCCCTCCACTCTCTGGGGACCTCTTGCTTTCGCAGAGCCAGGTTGAAAAGGTTTGTCAGGACTTCAATAAGTGCCTCCCCTCCATTTTTGAGGAATTCGTTCGGAATTTCATCAGTCCCTCCCGCTTTACCATTTTTTAATTTCGAGACCACGTTCCGCACTTCTTCTGCCGTTATTTCGCTACATACACGATTGGATAGGTTCTCCTCCACCAGTGTATTTCTTTTTGGTGGGGACCCACTGCCCCATCGCCTATCGTTTATCTTTTCCCAGTGCTTGACTAACTCTGAAGCGATACGGCCTTTATCTTCTGTACTTTCCCCATCCACTTTGATACTCTGCACACTACTTTTCCCCCGTTTATTTACCCAGTTCCAAAATACGTTTGAGCTCGAACCCCCCGTTTTCTTTATTGTTCTGGCAAGACTGCAATTGCGCTCCTTCCTATTATTATCCTTTATCTCATTCACCTTTTTCCGTGCCAGTTCATATTCTCCTTTCATTAGTCTCGTGTCATTGTTATCCACCCCTTTAAGCTTCCTACTTCTTCTGTAAGCAGCGCATTTTACCTTCCTTTCTTTTATAGCCTTTTTCAGTCCCTCGTTAACCCTGTATCCAAGCTCTCTCGTTGGGGCCCTCACCCTTCCTATACACTCCTTCCCTGCCTCTGTTAGGCTATTTACTATGCCATCTGAAATACTCTGGACATTTGCATCCCTAGGTATACATTCAAGATTTTGTTTTAGTTTTTCCCGAAACTGCTTCCAGTCGGCTCCTTGTTTTAGTCCCCAAACTTCCTTGAAGGTATTTCTGTCTCTATTCGTCTTTTTGCCCATAATCTTAACTGTTATCAGGTTGTGATCACTACCCAAGTCATTTTTTCCCTCGTCATCTATTTCTACATCTATAACCTCCCTCCATACGCTAATGTCAGTGAGTATATAATCAATTATTGTTTTCTTATCGTTCCTCTCCCAGGTCCATTTACCCTTACATTTCGCATCCCTGTTCAGGATCTTTAAACCAAGCTCTTTTGATAGGTCCAACATCTTCCTCCCATTCGTGTTAATTTTCCTATCACCTCCCTGTATGCCCTCCTCCGTATCCCCGATGTGCCCATTGAAGTCCCCCATTAGGACAATACTGAACCCTCTGCTCCCAAGCTCTGTGATATTCGATCTAAGAGTTGTATATATTGAATCATTCCACTCGGGCTTACTTCCCTCCACTGCTAAGTATACAACACCAACGGCAACACTCCTGCTTCCTAACTTGATTTTTGCCCAGACTATTTCGTTGGATACTGGAATCTGAGTCCTTGCTTCTGTGAGATCTGTAATCAATGAGGGCTGTAATTCCTCTTTAGCGTAGATGCCAACACCCCCACCCCGTTTCTGACCCTCAGTTCGCCCAGCTCCTATCCACACGCAACCCTTCATCTGATCAACCCGCTCATCCCGTCGTATCCACGTCTCACTTAGACCCATTATATCGAAGTCTCCTTCGTCCATCATTGTTGATATTTCGCTTACTTTCTTGTGCAGACCCTGGATGTTGCAGTACCCAAACTTAATGAATCTTTGTTTTTTTTGTCATCACTGGCACATTATTACAACCCTGGTATGTCCCTGTATTGTGCATGTTTGTTGTTCTTCCTATGTTCCCAGCATTTTTGCCACTCTGGGTTACCGGCTGTGGTCCCCTACCCCCCTTTTCTCCAAAAAAGGCCCAGCCACCTGTAAGATTTTTTGGCCCAACAGGTCTGTACCCATCCTACTTAAATGCAATCCGTCTCGCCCATACAACTCTCCTTGTCCCCAGAATGAATCCCAGTGGTCAATGAAATGTACTCCCAAGTCTTTGCAGTGCTCTCCCAGCTCCTCGTTTAGTGCCATAATCCGCGAGTTCCTCTCATTCCCACTACCCATAACGGGGAGCACCCCTGAAACGATGATCCGAGCATTCCTGCTAAGTAGCTTACTAATTAGGTCCTTGTATGTGTCCACCAAACGAACTGATTTCCTCTCCCTGATGTTATTGGACCCCACATGTAATACCACTACCGGATCAGGCCCCGACCCAGCTACAATACCGTCCACTCTATCCCTCAGGTCCTCCACTTTAGCCCCCGGAAAGCACAGAACTGTTCTATTTTTACTGTCCGGACCACAGACAACCTTGTCGATCCCCCGAACTATGCTACTTCCCGCAACCACCAACTTACTTTTGGACCTCGCCCTATTTATCTCCTCTAGTCTCCTATTGTTTACAGCGTCCTCTTCCTCTCCAACAGCCCCACTCGGAATCAATATCGGTATCGGTATCTTTGACCTAGGATTACTCCTATCCTTGTCCCTCCGTCTCTTTCCAGGCCCTGAGCTACCTGGACTACTCCCCTGGTCTTCCCCCGGATCCCTCCTCCTTTTTCCTGGCCTAGACCCCAAGCTACTATCTGTTGCAACTACCTCCATCTCCTCCTCTGTCTCTTCCGAATCGAGCACATCAAATCTGTTTCTGGTGCTGCACTCCCCACTGCCTTTGGACTTTACACCCCTATCTACCTGCTTCTCTGGCCCCCCTTTCCTACCACTTTTGGTAGTCCACGCCAAACGCTTTACAGCATTGCTCCGGCCTGGGCCCCCCTCATCTGTCCTACGTACTTTTCTAGCAGCCCCCACCTCATCACCTACCTCATTCACATCAAAGGTTCTACCCCCATGTTTCCTCTTGGAACCACCGACAACCTTCCATCCTTCTCGGAAAGCCACTTTCACAGGCGTAACTCCAGACAGCCCCGCCCTACCAAGTTTTCCCTTCAGCTCAGCAATCTCCCCCTCAAACTTAACAATTGTCTCAAGTAGGCGGAGGATTTCCTGACAGTTTGCACATACCTCTCCATATCCCATCGAGCGACAGTCCCCATACATCATAGAACACTGTTTACAAACTTCAAGCCCAATATCGCCATCGGTGGCCCCACCAACCCGGCTCTGACCGACACCCCCAGTGACCTCTGTCTGCACACCAATACTTACTCCGTTGGCACCGTTGACCTGGACCGCGACATTACACGTATTTACCTCCATACTTACCTCCGTCTGAACAGACTTGCTCGCGATCATCAAGACAAAATTACGCGATCGGACAGGGAAAATTGTAAACACGCGACAAAAGGCAACACGACGAACCGTTCGACAACTTAGCGCTCACAGTTTTATTTAAGGCCTCCTAACTTTGTCCCAGTTACTATACTAAACTAACTCCCCACAAAGTTGAATAAAATAACCTGAAAATGAAATATATATGATTAGTAAACAATAAAAATACTTAATTTCGATTCGTAACCAAGGAGACTTCTTCTGTATACTTGCGGATCGACGTGTCAGTATACTTGCGGATCGACGTGTGCATTACCGCTACCGATTAGTGTTTTTAGGGTCTTCCATCACAGAGATGCTGGTGTTTCATTGCTTCTCAATGTGGATTGGATTTTTGCAAGATGCTGGGCTTTGGCCTTCCTGATGGCCGATACAACATCATTCCTTTTAAGTTTATATTTGGCCCAGTCGTGTGGGAAATTGGTACGTTTAGCAATACGATACAGACGTTTTCTCTGTCTCATTAGTAGTCTTATTTCATTATGCATCCATTTCGGTTGATCCATTCTGGAAGCAATAAATTTGTTGGGTATATGTTTGGATGCAGTATCGAGTATTTTGTCAGTGAAATTTGTAACTATGGTATCGAGACATAAAGTATCGAGGATAGAATTCCAGTCGGTGTCAGAGAAAGCCTCGTTCAGCGCATTATAATTACCCTGAGAATAAAGCCATATCCTTCGCCTAAAAGAAGGTGGGTTTGATTTCAAAAATTCGACTTCGATTGAAATTGGGCAATGATAGCGGGTCATGTCTGGAATAATTGGTTCGAGGTCTTCACATGATTTCACGTTGATTGTGTTACTTACAGCAAATAGATCCAGCAATGAAGCAGATGTTTCAGTAAAACAAGTTGGTTCACTCACAAGTTGTCTGAGGTTAAAGTAATTGATTATTTCAGAAAGGCTACTTCTTGAAGAAACCATTTGGTTGTCGTTGAAATCACCCGTGATAATTAAGTCACCAACTGACGTGTCTTTAGCTTTTTCGATGCATGCTGATATTGCATCCCATGTATCTGGAGGACTGTTGGGTGGACGGTAGAATACTCCTAATAATAACGATCTACTCCGTTTTGTAAATACTTCAGCCCATATACACTCCACATTCGGTGTATCAAGATCCGATCTGTGTCGAAACGAAATACCCTCTTTAATGTAAATGGCAACCCCACCTCCCCTTGAAGAGCGATCGAATCGCAATGGTTCATGGAACCCATGGAGTTGGACATCGGATGAGGTGTCATTGTTATGAAGCCATGTCTCACTCAAGGCCACAATATCACATGGTGCAAATTCACATTGTACAATATCCAGTTTAGGTTTGAGGCTTTGAATGTTGAGATGAACAATTTTTAGAGTATTCTGATTGTGATCTGAATTAAGAGAATTTGGACCAGGGTTACTTTCAATGTCACCGGACAATAATAAGCTTATGGTTAGAAAGAAGAAAAACGACGATAATAGGAAAGAAGTAGATGCTACTTTTAATAATGACAAAGCCTTCGAAGCATTCAAAGAACTGTAGCGATGTGGAATTAGTTCAGTAGAATTTACAGAGTGGGGGTCAATAAGCACATTGGATTGCCCAATGAACAGAGCAAACATGACAGTGAAGCTTTCATACAGATCGACACCACTGAGACGCAAGAACAAGTAAATTAAGATGCATGTAGATCTATCTTTCGCCAGGCAGTGCCTTAAGCTGCTAGAATAAACTGCATGGTTATAATTCCCTATCCGGGCACGGTATAGTTCAAGTGAGCACATGGGATATAATTGTAATATCGGATGCAAAATGTATTCAAGCTGGCATAAAAACAAATAATATAGTCTAGAGTAAAGAGTGTTGAAGGATCAGACGTGACAGAAAAAGATACAAGAGACACTAAAAGAGACATGAAGATGATAAAATATATACAAGATAACTAAAGTGTTGAAAAAGCAGTAGAGTTTCTAGGCTGCTTAAAAAGTCGAAAATTATCTTTTTACACGTAGTGGACTATCAGTATAAAATGAATAGTTGAGGGGGACTCTATCACCAATGTTTGGGGCACACTTGAGCCGGTGTATTGACTTCTACGTTTTCTCATTTCGCAGCAAGGACTGCTCATGGGAAGTGCGAGTTTCGCAAGATTCATCAAGAGTTGTGTACCATTGATACAAGACCGTGGCACTCACAAGACAAAAGACAAGCCCTTCCTGCCACGAAAGCGTCGAAAGTTGGCAGGAAGAAACTTGTATTATACATTGCAATGGTATGGAGGAGGGGGGACCCACCCCTAATAATAGGTCCGTCTTGCAACAAATGCGTTAACACGGATACGAGGGATACATATATATAAATAAATATATACATACATATATATATATATATATATATATATATATATATATATATATATATATATATATATATATATATACACACATATATACACACATATATACACACATATATATATATACATACACATACATATATATATATATATATACATACACACACACACACACACATATATATATATATATATATATATATATATATATATATATATATATATATATTTGCAAGAAGGAATCAAGGGCGTCCCACCTGTGGATGATGAATCTGGCGCAAGCGCAACCCAACGTGAACAATTAAATATGGTTCATCAAACTTTCACTGTTTTGAATTACTTTTGCCCAAAGCGATACCTGCAATACTGTCTTCACGAGATACTGTGACGTACCAATGTGACGCCATTATCGGAATTTAGGGAAATAGGAGATAAAATTTCGATCGTGTCACGACATAGTCGCGATCCGATCGAGACACCATGTCCCATTTTCCAACTTTAACAATTTAATTATACAATAAAATTTTGTAAAGAATACTACAAGATTTTTGATTAAGACCTGTTGAGGTTAAATCCCTGCACAATCTTGAATTTTTCTATAAATCAGCCATGAATAACATGGATAGTAGGGTACAAATTCAGTAAGAATACAAACGTATGGTCCAGCTCCTGCAGCGGGATTGAAGGAAGAAGAGTGGGTAAAGAATTGCCACAGTGTCACGACGCCTTAAAGTTAATACGCCTTAAAATTAAACAATGATTTGAGCCAGTCTGATACCAATCACGATCAAGTCAACTTCACAGCATAAAATAAGAAATCGGAGATGTAGCCTCGATCGGATCACGACACAGTGATCGCAGAATGATTGGACGTACATAAGATGACGTGTGATCGCAGAATGATTGGAAAAATGCTCACTACTTTGGATTACACAACTTACTTTGGACTGACTAGGACGCAGACATATGTGATGCGGTTACACGAATGCATACCCGAGTGTGTGAGTATGTGTGTATCAAGCAAAGAATGCGGACAGATAGTCTCGATCAGATCGCGACACAGTCGCCATCCGGTCGAAATTATCTGTCAGCAATTGCGTTCACACCATTGCATAAATAGAGCGGGGGTGGATGTCATGTGATCGCAGAATGATTGGAAAAATGCTCACTACTTAGGAATACACAGCTTACTTTGGACCGACCAAGACGCAGACACATGTGATGCAGTTACACGACTGCATACCCGAGTGTGTGAGTGTGTGTGTGTCAAGCAAAGAATGCGGACAGATAATCTCGATCGGATCGCGACACAGTCGCCACCCGGTCGAAATTATCTGTCAGCAATTGCGTTCACACCATTACATAAATAGAGCAAAGGGTGGGGTGGGGGAAATATTATTTGCTTTTCAAGCGATACTGCATAATTGAAAATGAGATAAGTGGGATAGAACAGTTCACGTGTACGTACATAAGATGACGTGATCGCAGGATGATTGGAAAAATGCTCATCACTTTGGATTAGTCGATATTTCTACACAATCAAATATTGTAGAGAACACTACAAAATTGCTGATTGAGACCAATTGAGGTCAAATCTTTGTATAATCCAGAATTTCGTCTCTGATTCAGCCATGGTTAACATTGATATTACATGAATAAAGCGGTGGGGGGGGGGGGGGGGGGCAATATTATTGGCTCGTCAAGTGATACTGCATAACTGAAAATGAGATAAGTGAGATAAAACAGTTCACGAGTACGTACTGGGGTACAAGTTTGGTAAGATTACACGAATAAAGCGGGGGGGGGGGGGGGGGGGCAATATTATTGGCTCGTCAAGTGATACTGCATAACTGAAAATGAGATAAGTGAGATAAAACAGTTCACGAGTACGTACATAAGATGACATGTGATCGAGATTGATTGGAAAAATCCTCACCACTTTGGATAAGTCGATATTTCCTCACAATAAAATTTTGTAGAGAACACTACAAAGTTGTTGGTTCAATTAAGGTCAAATTTTTACACAATCCTGAATTTCTTCTCTGATTCTGCCATGAATAACATGGGTAGTGAGGTACAAGTTAGGTAGTAAGATTGCAAACGAATGGCCGAACTCCTGTGGTGGAATTGTAGTGACGCAAGCTTAATTGAAATTAATTATATCACACTCATTTTCCGAAAAATAAGATACTGTAGTGGTCGGGGGAGGTGTACAAGCAGCTTAACTTCGAACTGATCAAGACGCAGACTCATGTGATGCAGTTACACGAATGCATACCTGAAAGTGTGAGTGTGTGTGTGTGTGTCGGGCAAAGAAAGTGGACATATAACCTCGATCGGATTGCGACACAGTCGCGACCCGGTCGAACTTATCTGTCCGCAATTGCGTTCACACCATTACATGAATAAAGCGGGGGGGGGGGGGGGGGGGGGGGGGCAATATTATTGTCTTAGACGATACTGCATAACTGAAAATGAGATAAGTGAGATAAAACAGTTCACGTGTACGTACATAAGATGATATGTGATCGCAGAATGATTGGGAAAATGCTCACCACTTTGGCTTTGGATTAGTCGATATTTCCACACAATCGAATTTTGTAAAGAACCCTACAAAATTGTTGATTGTGACCAATTGAGGTCAAATGTTTGCACAATCCTGAGATTCTTCTCTGATTCAGCCATGAATAACATGGATAGTGAGGTACAAGTTTGGTAAGGTTACATGAATAAAGCGAGAGGGGAGGGGGGGGGGGCAGTATTCTTGGCTTGTCAAGTGATACTACATAACTGAAAATGAGATAAGTGAGATAAAACAGTTCACGTGTACGTACATGAGATGACATGTGTTCGCAGATTGATTGGAAAAATGCTCACCACTTTGGATTTATCGGTATTTCCACACAATAAAATTTTGTAGAGAACACTACAAAATTGTTGGTTGAGACCAATTGAGGTCAAATTTTTGCACAATCCTGAATTTCTTCTCTGATTCTGCCATGAATAACATGGAGAGTGAGGTACATGTTTGGTAGGATTGCAAACGAATGGCCGAACTCCTGAGGTGGAACTGAAGGAAGAGTAGAAAAGGAATTGCGACCGTATCGCGCCTACACAGTTGATTAGCGTTAAAATTACACAATGATTTGATGTTAAACGAGGAAACCAGTCCGATAGCAATCGGGATCAACTCAACATCACAGCTTAAAGGCAGATATCGGAAATGAATCCTCGATCGGGTCACGACAGAGTCGCGATTCGAATGAAGCTTCATAACCAATTTTTCAGTTATAACACACCAACTACGCTTATTCTACGTTACAGTTAATTAGTGGGTAGTGATACCAACCCAATCGAATTAATAATATCCCACTTATTTTCCGATAAAAAAGATACTGTAGTCATCGGAGGAGGCGTACAAACAGCTTTCTTTAAGATGGTCAAGACGCAGACGCATGTGATGTGGTTACACGAATACATACCTGAGTGTATGAGTGTGTGCGTATCAAGCAAGGAATGTGGGCAGATAATATCGACCGGATCGCGACACAGTCGCCACCCGTTCGAAACCATCTGCCCGCAATTGCGTTCACATCATTGCATGAATAAAGCGGGCGGAGACAACATTATTGGCTTGTCAAGCGATACTGCATAACTAAAAATGAGATAAGTGAAATAAAACAGTTCACATGTACGTAAATAAGATGACAATTGGTCGCAGAATGACAGGAAAAATGCACACCACTTCCGTTTAGTCGATATGTCTACACAATAAAATTTTGTATATGTAGAGAACACTAAAAAGTGTTGATTGAGACTTTTGGGGTCTAATCTTTGCACAATCCTGAACTTCTTCTCTAATTCAGCCATGAAATACATGGATAGTGAAGTACAAATTTAATAAGATTGCACGCGAGTGACCGAGCAGCAGTGGCAGAATTGGTGGAAGAAAAGCAGAGAAAGAACTGCGACCGTATCGCGTCTACACAGTTGATTATAAGCCTTAAAATTAAACAATGATTTTATATTAAACAAGGACACCAGACCGATAGCAATCGCGATCAAATCAACTTCACAGCATAGGAGGAGAAATTTGAGATGAAGACTGGATCGGATCACGACAGAGTCGCGATCCGATCGAGGCTTCATGACAGACTCTGAAATCATAACACACCAACTTCGCGTATTCGACATTGCAGTTAATTGCAGAGTTGCGATTCAAACTTAATTGAATTTAGTTATATCACATTTATTTTCCGATAAATAAAATACTGTAGTGTTCGGGGGAGGCGTGCAAACAGTTTACTAAGAACTGATCAAGACGCAGACGCGTGTGATTTGGTTACGCGACTGCACACCCGAGTTATGAGTGTGTGTGTGTATCAAGCAAGGAAAGCGGGCAGATAATCTCGATAGGATCGTGACACAGTCGCCACCCGGTCCACATTATCTGCCCACAATACGTTCACGCCATTGCATAAATATAGCAGAGCGGGGCGGGGGAAGGGGGCAATAATATTGGCTTGTCAGGCGATAATGTATGACTGGAAATGAGATGAGTGAGATAAGACAATTCACACGTATATATGATAACATGTGATCGCAGAGTGATTGGAAAAATGCTCACCACTTTGGATTAGTCTATATTTACACAGGATAACATTCTGTAGAGTGCACTACAAAATTGTTGATTGAGACCTATTAAGGTCAAATCTTTGAACAATCCTGAATTTCTTCTCCAGTTCAGCCATTTGCCACTGGGTTGTGATTCTCTGAACAGAGCCATCGCGATGCTTGAAAGTGAGGTACAAGTTTGGTAGGATTGCAAACGAATGGACGAACTCCTGTGGTGGAACTGAAGGAAGAAGAGTGGTAAAGGAATTGCGTCCGTATCGCGCCTACACAGTTGATTATAAGCCTTAAAAATTACACAATGATTTGATGTTAAACGAGGAAACCAGTCCGATAGCAATCGGGATCAAATCAACATCACAGCTTAAAAGCAGAAATCGGAAATGAATCCTCGATCGCATCACGACAGAGTCGCGATCCGATCGAAGCTTCATAACCAATTTTTCAGTTATAACACACCAACTACGCTTATTCTACGTTACAGTTAATTACTGGGTAGTGATACAAACCTAATCGAATTAATAATATCCCACTTATTTTCCGATAAAAAAGATACTGTAGTCATCGGAGGAGGCGTGCAAACAGCTTTCTTTAAGATGGTCAAGACGCAGACGCATGTGATGTGGTTACACGAATACATACCTGAGTGTATGAGTGCGTGTGTATCAAGCAAGGAATGCGGGCAGATAATATCGATCGGATCGCGACACAGTCGCCACCCGCTCGAAACCATCTGCCCGCAATTGCGTTCACACCATTGCATGAATAAAGCGGGTGGGGACAACATTATTGGCTTGTCAAGCGATACTGCTTAACTAAAAATGAGATAAGTGAGATAAAACAGTTCACATGTACGTATATAAGATGACATGTTTTGCCCTGGTTTGCCCCAACGTCAAGGTCCGAGATCTCCATTGAGTAGTTTTCTACTAGCTCCCTCACTTGGACCATCCACCCCGTCTTGATATTTGAGTTGAAAGTTCTCAGGAACATTACTTTACACCATCTGGGTATCGGGGAGACTTAGCAAATAATTAAGATAACCGAGTTTCAATAGGTCTATCCTGTCCTTGATCCTCATCCACCCAAGCTCGCCCCGATTGCTTCTAGTGCTGCGGCATTACTCGAGCCTGTTATCCATCGGCCTGCATCGTTCTAAGGATTTCCAAGCTCTTAACAGCTGTCTGGTTTAGGGGTACAACTTCCGTACCGTATGTTATACTTGGCAGACCCACCATTTCCCAAATGGTTTTCCAACTGTTTCTCCCTATAAGTTTCATTTGGTTAAGGATTCGCTTCCCCTTCAGAATCAATTTATTTGTGTGGTTTCGATAGATGCCTCTTCCTGTGATGTTTATATTTACCCCCAGGTATTCATAGTCACTAGTCTCTCCTATACTAAGAAGTCTACTGCTACCTTCCGGAATGCAGAACTCCCCCACTCTCCACCTTCGAGTGGGGTCCACTTTGCGGCCCACGGGTATAACTTTGCTCTTGCTTTCATTAAGTTCGAGTCTCCATTTGCTCCCATATTTCCCAACAATTCCCAGCATCTTCTCTAACCCCTCTTCGCTTTCTGACACTAGCACCATATCGTCTGTAAAAATAGCCCTGGGATCTTCAAGTCATCAACTGCAACCCCCTCGTCGCTATGCAGGAGTTCATCTCCTAAACCTTTGATGTACAATGCAAAAAGAATTGGCGAAAGGATACACCCCTGTTTTAGGCCTATTTCCATAGGCACACGTTTTGTTGTAATGTTACCCAGGCTAAGTTCACTTTGTACATTTTTATAGAATAGAGAAAGAAATACCATCAAGGAAGTTTGGGGACTAAAACAAGGAGCCGACTGGAAGCAGTTTCGGGAAAAACTAAAACCAAATCTTGAATGTATACCTAGGGATGCAAATGTCCAGAGTATTTCAGATGGCATAGTAAATAGCCTAACAGAGGCAGGGAAGGATTGTATAGGAAGGGTGAGGGTCCCAACGAGAGAGCTTGGATACAGGGTTAACGAGAGACTGAAAAAGGCTATAAAAGAAAGGAAGGTAAAATGCGCTGCTTACAGAAGAAGTAGGAAGCTTAAAGGGGTGGATAACAATGACACGAGACTAATGAAAGGAGAATATGAACTGGCACGGAGAAAGGTGAATGAGATAAAGAATAATAATAGGAAGGAGCGCAATTGCAGTCTTGCCAGAACAATAAAGAAAACGGGGGGTTCGAGCTCAAACGTATTTTGGAACTGGATAAATAAACGGGGGAAAAGTAGTGTGCAGAGTATCAAAGTGGATGGGGAAAGTACAGAAGATAAAGGAAGTATCGCTTCAGAGTTAGTCAAGCACTGGGAAAAGATAAACGATAGGCGATGGGGCAGTGGGTCCCCACCAAAAAGAAATACACTGGTGGAGGAGAACCTATCCAATCGTGTATGTAGCGAAATAACGGCAGAAGAAGTGCGGAACGTGGTCTCGAAATTAAAAAATGGTAAAGCGGGAGGGACTGATGAAATTCCGAACGAATTCCTCAAAAATGGAGGGGAGGCACTTACTGAAGTCCTGACAAACCTTTTCAACCTGGCTCTGCGAAATCTGCGAAATCAAGAGGTCCCCAGAGAGTGGAGGGAAAGTAAGGTGTCGTTCATACACAAAAAGGGGGATAAGGAAGTTCTAGATAACTCTAGGGGGATATCAGTTAGTAGTAACATCGGAAAAGTATTCTGTAAGGTCATATACGGTAGACTAGAGGAAGTTATTGAAGAGAAAGGTTTTTTAGGAGAAATTCAAAATGGTTTCAGGGAAGGACGAAGAGTCACTGATCACCTATTTACACTCACCCAACTGATAGAATCAACAAAGGCTGAAAAGAAAAAGATGTTTCTGGCATTTCTAGATGTGAAAAAAGCGTACGACCGAGTGTGGAGGGAAGGTATGTGGCGAAAGCTCGAGGGCATCGGACTGGGGGGTGACTTTGTGGGAATCATGAAAGCACTGTATACAGATGTGCAAAGCCAACTCAGTCTAGGGAGTATCACTACAAAACGAGTCCCTATGGATATAGGCCTCAAGCAGGGGTGTATCTTTTCACCGATTTTGTTTGCATTGTATGTTAAAGATTTAGGGGACGAACTAATTCAGAGTGCGGAGGGGGTAAATGTTGGAGACATAAAGATACCAGGCTTATTCCTTGCGGACGACATGGTGTTAATGTCTAGAACTGAACAGGGGCTAGAGAAACTGCTGGAAATTGCTGGTAGATATGGGAACACTTGGCGGCTCGAACTAAATGAAAATAAAAGCAAGGTAATACCCGTTGGACGCAAGGTAGATATGACGAAGAGATGGAGAGTGGGGGAGTTCTCAATCCCCGAAGGGGAAAGCAAACAAATCACCGTAGGAGAAACGGGAGAGTATGAGTATCTAGGGGTAAGCATAAATATAACGGGAAGAGGGGTGTACAGAAATTACTCAGCCAAACTGATTCTGAAGGGGAAAAGAATTCTGAACCAACTAAAACTTTTAGGGTAAAATAGTTTCAACAAGGTCTTTGTGGGGAAAACACTGTGGGAGAGGGTGGGTTTACCAAGTATAACGTATGGCACGGACGTGATTCCATTAAACCAAACCGTTATTAAGAAGTTGGAAAGTACTCAGAATGATGCCGGCAGATGGATAACAGGGTCGAGTAATGCTGCAGCTTTGGAAGCAGTAAGGGGGGAGCTTGGGTGGATGAAAATCAAGGACAGGGTAGATTTGGGAAAACTGTGTTACTTTAACTACTTGAGAAACCTGCCTGACAACCGGTGGTGCAAATTGATGCTCGATACCATTTGGAATTCTAATATAGAAACGGGGTGGTCAAAACATGTGAGGGAACTAATGGACAATTACTCTATAGAGGTCACAAACATAGAAGTAGGAATGAAAGAAGGCAAAAGGTTTGTCAAAGAGAGAGTCATGGAAGATTGCAATCGAAACTGGCGAGCAGGGGTTAGCGTGAAAAGAACACTGCAGGGGTTACAATATAAAGAAAAGCCAGCTTTTGAGAAGTACCTAGATGGCACCTTTGGAGGGTCACTGCTGTTCAAGCTGAGATCAAGATCACTGAAGCTTCGGGGAAAAATTGGGAGAGATGGGGAAAAGGGATGCCAAATGTGCCACTCTGGAGTAGTGGAGACCCTGGAACATTTTCTCTTGGAATGCCCACAGTATATACCTCATAGAATAAAATTTACTGGAAGAATAATGCAGAAGTGGAGTGAAGAAACAAAGGATAGATGGCTGAAGGGGGACACGAGGGAGAGGGTAGGAATGCTTATTGAAGAAATTGAAAAAGAGGAAGTGAGGGACACTATTAAGCAGTTTATATCTGAATGCTGGGAGGAGAGGAGGGGAAGAGGGGGTGGGCTGCAGGGGGAATGATGGCCTTCTCTTATGAGGACTGCGACAAATCAGCGGCTGGCCAAAGAGTTATTATTATTACAATGCTTTCATAATCCCAACAAACTCGCCCCCAAGCCCAGAGTCTCCAGCTTGCGCCACATACCCTCCCTCCATACTCTATCGTATGCCTTTTTAACATCCAAAAAGGCCATGAACATCTTTTTCTTTTTTGCTTTCGCGGATTCTATCATTTGGGATAGCGTGAAAAGATGGTCAGTGACTCTCCTTCCCTTCCTGAAGCCATTCTGGATTTCTCCCAAAAAGCCCTTCTCCTCAATCACCTCCTCTAATCTCCCATACAGGACTTTACAAAAGACTTTTCCAATGTTGCTGCTGACAGAGATCCCTCGATAGTTATCCAAGACTTCTTTTTCCCCCCTTTTTGTGAATAAATGTCACTTTACTTTCCCTCCACTCCTTTGGGACCTCTTGTTTTTCTATGGCTAATTTGAATAGGGCAGTTAGGCTTTCCAAGAGTTCCTCTCCCCCTTTTTGATAAACTCGTTAGGAATTTCGTCCACCCCTCCCGCTTTTCCATTCCTCAATTTTGAGATCACCCTTCGCACCTCCTCAGTTTTGATTTCGCTGCACACGAAGTCCGAGAGATTTTCCTCGACCTGGTTCGGCCACTCCGGTGGGTTCCCCATGCCCCATCGCTTATCGTTTACCTTTTCCCAGTGCTTGACTAGTTCTAATGCGATTTGATCTCGCTCTTCTGTAACTCTGCCATCTACTTTAATGCTCTGTTGGTTATTCCCTTTGTTACGTTTGTTCACCCATTTCCAAAATACGCTCGAACTCCCCCCCCCCCCCCCCCCCTTGTCGTTCTTATCGTCCTAATAAGACTGCTATTTCACACTCTCCGGTTGTCGTCTTTAATCTTGTTTACTTTATTTCGTGCTTGTTGGTATTCTTCCTTTGCTACCATGGCCTCATTGCTTTCCACCCCCTTAAGTTTTCTACTTCTCCTGTATGCAGCACATTTAGCTTTTCTAACCTTTATGGCCCTTTTCAGTTCTTCGTTCACTCTGTACCCAAGTTCCCGTGTTGGCACCCTAATCTTTCCTACACTTTCCTTCCCTGCCTCCACTAGGCTCGCAACTATGGCGTCAGCCATCTTCTGGACACTACCCCCCTTGTGTACGGCTGCAAGGTTTGGTTTCAGTTTTTCTTCGAACTTCGCCCAGTCGGCATCCTTTTTGAGTTCCCAAATCTCCTTGAAGCTTCCTTTCCTTTTCTCTAGGTTTTTGGCCCTCATCGTCACAGTAATCAAGTTGTGATCACTATCCAACTCCATTTTGCCCTCATCATCCACTTCTACCCTTATCACCTCCCTCCAAAAAGAAATACACTGGTGGAGGAGAACCTATCCAATCGTGTATGTAGTGAAATAACGGCAGAAGAAGTGCGGAACGTGGTCTCGAAATTAAAAAATGGTAAAGCGGGAGGGACTGATGAAATTCCGAACGAATTCCTCAAAAATGGAGGGGAGGCACTTACTGAAGTCCTGACAAACCTTTTCAACCTGGCTCTGCGAAATCTGCGAAATCAAGAGGTCCCCAGAGAGTGGAGGGAAAGTAAGGTGTCGTTCATACACAAAAAGGGGGATAAGGAAGTTCTAGATAACTCTAGAGGGATATCAGTTAGTAGTAACATCGGAAAAGTATTCTGTAAGGTCATATACGGTAGACTAGAGGAAGTTATTGAAGAGAAAGGTTTTTTAGGAGAAATTCAAAATGGTTTCAGGAAAGGGCGAAGAGTCACTGATCACCTATTTACACTCACCCAACTGATAGAATCAACAAAGGCTGAAAAGAAAAAGATGTTTCTGGCATTTCTAGATGTGAAAAAAGCGTACGACCGAGTGTGGAGGGAAGGTATGTGGCGAAAGCTCGAGGGCATCGGACTGGGGGGTGACTTTGTGGGAATCATGAAAGCACTGTATACAGATGTGCAAAGCCAACTCAGTCTTGGGAGTATCACTACAAAACGAGTCCCTATGGATATAGGCCTCAAGCAGGGGTGTATCTTTTCACCGATTTTGTTTGCATTGTATGTTAAAGATTTAGGGGACGAACTAATTCAGAGTGCGGAGGGGGTAAATGTTGGAGACATAAAGATACCAGGCTTATTCTTTGCGGACGACATGGTGTTAATGTCTAGAACTGAACAGGGGCTAGAGAAACTGCTGGAAATTGCTGGTAGATATGGGAACACTTGGTGGCTCGAACTAAATGAAAATAAAAGCAAGGTAATACCCGTTGGACGCAAGGTAGATATGACGAAGAGATGGAGAGTGGGGGAGTTCTCAATCCCCGAAGGGGAAAGCAAACAAATCACTGTAGGAGAAACGGGAGAGTATGAGTATCTAGGGGTAAGCATAAATATAACGGGAAGAGGGGTGTACAGAAATTACTCAGCCAAACTGATTCTGAAGGGGAAAAGAATTCTGAACCAACTAAAACTTTTAGGGAAAAATAGTTTCAACAAGGTCTTTGTGGGGAAAACACTGTGGGAGAGGGTGGGTTTACCAAGTATAACGTATGGCACGGACGTGATTCCATTAAACCAAACCGTTATTAAGAAGTTGGAAAGTACTCAGAATGATGCCGGCAGATGGATAACAGGGTCGAGTAATGCTGCAGCTTTGGAAGCAGTAAGGGGGGAGCTTGGGTGGATGAAAATCAAGGACAGGGTAGATTTGGGAAAACTGTGTTACTTTAACTACTTGAGAAACCTGCCTGACAACCGGTGGTGCAAATTGATGCTCGATACCATTTGGAATTCTAATATAGAAACGGGGTGGTCAAAACATGTGAGGGAACTAATGGACAATTACTCTATAGAGGTCACAAACATAGAAGTAGGAATGAAAGAAGGCAAAAGGTTTGTCAAAGAGAGAGTCATGGAAGATTGCAATCGAAACTGGCGAGCAGGGGTTAGCGTGAAAAGAACACTGCAGGGGTTACAATATAAAGAAAAGCCAGCTTTTGAGAAGTACCTAGATGGCACCTTTGGAGGGTCACTGCTGTTCAAACTGAGATCAAGATCACTGGAGCTTCGGGGGAAAATTGGGAGAGATGGGGAAAAGGGATGCCAAATGTGCCACTCTGGAGTAGTGGAGACCCTGGAACATTTTCTCTTGGAATGCCCACAGTATATACCTCATAGAATAAAATTTACTGGAAGAATAATGCAGAAGTGGAGTGAAGAAACAAAGGATAGATGGCTGAAGGGGGACACGAGGGAGAGGGTAGGAATGCTTATTGAAGAAATTGAAAAAGAGGAAGTGAGGGACACTATTAAGCAGTTTATATCTGAATGCTGGGAGGAGAGGAGGGGAAGAGGGGGTGGGCTGCAGGGGGAATGATGGCCTTCTCTTATGAGGACTGCGACAAATCAGCGGCTGGCCAAAGAGTTATTATTATTACAATGCTTTCATAATCCCAACAAACTCGCCCCCAAGCCCAGAGTCTCCAGCTTGCACCACATACCCTCCCTCCATACTCTATCGTATGCCTTTTTAACATCCAAAAAGGCCATGAACATCTTTTTCTTTTTTGCTTTCGCGGATTCTATCATTTGGGATAGCGGGAAAAGATGGTCAGTGACTCTCCTTCCCTTCCTGAAGCCATTCTGGATTTCTCCCAAAAAGCCCTTCTCCTCAATCACCTCCTCTAATCTCCCATACAGGACTTTACAAAAGACTTTTCCAATGTTGCTGCTGACAGAGATCCCTCGATAGTTATCCAAGACTTCTTTTTCCCCCCTTTTTGTGAATAAATGTCACTTTACTTTCCCTCCACTCCTTTGGGACCTCTTGTTTTTCTATGGCTAATTTGAATAGGGCAGTTAGGCTTTCCAAGAGTTCCTCTCCCCCTTTTTGATAAACTCGTTAGGAATTTCGTCCACCCCTCCCGCTTTTCCATTCCTCAATTTTGAGATCACCCTTCGCACCTCCTCAGTTTTGATTTCGCTGCACACGAAGTCCGAGAGATTTTCCTCGACCTGGTTCGGCCACTCCGGTGGGTTCCCCATGCCCCATCGCTTATCGTTTACCTTTTCCCAGTGCTTGACTAGTTCTAATGCGATTTGATCTCGCTCTTCTGTAACTCTGCCATCTACTTTAATGCTCTGTTGGTTATTCCCTTTGTTACGTTTGTTCACCCATTTCCAAAATACGCTCGAACTCCCCCCCCCCCCCCCCCCCCCCCCTGTCGTTCTTATCGTCCTAATAAGACTGCTATTTCACACTCTCCGGTTGTCGTCTTTAATCTTGTTTACTTTATTTCGTGCTTGTTGGTATTCTTCCTTTGCTACCATGGCCTCATTGCTTTCCACCCCCTTAAGTTTTCTACTTCTCCTGTATGCAGCACATTTAGCTTTTCTAACCTTTATGGCCCTTTTCAGTTCTTCGTTCACTCTGTACCCAAGTTCCCGTGTTGGCACCCTAATCTTTCCTACACTTTCCTTCCCTGCCTCCACTAGGCTCGCAACTATGGCGTCAGCCATCTTCTGGACACTACCCCCCTTGTGTACGGCTGCAAGGTTTGGTTTCAGTTTTTCTTCGAACTTCGCCCAGTCGGCATCCTTTTTGAGTTCCCAAATCTCCTTGAAGCTTCCTTTCCTTTTCTCTAGGTTTTTGGCCCTCATCGTCACAGTAATCAAGTTGTGATCACTATCCAACTCCATTTTGCCCTCATCATCCACTTCTACCCTTATCACCTCCCTCCAAAAAGAAATACACTGGTGGAGGAGAACCTATCCAATCGTGTATGTAGTGAAATAACGGCAGAAGAAGTGCGGAACGTGGTCTCGAAATTAAAAAATGGTAAAGCGGGAGGGACTGATGAAATTCCGAACGAATTCCTCAAAAATGGAGGGGAGGCACTTACTGAAGTCCTGACAAACCTTTTCAACCTGGCTCTGCGAAATCTGCGAAATCAAGAGGTCCCCAGAGAGTGGAGGGAAAGTAAGGTGTCGTTCATACACAAAAAGGGGGATAAGGAAGTTCTAGATAACTCTAGAGGGATATCAGTTAGTAGTAATATCGGAAAAGTATTCTGTAAGGTCATATACGGTAGACTAGAGGAAGTTATTGAAGAGAAAGGTTTTTTAGGAGAAATTCAAAATGGTTTCAGGAAAGGACGAAGAGTCACTGATCACCTATTTACACTCACCCAACTGATAGAATCAACAAAGGCTGAAAAGAAAAAGATGTTTCTGGCATTTCTAGATGTGAAAAAAGCGTACGACCGAGTGTGGAGGGAAGGTATGTGGCCAAAGCTCGAGGGCATCGGACTGGGGGGTGACTTTGTGGGAATCATGAAAGCACTGTATACAGATGTGCAAAGCCAACTCAGTCTTGGGAGTATCACTACAAAACGAGTCCCTATGGATATAGGCCTCAAGCAGGGGTGTATCTTTTCACCGATTTTGTTTGCATTGTATGTTAAAGATTTAGGGGACGAACTAATTCAGAGTGCGGAGGGGGTAAATGTTGGAGACATAAAGATACCAGGCTTATTCTTTGCGGACGACATGGTGTTAATGTCTAGAACTGAACAGGGGCTAGAGAAACTGCTGGAAATTGCTGGTAGATATGGGAACACTTGGTGGCTCGAACTAAATGAAAATAAAAGCAAGGTAATACCCGTTGGACGCAAGGTAGATATGACGAAGAGATGGAGAGTGGGGGAGTTCTCAATCCCCGAAGGGGAAAGCAAACAAATCACTGTAGGAGAAACGGGAGAGTATGAGTATCTAGGGGTAAGCATAAATATAACGGGAAGAGGGGTGTACAGAAATTACTCAGCCAAACTGATTCTGAAGGGGAAAAGAATTCTGAACCAACTAAAACTTTTAGGGAAAAATAGTTTCAACAAGGTCTTTGTGGGGAAAACACTGTGGGAGAGGGTGGGTTTACCAAGTATAACGTATGGCACGGACGTGATTCCATTAAACCAAACCGTTATTAAGAAGTTGGAAAGTACTCAGAATGATGCCGGCAGATGGATAACAGGGTCGAGTAATGCTGCAGCTTTGGAAGCAGTAAGGGGGGAGCTTGGGTGGATGAAAATCAAGGACAGGGTAGATTTGGGAAAACTGTGTTACTTTAACTACTTGAGAAACCTGCCTGACAACCGGTGGTGCAAACTGATGCTCGATACCATTTGGAATTCTAATATAGAAACGGGGTGGTCAAAACATGTGAGGGAACTAATGGACAATTACTCTATAGAGGTCACAAACATAGAAGTAGGAATGAAAGAAGGCAAAAGGTTTGTCAAAGAGAGAGTCATGGAAGATTGCAATCGAAACTGGCGAGCAGGGGTTAGCGTGAAAAGAACACTGCAGGGGTTACAATATAAAGAAAAGCCAGCTTTTGAGAAGTACCTAGATGGCACCTTTGGAGGGTCACTGCTGTTCAAACTGAGATCAAGATCACTGGAGCTTCGGGGGAAAATTGGGAGAGATGGGGAAAAGGGATGCCAAATGTGCCACTCTGGAGTAGTGGAGACCCTGGAACATTTTCTCTTGGAATGCCCACAGTATATACCTCATAGAATAAAATTTACTGGAAGAATAATGCAGAAGTGGAGTGAAGAAACAAAGGATAGATGGCTGAAGGGGGACACGAGGGAGAGGGTAGGAATGCTTATTGAAGAAATTGAAAAAGAGGAAGTGAGGGACACTATTAAGCAGTTTATATCTGAATGCTGGGAGGAGAGGAGGGGAAGAGGGGGTGGGCTGCAGGGGGAATGATGGCCTTCTCTTATGAGGACTGCGACAAATCAGCGGCTGGCCAAAGAGTTATTATTATTACAATGCTTTCATAATCCCAACAAACTCGCCCCCAAGCCCAGAGTCTCCAGCTTGCACCACATACCCTCCCTCCATACTCTATCGTATGCCTTTTTAACATCCAAAAAGGCCATGAACATCTTTTTCTTTTTTGCTTTCGCGGATTCTATCATTTGGGATAGCGGGAAAAGATGGTCAGTGACTCTCCTTCCCTTCCTGAAGCCATTCTGGATTTCTCCCAAAAAGCCCTTCTCCTCAATCACCTCCTCTAATCTCCCATACAGGACTTTACAAAAGACTTTTCCAATGTTGCTGCTGACAGAGATCCCTCGATAGTTATCCAAGACTTCTTTTTCCCCCCCTTTTTGTGAATAAATGTCACTTTACTTTCCCTCCACTCCTTTGGGACCTCTTGTTTTTCTATGGCTAATTTGAATAGGGCAGTTAGGCTTTCCAAGAGTTCCTCTCCCCCTTTTTGATAAACTCGTTAGGAATTTCGTCCACCCCTCCCGCTTTTCCATTCCTCAATTTTGAGATCACCCTTCGCACCTCCTCAGTTTTGATTTCGCTGCACACGAAGTCCGAGAGATTTTCCTCGACCTGGTTCGGCCACTCCGGTGGGTTCCCCATGCCCCATCGCTTATCGTTTACCTTTTCCCAGTGCTTGACTAGTTCTAATGCGATTTGATCTCGCTCTTCTGTAACTCTGCCATCTACTTTAATGCTCTGTTGGTTATTCCCTTTGTTACGTTTGTTCACCCATTTCCAAAATACGCTCGAACTCCCCCCCCCCCCCCCCCCCCCTGTCGTTCTTATCGTCCTAATAAGACTGCTATTTCACACTCTCCGGTTGTCGTCTTTAATCTTGTTTACTTTATTTCGTGCTTGTTGGTATTCTTCCTTTGCTACCATGGCCTCATTGCTTTCCACCCCCTTAAGTTTTCTACTTCTCCTGTATGCAGCACATTTAGCTTTTCTAACCTTTATGGCCCTTTCCAGTTCTTCGTTCACTCTGTACCCAAGTTCCCGTGTTGGCACCCTAATCTTTCCTACATTTTCCTTCCCTGCCTCCACTAGGCTCGCAACTATGGCGTCAGCCATCTTCTGGACACTACCCCCCTTGTGTACGGCTGCAAGGTTTGGTTTCAGTTTTTCTTCGAACTTCGCCCAGTCGGCATCCTTTTTGAGTTCCCAAATCTCCTTGAAGCTTCCTTTCCTTTTCTCTAGGTTTTTGGCCCTCATCGTCACAGTAATCAAGTTGTGATCACTATCCAACTCCATTTTGCGCTCATCATCCACTTCTACCCTTATCACCTCCCTCCATAAATTCATATCTGTGAGAATGTAGTCAATTATTGATTTTCTGTCGTTTCTCTCCCAGGTCCATTTCCCCTTACATCTAGCGTCCCTGTTCAGAATCTTCAGACCGAGCTCATTTGTGAAGTTCAACAGCTTCCTTCCATTCTTGTTGACTTTCTTGTCCCCACCCTCTATGCCTTCTTCCTTGTCACCTATGTGTCCATTAAAGTCGCCCATCAGAATTATACCGAGCCACAAGTTTTCTAGTTCAGTGATATTGGACCTTAGTGTTGAGTATATCGAGTCAATCCACTCGGGTTTACTTCCCTCCACCGCACAGTACACAATCCCAAGGGCAATACTTTTGTTTCTCACACTGATCTTTACCCATCCATTTTCTTTTGACACATCAGCCGAGGTGATGATATCTTCCAGATCTGTAATCAGCGACGGTTTTAAATCCTCTTTAATGTACATGCCTACCCCTCCCCCTTTTTCTGGCCTTCCGTTCGCCCTACACCTATCCACACACACACGCTTACTTGGTCTACCCGTTCCTCGTCTTACCCACGTCTCGCTTAAGCCCATGACATCAAACTCCTCTGCCTCGATCAATGTAGCAATTTCACTTACTTTCCGGTGGAGACCCTGGATGTTGCTATAACCCACTTTCAGGGTACCGAGGTTCATTGGCTTCCGCCTACTGGGCCCATTGTTTTCTGGTGCTAGTCTTGGTAAACTTATTCTGTCCCCCTCACTCTTGTTCACCCCACCTATGTCCACTCTAGTTATACTTGCCTCTGACCTCCCACCCCGCTCCTCTCCAAAAAAGGCTCTGCTACCCGTAGAATTTTATCCCCTAATACCCGTTTCCCCGCCCTGCTAAGATGCAGCCCGTCACGCCCATACATGCTCCCATTGCCCCAAAACGTGTCCCAATGGTCGATAAAGGGAATTCCCAGATCAACACAGTAGTCCTCTAACTCTTCATTTAACGCCAAAATCCTTGAGTTCCGTTCGTCCCCACTAAAACCTAGCTATGTCGAAAGATGCTTTGGATATCCTTTGTCTGTTTTTATATAACGTATCTTTGCATACAGTTATAACGGAACTGCGGTCATTTTGGTGCGAAATGTAGGCTAAATATTTCCATTTGTTGTAAATAATGTTCTTTTTGGGTGCAATTAATTCCCTGATCCATATTAACAGTCAATAGTGATAGAAATTATCTCATTCGGCAGGTTAGATAATAGAGGTTACTAGGTTGTTAAATTGAAAAATACTGATCAATTAACACCTCTATTATCTATACTGGCGGATGAGATAATCCCCTTCACTACTGACTGTTAATGAGAATGAATGACATGTGGTTGGGGGAGACTCAAAGCAGAAGGTTAATATGCTAATCGGAGAGATTGGGAAGAATGGGGCAAGGGATGTTATCAAGCAGTTCGTCTCCGAGTGTTGGGAGGAGAGAAGAAACGTGGGAATTGTAACATATGTGCTTGGTAACAAATGATTTATTCGGATTTAACCAACTAGATTTATTCACATACAAATACATCAAAACGCCATTTCAGGATAACCATGTGACTTCGATTGTTCTGGAATGTTCTACAGGGGAGGTAATGCACTCGTTCTTCAAGTACCGTTACATTATCTTAATTATGAAAGCATACCTAGAGTTATGTCCCTTGGACCATTTTTGAATATTAGTGTTAATACACTACATCCCTTCCTTCCTTCTTTTTTTTTTTTAAAAAAAACAAAATCCCACAAGGACCTGGCGCAAATAAACTTTTTTTCGTTTTTTTTTTTTTTTAACAAAATTAACACGGCAGGAATTCTGACTTTTAAGAAACAAAGTTAATATATGAAAGTTAACAGTGTACGTTACACTTGACTGATCTACATGTATAAAGTCACAAATGAAGTATATGCACATGTATACACAAAAGGTTGAACACGCATATGCACAGACTTCTATTCCATGACATAATCATTAAATTTTACTGGCTTCTTGCGGTCTCTTATGGGTCTTTGCACATCTACAGTACTTGGAGAACAAGGCATTTGGACTTGCACTATTTCAGTGTCTACACCTGGCTGTGCATGTACATGTAGGTTATCGTTAAGTTTAGCTTGACCCCTCGAGTACTGTTGAGTACTCACTATAGTATCACTATTACTCTGGTCAGTATTTGACACATCAGAACACTCATCATCAGAGAAATAATTCTCTGCAGAACCCAACTTCACACTTGGTGTCTGCTTTTTATCAGACAAACATGTATCACTTTTTGATTGAACACTATTATCAACATATTCAGGTTGATCAATTCTAGAATGGAACTTTTTAACATGAGTGATATTGCGCTTATATCTATTGCCATCACTTGACTCAATAACAACACTATTGCCATTTCTCCTTATAACTTTGAATGGCTTCGAATGAAAATATGTTGACAACTTATTTTCACGATTCTGTTTCAACAACACTAAATCTCCTGCCTTAAGATCACACACTGTCGCTTTCCTTTTATTATCTGAATATAACTTTCCTTTTTCCTTCTGTTCATGATCGCGATCTCTTACATCTTGGTCATTTAAGCAGATATCTTTAAGTTCTGGCAATTTCGTACGAATTTGTCGACGAAACAGAAGTTCTGCCGGACTTACTCCTGTAGTTGAGTGAGCAGTAGATCTATACATTAATAGAAATGTTTGAAGTTCTTTTTTCCAATCTCGCTTTTCTGCTTGAGCAATTCTTATTCGTTTGAGCAATGATCGATTTTGTCTCTCAATCTCACCATTGGCTTGTGGCCATAATGGTGTCACATGCCTATGTGTAATGCGATGCATGTTACAATAGTCTTTAAAAATCGCGCTGATAAATTGAGGCCCATTGTCTGAAGTTATTTATGTTGGGTATCCATGAGTACAAAAAATATTGTCTAAAAAGTCAACAACTTTCTCAACAGTAGTAGATTTAGTAATACACACTTCAGTCCATCTTGAATAGTAATCCACCACTGTTAATAAACTATCACCCGATGGGAGAGGTCCCATAAAATCTATTGCCAAATGCAGCCAAGGCCCTGTCGGTAATTCAGTACGTGTCATAAATTCAGGTCTCGTGGGCTGAGACACTAATTGGCAACCATAACATGATTTGCAGAATTTCTCTATAGCTTTGTCCATTCCAGGCCACCAAACTTTTTGTCTGAGTCTTTGTTTCATCACCACGATGCCTGGATGACCTTCATGGCCTAATTGTAAAATATGATCTCTCAACGATCTTGGAATAATTAACCTAGTTCCGCGTAGAACTATTGAATCTAACAAACAGAGTTCATCTTTCACTGGAAGATATTCAGAATAAGGCAATGTGTGCCACTTGCCATTTTGTAAACAATCTCTAACTTGTTCAAGTTCATGGTCATTCACTGATTCTTCTGCAATCTGTTCTGTTGTCATTGCAGCTGGTGTAGCTCCGCAACTGACAAAATGTATATAATTTTCTGTGTCATCAGTAATGTTTTTAGGAATGGTTGTACATGTTGACTTGACATTTCCCGATACTAGACGCGACAAACTATCAGCAATATTTTGCGTTCCAGGGATATGTTTCACAATATATTGATATGGTTGTAATCGCAATATCCACCGTTCAATTCTCGCACTTGGTTTTGATCTTGTTGAAAAAATAAATTTCAAAGGTCGGTGGTCTGTCAAGAGTTCAAATTCTTTTCCGAAGAGATACATGTGAAATCTCTCACACGCCCACACTAATGATAATGCTTCTTTCTCAGTTTGAGAGTATTTACGTTCACAGTCACTAAGGCTTTCATATATTAACTTTGTTTCTTAAAAGTCAGAATTCCTGCCGTGTTAATTTTGTTAAAAAAAAAAAACGAAAAAAAGTTTATTTGCGCCAGGTCCTTGTGGGATTTTGTTTTTTTTAAAAAAAAAAAGAAGGAAGGAAGGGATGTAGTGTATTAACACTAATATTCAAAAATGGTCCAAGGGACATAACTCTAGGTATGCTTTCATAATTAAGATAATGTAACGGTACTTGAAGAACGAGTGCATTACCTTACTGTGTACCACAGTCAGCTTCAGAAGTTAGAAGTTTCTTGGGATTAGTAAGTTTCACGTTAAGATATATTCCCAACATGTCAACAATATCAGAACCATTGCGTCGGTTAACTAAGAAATCTGAACCATTCAATTGGACAAGTGAACAGCAACATTCTTTTGATAGATTAAAACAGGAATTGGCTAATCCGTGTGTGTTAGGATATTTTGACATAAATGCAAACACAAAAGTAATTGCAGATGCAAGCCCAGTCGGCTTGGGAGCTGTTCTTGTACAGGAACAAAACAGTGATATGAGAATTATTTCTTACGTCCCGTATCATTTCATCGGTATCTACGAAGTTACAAAACATAGCCTGTTGTCTCAATCTCGTAACGAACTGTTCGACTGTCTCTTCCGGTTTCTGCACCAAAGATCTGAAAACTGAACGTTCGTATGCAGTATTAATCTGCAGTTTAAAATAATTGTCTAGCAACCGTTTCGTTGCTTCGTACACATTTTCTCCTTCTGCAGCCTCGATTGGCGGCATTGAATAATAAATGTCTTGCACGTTCATACCAGCACAATGTAATAACAATGACTTTTTCTGTTCTGGTTTACAAACACCCTTTCCCTCTGCGTAAAGTTCGAATGACCACAGCCACTTGATTCAGCGAAATCCAACAGAGTTGATATTTCCAATGGTGTCAAATGTCGAAATTCCTCCTAATTCAGGCAACTGAATTGCAGCGGCTTGTGCCATGATTAACAATGAAATCGCTCGTCGCCAAAAATGTAACATATGTGCTTGGTAACAAATGATTTATTCCGATTTAACCAACTAGATTTATTCACATACAAATACATCAAAACGCCATTTCAGGATAACCATGTGACTTCGATTGTTCTGGAATGTTCTACAGGGGAGGTAATGCACTCGTTCTTCAAGTACCGTTACATTATCTTAATTATGAAAGCATACCTAGAGTTATGTCCCTTGGACCATTTTTGAATATTAGTGTTAATACACTACAGGAATAGGGAGGGAGTTGAGAGTACAGGGGTAACCAAGGCCTTCTCGTCCGAGAACCGCGACAAATCAGCGGCTGGCCAAAGTGTTATTATTATTATTATTATTATAGGAGGCCGAAACGTCCAGGGCCGAAACATCTCGAGGCCGGAACGTCCCAATACCCACTGAAACATACCCCATATTCATCCGAACTTCACTTGCAAGGTAACAGATTTGTTTTTTGGAAGGCATCCCCTGCTCTGAGTGGAGGTGCTTGTCCAACATGCGTCCACTGACTTGGTACAGCTGTTGCTTTTGATATGCTTTTGGTATGCTTTGTCTAGGAACTTTCGGATTTCTGCAGTTTGTGGACCCCCTATAACTCATCTGTGCCCTGCCTTTGTCAACCACAGGCACCAAACTTTCCCTGGGACTTGAATCTCCATCTACAGAATTCCAGCACACTGGTGTGTTATGTGGAACACACATAGTCGGCCCTGATGGATTTTCCCCTTGGCTGGACCCAGAGATGTATAAATCGTCACTTTTCCCAAAACATCTAAGCTGACTAGGAGGCTGGCACTCCATGCTTGTGTTATCTGAGTTCTGTTGCAACTCTTTCCCTGAACTTGATTTATAGTCTCTATAGTATGAACCTGTTGTGTGAAAATATGGTTCAGTGGGCGCCATCTGTTCCTGTAAAGTACCATTTGTAACACTAACGAAATTTCGATCGGTGTGGTGCGATCCAATAGGGTCATAATATCTGGGCCGAGGTATTCTGAGTAGGTCACTGTCGACCTGAATGCCAAGAGTCGTTTGTCGTCTTTCAGTCTCTGTATATTGGATAGGAGTATTTCTATACATGTTCCTCTCCCTTGGAACTTCTCTCGTGCATCCGACTGCATTATGTGTCGACATGAAGCGAGGCTGAAACAATTAATGACTACTCCTTGGAATATGGGCTTTCTCAAGACTCAGTTTTGTCTGGTCGTCACTTCTGTAACTGTTATTGACATGTGGCCTCAAAGTCGAATTACTCTTGTCCACCAGAATCGGTTTCATATATACCACTGAATCGTCGCTTTCTGAACATCCATCAATTGTTGCTGGCCATTTAACATCATCCCTGGGCAATTCACTTTCAGTGTCCAGTTCCACAATATTACTGTGGTTGTCATCTCTAAGTTTTTCGTTGCATCCCAATGGTGTATGAAATGGAAGCGATTCTGTGTGCAGCAGATACATGTTATCAATACTAGCGTGGCGTTTAGAAAGGTCCATCTTTGGGGTAGATTGTGCCCTTTGTAACACACTTGATTCTCCATTCTGCTGACGTAAGTGCCAACTCAGACATTCTTTATGCTCCAACTCACGCTCTTCGCTATCAGCCTGATGCTCTAGACATTCTGTAAGTCGAATATTACTGTCGACGCCATGATCAACGCGGTGGTCAACACCATGTTCCCTGTCGTTTCTGTGTGTCTCTTGAAATCTATTCTGGTCCCTTTTAGAGTCTAACTGTTCACTTCCTTCTATCGACTCTGCCACCTCCTTTTGTTGCGCACGCCCGAGGGCAACTTCTGAAACAATCTTATTATTGTAAATTTCCCATTTCACCTACCATTTAGACTTTAATTCTCTGAGCTGAATCCCGATGTTCACTCGGCAACGACAAGACGTAAACTCCCCCAGAACCCGGACCTAACCGACAGACATGCGCAATGGGACAACGTCACAAAAACATGTAATAAGAAATGGAATGAATAATGGGTATAAAACATGGACAGGTGATCATCTGCACGCAGAGATAAGTATTAAAGAAGTTAAGTATTTAAAGTGTCTGTATAAACATGAGGAAAGCACTAGCGTTCGTCACAATAGGTTTAGAAATCACAACAGAACGATATGTTTAATGCGAATACTATTCCACATAAACCCCTGTTTGATGTTGCTAGGAAACGCGACGCATGAAAGTATTGTTAGCAGCGGGACATCCAAAGCGTGGGAAACATATCCCTGCTTTCATTTTTAAACAATCTTAGAAACCCATCGTTGAAAAGGCCCTCATCAGAAACTTTCCAGTGATGGTGTAAAAAATTGCGTGACTGCTATCATGGAAATAATTTGTCCAAAAAGGATCTTCTGAAAGTTGTAACATTTTTTTCTGAGAGAAAAACACCCTTTCAGTTGAGAATCGAATATTTTTGAAAAGTCGCTTTTATGGGCTAAATTACGACAGCGTATTAGGGTCAGGACCTTTTCATTTAATAAACTGTTTATACAGTTTAATAAACTGTTTTTACAGATTAATAAACTGTATTTACAGTTTATTACGAGACTGTTTTTACAGATTATTACGAGACTGTTTTTACAGTTTATTACGAGACTGTTTTTGCTGATTAATAAACTGTATTTACAGTTTAGTAAACTGTATTTACAGTTTATTACGAGACTGTTTTTACAGATTATTACGAGACTGTTTTTACAGTTTATTACGAGACTGTTTTTGCAGATTAATAAACTGTATTTACAGTTTAGTAAACTGTATTTACAGTTTATTACGAGACTGTTTTTACAGATTATTATGAGACTGTTTTACAGTTTATTACGAGACTGTTTTTACAGATTAATAAACTGTATTTACAGTTTAGTAAACTGTATTTACAGTTTATTGCGAGACTGTTTTTACAGATTATTATGAGACTGTTTTTACAGTTTATTACGAGACTGTTTTTACAGATTAATAAACTGTTTTTACAGATTAGTAAACTGTATTTACAGATTATTAGGAGACTGTTTTTACAGTTTATTAGAAGACTGTTTTTACAAATTAATTAGCCATTCGATTATTGGTTAGTTGTATAGTACGGCAGCGTATTAGGGTCAGGATCTTTTCATTTAATAAACTGTTTATACAGTTTAATAAACTGTTTTTACAGATTAATAAACTGTATTTACAGTTTAGTAAACCGTTTTTACAGTTTATTACGAGACTGTTTTTACAGATTATTACAAGACTGTTTTAACAGTTTATTAAGAGACTGTTTTACAGATTAATAAACTGTATTTACAGTTTAGTAAACTGTATTTACAGTTTATTACGAGAATGTTTTTACAGATTATTACGAGACTGTTTTTACAGTTTATTACGAGACTGTTTTTACAGATTAATAAACTGTATTTACAGTTTAGTAAACTGTATTTACAGTTTATTACGAGACTGTTTTTACAGATTATTACGAGACTGTTTTTACAGTTTATTACGAGACTGTTTTTACAGATTAATAAACTGTATTTACAGTTTAGTAAACTGTATTTACAGTTTATTACGAGACTGGTTTTACAGATTATTACGAGACTGTTTTTACAGATTATTACGAGACTGTTTTTACAGATTAATAAACTGTTTTTACAGATTAGGAAACTGTATTTACAGATTATTAGGAGACTGTTTTTACAGTTTATTAGAAGACTGTTTTTACAAATTAATTAGCCATTCGATTATTGGTTAGTAGTATAGCATGTACTCGATCGTGCGCTATTACCCGGACTTTTGGGGAAGCTGCTATTGTTAAATTCACATAGGAACCGGACGTTTTGGGTTGCAACCTGACCAAATCCTGCACGCTATGTACGTACTGCATATATAGCATGCTATGACATGTGCAGTGATATATGTACACACAGGGCTATGGATATATAGTGTGGGGTATGATGGAAATTAATGGTGAAGGTTGTGTTTCTTGAGAAAAAAATTCCCGCGAAATGGTTGATGTTGCTATGGACCTCGTGACGTCATTATGCGCACCATGACGTCAGAAAACGTTGACCGCTGTTGTTGAACCATATACAATGTGGTATGACATCTTTCGGGTCAGGGTGTGTCGGGGTTCTCGTACTTGACTGATATCGTAGTATAGTAAGGGTGGTATATACCCCTTTAGGTATACTATTAGCCCTTGGTACTACTAATCAACCTTCATATTATCCTACAACTGGTATAGATAGCACGTAATGCTAGGTTAACCAGTATTGTCGGGTGGGGTAATGCATGGTCATCGTCTCGTGCGGTATTGCGAAATAGTCCTTGGTGATTTGGATTTGCAGTATAGTATGGGTGTAATATATCATTGTAGATCCCATCTTAATCCTCGTTGTATCAGCCTGCCGATTGCTTTGTACTATCCTATGACTGATATACGTAGTACGTAATGCTAGGTTAACCAGTATTGTGGGTTGGGGTAATGCATGGTCGTCGTCTCGTGTGGTATTGCGAAATAGTCCTTGGTGGTTTGGATTTGTAGTATAGTATGAGCCTTATAGATCCCATCTTAATCCTTGTTGTATCAAACTGCCGATTGCTTTGTACTGTCCTATGAATGATATAGGGAGTATGTAATGCTGGGCCAGGCGGTATTGTAGGGTGGGTGGTGGTAATGCATGGTCGCCTAGTATGGAAGTATGGGATGTTCGCTCCTCACCCTAGGGGTCCCATGTTAGCCCTTCGAACTATTAATCCACCTAATGCTTCAAATTATCCTCTGACTGGTATAGATAGTACGTATCGCTAGAACAACCAGTATTGTGGGTAGGTGTAAGGCCTGGTAGTTTAGAACGGTAGCAGCACCATTATCTACCTAGGATGGTATTGCGTAATGATAGGCCAAGCAGTATTGTTGAGTAGGGGTAATCCATTGTTGTCTTGTTAGGAAGTAAAGGACTTTTTTTTTATCCCTGTTGGTTCAACTTTTCCCTTGGTACTAGTAATCGACCTAATGCTTCATGTTATCCTATGGCTGGTATAGGTGGAACGTAATGCTAGGAGAAGAGCTATTGTGGGCGGGGGGTAATGTCTTCTGTAGTGCAGTAGAATAGTATAGGCGGTATATACCGACTTAGGTCCCATGTTAACCATTGGAACAACAATCCACCTGGGCTGGTGTGCTATCCCATATATGGTATAGGTTGTATGAAATGTACTGCTGTGTGGTGTATGCTTGGTTTCCAGTCTCCTAGCAGGGTATGGATGGTTCTTTGACATTCTAAGACTTGGCCTAGGGTAGAGGTAATATGTGGCAGTTAGCAAGCCTAGAGTAGTGCTTCAAATCAGCAGTAATGGTATAAGGGGATAAGAAGATTATAGGATACGGTACTACAGTACAAGCTAGTCATAGGACGGAAGGCTGAAACCGATCGTAAGACCACCTTATAGGAGCTATATAGGGCTTGGAATCTCACTTATGGAATCCCGCTTATAGAATACCTTTTATTGAATCCCTACGGAATCCCTTTTTGAAAAAGTCTAGCTTTCGGCTCCACTTTTTCCCGAACTGAAGATAAGAGTCGAACGTGGATGCACTCGTTCGACTCATTACTCTGTGGCTTATTTGCTCGATGGGATTTTAGTTGTTCCTTCAATTGGAGATAGTTAGCAAGCCTGCAGAAGTGCTACAAGTCAAATAGTAATAGTACAAAAAAGTAATGGTACAAAGCTGCGAGGGTGGTAGAAGATTATAGTATTGGATGACTACGAACGAGGCAAGTTAAAGAACAGAAAGTTGAAGACAAGATGGAAACAGATGGCAAGGCTATCTGTTTAGGAACTGTGTTGGAACTTCAGTGCGTAAAGGTTAAATGAGGTGATCGACTCTTCTCGGGGGTGGGTCTGAGGGTCATCAAAAACTCATATTCTAGAAAGGTTTCGTGTGATACATCATTTTAAGGTCTCAATGCGTGTGGTCCGAATATTTGTTATTTGTCCCTCCCCGAGAGGATGGGGCTGAGGGGCATAAAGAAATTCAAGTGTTAGAAAGGTTGACAAGCGATACATCATTTTAAAGGTCTAGACGCGTGTAGTCCGAATATTTGGAATTTTTCCATCCCCGAAAGGGGTGGGGGGGGGGGGGGGTTTGCTGGGGGGCATATAAAATTCAAGTTATAGAAAGGTTGGCATGTGATACATCATTTTAAAGGTCTTGACGCATGTAGTCCGAATATTTGGTATTTGCGTCTATCCAAGGGGGCTCTGGGTGGGGCCTCAAAACTTAAGTTTCAGAAAGGTTGTCGGGTGATTCATCATTTTAAGGTCTCGACTTGAATATTTTGAATATAAAGTATCCGACCCTCCCCGATAGGGTGGGGCTGAGGGGTGGGGCCTCAAGCCCCATGTTTTAGAAAGGTAGTCATGTGATACATCATTTTAAAGTTCACGACTTGAATATTTCGCATTTGAAGTATCCGACCTTCCCTGAGTGGGTGGGGGGCCGAAGGTGCGGCCTCAAAACTCAAGTTTTAGGACGGTAGGCGTGTGATACATCATTTTAAAGGTCTCGACTTGAATACTTCGAATATGAAGTATCCAGCATTCCCGATGGGATGGAACCGAGGGGTGGGTTTCAAAACTTAAGGTTTAGAAAGGAAGTCGTGCAAATGATGCGAACGACACACTCTTCAGCATGTGACAATGTGTGAATCCGTGTACTGTTTTAGCTGTTTTTTTAAGTGTTTCTCAAAGGATTTCATTGATTTGGAGGTGATGTCTCGTATGTGAAACAGTCCAAATTGACAGAAGATGCAAAAACATTGTCAGGACACCTGAGGCCCCGAAAGGCCTGGGCTGACGTGGGGTTATTTAGTCCCGCTGATGAAATTGCGGGAAAATTAGACCGACGTGGAGAGTCGGAATCCTAGTGCCGCGAACTCGGCGTTGGGAGCTGAGTTCGACGGGCGCTGTGATTTCGTTTCTCCTCTGCCATATTGGCCTAAGGTAGGTTCGATTTCCGTTAGCTGTGATTCCTAATCACTTCAGGCTGTGTAATGGAAAGAATGATTTAAAGTAACGACGATTCTTTTATTTACAAATAAAAATAAAGCCGTTTCAATATTTCAACAATCAACAATTCGATTCTTTTCACAGAAAATGGGTTGCTAGGGTTAAATAATTCTCAACAATTATATAGTCATGCCATAGCTCTGTGCTGGCACTATAGTCTACACACTGGAAATGTTACTACCGTGAGCTCGCCATAAGAGCTTCACCAATCTGAAATTATATTACGGAGAGCTCGCCATAAGAGCTTCACAAATCTGAAATGTTATTACCGTGAGCTCGCCATAAGAGCTTCACCGCTTAGGCTCAAATGTCAACGTCTGCGCGTAACTGTACTTCTGGCTGTTACTTCTGATTTGGGTCAGATATTGTCTACTCATACCTCATGTGCCTTTTGAAAGTCTTCCGTGAAAGTCCTATTGAAATGTTCACTGTTCCTGGTTGAATTCATGATTCACAAATGCCCCTTTTTGTGCTAGGGCGAGATTGTCACTCACACCGATCTCCAGTCGGTATTACGATGCTTCGACAGCAAAACAAACTACTCCCAACGCAATCAGTCTGACGATTCGAAGGGTTAATACGCACAATACAATTAACCTGCACTTCTGACTATTGCAGGATGATACCTGCTACTCGACAATCTAAACTTTAACGTTTCACCTTGGGTTTTCCTTCTCAACGAATTTGGCACTGTAGCCGCCTATCAACCTTAAGCTAAATCAATCGTGGAATGCCCTGTCTGGCGATTCCAGCCGTTTCAGAGTCCTGTGATCGAAGGTACCCCTATGCCAGGAAACAGAGTCCGCCTGCCCTGGACTTCACCAACGTGTGTGTGACCCCAAGTGTGTGTCTAATGCTCTGCTCTTCAAGGTATATATATACTTTTTACCCTAAACTGTCAGATGGACAGATGCTCATCTGTCCATCTGCCAAAACGGTGAGAGATGACGTATATCGAGGCAGAATCAATACAAGTCATCTCGCGCGTGACTTAACGGTGATTTCACTTGTCGAGAGAACCGATTCGTTCCTGCCACTCATTGCTATACTAATGATCAGGTGACGACACGACAGACATTTCTATCTTTTAGAATCTCGTTTCTCAATTGGCCGTGACGATATCCTGCCACCAACCGATTACGTCTCGTAAGACTCGCGACTACTGCATAACTTAAATGAGATTAGACCTTATCTAACATACCGTTTCTCCCCTGGGTCCCTGCCCTGAAGCTGGATATACACCACGTGTGTTTTTTCCATGCCCAGCTTCACAGAGAAGTGAAATTCACGTAGGTTTTTCACCTTGATGCGGAATATCTTTTGAACTTACAATATCTTTATATATGCCCCTTGCCCCTATATTTAGGCTGGCTTTGCTCTGACAAACATGTATTTTTCCCTCTGTGTTTTCCGGTGTCTCTTCGTCGGATGCGATTGGTTTCGTAGAGATCTCTCAGATGAGAAACATTTTCAATCGCATGATATCTTGGTTTATTCCAATCGGTATGTGGCAGACGAATACAGCTTTATGTGGTGTGCTTGTTCGACGGGTGTGGGTCATTCGACAGATTCGAAGGAGATCTATCAAATGAGAGAGAGAGAGAGAGAGAGGAGATTTTCAACTGCGTGGCATGCTGAAGTGTAGCTTGATATCACGCTAAACGAGAGAGAGTCCAAATGAAATGAGTGAAAGTATTATGATACATTAAAGTGTCTGATGAAACCTCTCGAGAAGGAAACCCAAAACACCAACACGACGTCTTCACGAATACATTTTGAGGAAGCTGCACGTACCCTCTAAAAACAATAGCACACAACTAATTTACTCGTTGATCAGAAGCTCGACACAAGTCGAAGAACTCATCAACGTTTTTGAATGTAATATTAAGTTTACGAGTCGATTAAAGAGGAATAATTTTTGACGAGAGACATTCGTGAAGGTATTGTGACACAACACAGATCTGACAACTTCCACATTTCAACGGAGTGGAATAAGACAAACATTCAGCAAGTGAATGTACTGCGATAGAGAGATCCTACTGTTATCGCCTCGACATTACGGAAGAATGAAATGTGGAAATCCTTTTGCAGAGGTGATTCATAAACACACTGTGATAGAGAGATCCAAGTGCTATCACCTCAACATGTCAGGGGATTGGAATATGACAAAACTTTCGAACAAGTGATTCGTGAACATACTGGGATACAGATATTACTGCTATCACCTCGACATTACGGAAGAATGAAATATGACAGTACTTTCCAGCAAGTGTTTCGTGAACATACTGTAATAAAGTGATTCAACTGCTATCACCTCGATATTGCAGGGGAGTGGGATATGACAAAACTTTCGAGCAAGTGATTCGTGAACGTACTGAGAAAGAGAGAGATCTTGCTGCTATTACTACAATATTTAGAGAGAGTGAAACATGTCAAACGTTTGAGCAAACGTTTGAGCAAGTCATTCGTAAACATTTTATGATAGACATCTCACCGCTATCGCCTCGACATTGCAGGGGAGTGGAATATGAAACAATGAATGTTGCCTGAATCCGTGCGTGAACGTATGTCTCACCGTGAGGAACCCGACCGTCTCACTTTTGCAGGGGCGATCCTTATCTCGAAAGGGTATGTGACTTTTCGTCAAAAAGCATGAATCAATTGTGGTTCACTGGAAACAAAAATTTTAATACATATACATATAAATAAATGTGGTAATTTGTGACGTACATGAAATCAAATGAATAAACGTTAATCACCCCTACCCACACAGTTTTTATACCTGTTGTAGAAGGCAAGACGTACGTACGCAGAGTAGGCTTGCCTGTATGAACATTATTCTGAGATAAACATAGGTGCTCCTATTCTAAATATGAGCTCCGTGACTCGCCTACATCACAACGTGTCTATACTTTCGCCCCGATGCGGCACCTCCTCTAAGCATGGGACATCCCCATCGACTCTCAGCGACCCACAGCCTTAAACACCTTCAGAGTGGAATGGCTGGAATGAATTTCCCCGATCGATCTTTATTTCGATAGCCAGAACATTAATTCTCATTTTAATTGCTTCTCTTGAACTTGGCCGCTTAGATCTATCTTAATTTAATATTCGCTTTTAAGTTCCTTTAAGTCTTGCATTTCGGTATATCCTGACATTCGTGACAGACCAGATGCATAATATGGGTATGTGTCTAGAACATGTGCGATGTACTGTATTTACAATAATTACCTATTAACTGGTCATAATTACACAGATAACGACTACAGGATGACACTGGATTTACTATCTTTAATGTTTTATCCAGACCGCCCATGTAGCGTTCAATAAATGCGTCATAATGGACATTAAATTGCATGCCTCATTACCAGCGCTTGAATTACTGCAGGTCTGTTTAAGTGACAAATCGGTTTTCGGGGTCCTCCATGTCCTTATCCTTATGCTTTATATTTAGCCCAGTGAGAATGATTATCGAAAATATATACACTTTTAAACAACAAAATCGAAAATTCAAGCTATCACCTTGACATATATACCCCTGTAGGCCCCCTTGTTAATGCTTGGTACTATTAACCAACCGATTGGTTAGTTTTATTATATGGCTCATTTTCTCGATGTGATTTGAGTCGTTCGAGCAGTGTGTGCGAGTCACTCGGTCGATAGCTTATTTGCTTTGGGAATGATATATGCTTTTGTTATGCACAAGGGAGACAACTTTGTATGAATAAGTATACATTACGGAAAATGAAGCAATATGATTGGTTAATCAGCTTCCATAATTGGAATAGGGTAGGAAGAATTAGGATTACGTACCACCTCACCAGTGATAGGATGACACCAAATATTCGGTAGGTTAATTCTATCAACGGTTAAGATGGGCCCACAGGGCATATACCAACCATACTCTGTTGCCCTTCTGTACTACCAGGCATTAACCCCATCCCACAATACCGCTCGATAATATGAAGCATCTGGCGAATTAGTAGTACCAAGGACTAACAAGAGACCTACAGGGGTATATACAGCCTATGCTATACTACCGTTCTAAGCTACCAAGCATTACCTCACCCCATAATACCACTTGACCTACTATAACGTACTACCTATACCAGCCATATAATAAAATAAACCAGTCGGTTGGTTAATAGTACCAAACACTAACAGGGAGCCTACAGAGTTATATACCGCCCATGTTATACTACCGTTCTAAACTGTCAGGCATTAGCTGTACCATCAATACCGCTTGGCCTAGAATTACATAATACCTATACCAGTCATAGGATAACACCAGGTGGATAATAGTACTAAGAGCTAACATTGGCCCTGTGGTGGTACAACGCGTACATCCTATAGGATAACACACTCGGCGACCATGCATTACACCCACCCACCCCAAAATAACGTCTGCCACCGCATTACATACTTGCTAACCCAGTCATGGGATGACACAAAGCATTAAGTCGATTTGTAGTACCAATAGCTTTCGCGGAGGGGCGGGGGCCACAGAGGTATATATCGCCCATACTGTACTGCCGTTCTATAATAATAATAATAATAATAATAATAATAATAATAATAATAATAATAATAATAATAATGACATGAAGGCCCGATGGGGTAATAGTATACCAACATTGATATATACCGCCACTACCATATCACACACCCCGCCCCATACGAGAAACTCGACACCCCCTGACCCGAATAACATTATGTCAGATTGTATAGTAGACAACAACAGAGGTCAACATCTCTGTGACGTCGCGTGCGCATCAGGACGTCACGACGTCAATAGCAACGTCAACCATTTCGCGAAAAAGAATTTTCAAGAAAACCCAACTTTCCCATCATCTTCCCACCACTTACCCATAATATATACCCAAATCCCAATGTGTACGTATATTACTATACACACCACAGTATACTACATATGTTGTAAGTACACCATTTGCCGGATCTAGCTGGAGGGAACAAACGTTTTCCTCAGGAAAAAATGCTCGGCAAAAGTCCGGTTCCTATGGGAATTTAACACGAGCTGCTCCAGCAAAAGTTCGGGTTATCAGGGTCGATCGGGTACACGATATACTACTCACTTGCACACCAAATATGACACCATTTCGCCTAATTGTTGTCACCTAAAAACAAACACATTTGCGAAAAATATCAACTCTATAATAGGACATAACTCTGATAAGACTATGGCAAATAACACCGTCGAGCCGAGGCAGGTTAACGGTAAGATACACTTGCATACTAAATGCCACGCAGCATGCCACGCAGCATGCCACGCAGTTGGAAATCTCCTCTTTCTCATTTGATAGATCTCCGTCGAAACTGTCGAATCAATCAGATCCGTTGAAAAGCGCACTACCTAAAGCTGTTTTCGTCTGTGACAGACTGATTGGAATAAACCAAGATATCGTGCGGTTGAAAATGTTTCTCATCTGAGAGATCTTCACCAAACCAATCGCATCCGACGAAGATATACTGGAAAACACCGACGGAAAAATATATGTTTTTTTGCAACTTCAGTCAATTTGGACTATTTCACATACGAGACATCACCGCCAATTCAATGAAATCCTTTGATAAAACACTAAAAAGTACACGTTTTCACACATTGTCACATGTTGGAGAGTGTGTCGTTCGCATCGCCTAAGGTTTTACGACCTTGCCCCACCACACCCACTCGAGGAGGGTCGGATACTTCATATTCGAAATATTCGACCCAAGACCTTTAAAATGAATTGTGACATGACTACCTTTCTAAAACGTATTTTTAATTTCCCTCAGTCCCACCTCTCGGGAAGGGTCGGATACTTCATATTCGATATATTTAAGTCAAGACCTTTAAAATGATATATGACACGAATACCTTTCTAAAACTTAAATTTGTTTTGCCCCTCAGCCCCACCTCTTCAGAGAGGGTTGGGCACTTCATATTCGGAATATTCAAATCGAGACCTTTAAAATGATGTATCACCCGACATCCTTTCTAAAATTTGGGGTTTGAGGTGCCAACCCTCAGTCCCACCCCCTTGAGGAGACACAAAAACCAAATATTCGGGCTAAAATGATGTATCACATGACAACAAATCTTTTTAAAACTTGAATTTTTAATGCGCCTAAGTCTTAGTCCCTAGGGACCTGGCAAATACCAAATAATCGGATTACACGCGTCGAGACCTTTAAAATGATGTATCACACGACAACCTTTCTAAAACATGAGTTTTCGGAGCTCATCAGACCCCCCACCCCCCACCCCCCCCCCCCCCCACCCCCCCCCCCCCCCCCCCGCGATCATCTCACAGTTCCTACACAGATAGCCTTGCCATCTGTTTACATATTGTCTTCCACTTCCTGTCCTATAACCTCGTTCGTAGTCGACCAATACTAAAATTTCTACCACCCTCGAAGCTTTGTACCATTAGTTCCTTGTTCCTTGTACTATTACTATTTGACTTGTAGCACTACTGCAGGCTTGCTAACTATCTCCGATTGATCAAACGACTAGAATCCCATCGAGCAAATAAGCCATAGAGTAATTGGTCGAACGAGTGGCTCCACATTCGACTCTAATCCTCATCTTGCAAAAAGTGGAGCTGAAGGCCAGACGTTTTCAAAAGGGGATTCCACAATGATTCTATAAAAGGTATTCTATAAGTAGGATTCCATAAGTGAGATTCCAAGGCCCTATATAGCTCCTATACAGGTGATCTTACCGTCGGTTTCAGCTTTCTGTGCTATGACTAGCTTCTTCTGTAGTCTACGGCAGCGTATTAGGGTCAGGACCTTTTCATTTAATAAACTGTTTATACAGTTTAATAAACTGTTTTTACAGATTAATAAACTGTATTTACAGTTTAGTAAACTGTATTTACAGTTTATTACGAGACTGTTTTTACAGATTATTACGAGACTGTTTTTACAGTTTATTACGAGACTGTTTTTACAGATTAATAAACTGTATTTACAGTTTAGTAAACTGTATTTACAGTTTATTACGAGACTGTTTTTACAGATTATTACGAGACTGTTTTTACAGTTTATTACGAGACTGTTTTTACAGATTAATAAACTGTATTTACAGTTTAGTAAACTGTATTTACACGAGTTTATTACGAGACTGTTTTTACAGATTATTACGAGACTGTTTTTACAGTTTATTACGAGACTGTTTTTACAGATTAATAAACTGTATTTACAGTTTAGTAAACTGTATTTACAGTTTATTACGAGACTGTTTTTACCGATTATTATGAGACTGTTTTTACAGTTTATTACGAGACTGTTTTTACAGATTAATAAACTGTTTTTACAGATTAGTAAATTGTATTTACAGATTATTAGCAGACTGTTTTTTCAGTTTATTAGAAGACTGTTTCTACATTAGCCATTCGATTATTGGTTAGTAGTATAGCATGTACCCGATTACCCGGACTTTTGGGGAAGCTGCTAGTGTTAAATCCACATAGGAACCGGACTTTTTGGGTTGCAACCTGACCAGATCCTGCACGTGATGTACGTACTGCATGTATAGTATGCTATGATATGTGCAGTGATATATGTACACACAGGGCTATGGATATATAGTGTGGGGTGTGATGGAAATTAATGGTGAAGGTGGGGTTTCTCGAGAAAAAAGATTCCCGCGAAATGGTTGACGTTGCTATGGACGTCGTGACGTCATTATGCGCACCATGACGTCAGAAAACGTTAACCGCTGTTGTTGAACAATATACAATGTGGTATGACATCTTTTAGGTCACGGTGTTTCGGGGTTCTCGTACTGGACTGATATCGTAGTATAGTAAGGGTGGTATATACCCCTTTTGGTATACTATTAGCCCCTGGTACTACTAATCAACCTTCATATTATCCTACAACTGGTATAGATAGCATGTAATGCTAGGTTAACCAGTATTGTCGGGTGGAGTAATGCATGGTCATCGCCTCGTGCGGTATTGCGAAATAGTCCTTGGTGGTTTGGATGTGCAGTATAGTATGGGCGTTATATATCATTGTAGATCCCATCTTAATCCTTGTTGTGTCAGTCTGCCAATTGCTTTGTACTATCCTATGACTGATATAGGTAGTACGTAATACTAGGTTAACCAGTATTGTGGGTTGGGGTAATGCATGGTCGTCGTCTCGTGCGGTATTGCGAAATAGTCCTTGGTGGTTTGGATTTGCAGTATAGTATGAGCGTTATAGATCTCATCTTAATCCTTGTTGTATCAACCTGCCGATTTTTTTGTACTGTCCTATGACTGATATAGGGAGTATGTAATGCTGGGCCAGGTGATATTGTAGGGTGGGTGGTGGTAATGCCTGGTCGCCTAGTATGACAGTATGGGATGTTCGCTCTTCACCCTAGGGGTCCCATGTTAGAGCTTCGTACTATTAATCCACCTAATGCTTCAAATTATCCCCTGACTGGTATAGATAATACGTATCGCTAGGACAACCAGTATTGTGGGCAGGGATAAGGCCTGGTAGTTTAGAACGGTAGCAGCACCATTATCCACCTAGGACGGTGTGCTGACCCACAGGCGGTACAGGTATTGCGTAATGATAGGCCAAGCAGTATTGTTGAGTAGGGGTAATCCATTGTTGTCTAGTTAGGAAGTATATGACGTGTTTTTTATATCCCTGTTGGTTAAACTTTTCCCTTGGTACTAGTAATCGACCTTATGCTTCATGTTATCCTATGGCTGGTATAGGTGGAACGTAATGCTAGGAGAAGAGCTATTGTGGGCGGGGGTAATGACTTCTGTAGTGCAGTAGAATAGTATGGGCGGTATATAACGACTTAGGTCCCATCTTAACCATTGGAACAACAATCCACCTGGGCTGGTGTGCTATCCCATATATGGTATAGGTCGTATGAAATGTACTGCTATGTGGTGTATACTTGGTTTCCAGTCTCCTAGCAGGGTATGGATGGTTCTTTGACATTCTAAGACCTGGCCTAGGGTAGAGGTAATATGTGGCAGTTAGCAAGCCTACAGTAGTGCTTCAGATCAGCAGTAAGCGTAGAAGGGGAGAAGAAGATTATAGGATACGGTACTACAGTACAAGCTAGTCATAGGACGGAAGGCTGAACCGATGGTAAGGCCACCTTATAGGAGCTATATAGGGCTTGGAATCCCACTTATGGAATTCCGCTTATAGAATACCTTTTATTGAATCCCTACGGAATCCCTTTTTGAAAAAATTCTAGCCTTCGGCTCCACTTTTTCCCGAGCTGAAGATAAGAGTCGTATGTGGAGTCACTCGTTCGACCCATTGCTCTCTGGCTTATTTGCTCGATGGGATTTTAGTCGTTCGATCAATCGGAGATAGTTAGCAAGCCTGCAGTAGTGCTACAAGTCAAATAGTAATAGTACAAAAAACTAATGGTACAAAGCTGCGAGGGTGGTAGAAGGTTATAGTATTGGATGACTACGAACGAGGCAAGTTAAAGAACAGAAAGTTGAAGACAAGATGGAAACAGATGGCAAGGCTATCTGTTTAGGAACTGTGTTCGAGCTTCAGCGCGTAAAGGTTAAATGAGGTGATCGACTCTTCTCGGGGGTGGGTCTGAGGGTCATAAAAAACTCATATTTTTAAAAGGTTTCGTGTGGTACATCATTTTAAGGTCTCGATGCGTGCAGTCCGAATATTTGTTATTTGTCCCTCCCTGAGAGGGTGGACCTTAGGGGCATAAAGAAATTAATGTTTTAGAAAGGCTGACAAGCGATACATCATTTTAAAGGTCTAGACGCGTGTAGTCCGAATATTTGATATTTGTACCTCCCCGAGAGGGGGGGGGGTTGTTTGCTGGGGGCATATAAAATTCATGTTATAGAAAGGTTGGCATGTGATACATCATTTTGAAGGACTTGACGCATGTAATCCGAATATTTGGTATTTGCGTCTACCCGAGGGGGCTGAGGGGTGGGGCCTCAAAACTTAAGTTTTAGAAAGGTTGTCGGGTGATTCATCATTTTAAAGGTCTCGACTTGAATATTTTGAATATAAAGTATCCGACCCTCTCCGATAAGGTGGGGGCTGAGGGGTGGGGCCTCAAACCCCATGTTTTAGGCAGGTAGTCATGTGATACATCATTTCAAAGTTCACGACTTGAATATTTCGCATTTAAAGTATCCGACCATCCCTGAGTGGGTGGGCCGAAGGTGCGGCCCCAAAACTCAAGTTTTAGGAAGGTAGGCGTGTGATACATCATTTTAAAGGTCTCGACTTGAATACTTCGAATGTGGAGTATCCAGCATTCCCGATGGGATGGAGCCGTGGGGTGAGTTTCAAAACTTAAGGTTTAGAAAGGTAGTCGTGCAAATGCGAACGACACACTCTTCATATGACAATGTGTGAAACCGTGTACTGTTTTAGCTGTTTTTTTAAGTGTTTCATCAAAGGATTTCATTGATTTGGAGGTGATGTCTCGTATGTGAAACACTCCAAATTGACAAAAGATGCAAAAAAACCATGTATTTTTCCCTCTGTGTTTTCCGGTATCTCTTCGTCGGATGCGATTGGTTTGGTAGAGATCTCTCAGATGAGAAACATTTTCAACCGCATGATATCTTAGTTTATTCCAATCAGTATGTGGCAGACGAATACAGCTTTATGTGGTGTGCTTGTTCGACGGGTGTGGGTCATTCGACAGATTCGAAGGAGATCTAGCAAATGAGTGAGAGAGAGGAGATTTTCAACTGCGTGGCATGCTGAAGTGTAGCTTGATATCACGCTAAACGAGAGAGAGAGTCCAAATGAAATGAGTGAAAGTATTATGATACATTAAAGTGTCTGATGAAACCTCTCGAGAAGGAAACCCAAAACACTAACACGACGTCGTCACGAATACATTTTGAGGAAGCTGCACGTACCCTCCAAACACAATAGCACACAACTAATTTACTCGTTGATCAGAAGCTCGACACTACTCGAAGAACTCATCAACGTTTTTGAATGTAATATTAAGTTTACGAGTCGATTAAAGAGGAATATTTTTTGACGAGAGAAATTCGTGAAAGTATTGTGACACAATACAGATCTGACTACTTCCACATTTCAATGAGGTGAAATAAGACAAACATTCAGAAAGTGAATGTACTGCGATAGAGAGATCCCTCTGTTATCGCCTCGACATTACGGAAGAATGAAATATAGAAATCCATTCGCAGAAGTGATTCATAAACACACTGTGATAGAGAGATCCAAGTGCTATCACCTCAACATGTCAAGGGATTGGAATATGACAAAACTTTCGAACAAGTGTTTCGTGAATATACTGGGATATAGATATCACTGCTATCACCTCGACATTACGGAAGAATGAAATATGAGAGTACTTTCCAGCAAGTGATTCGTGAACATACTGTAATAGAGTGACCCAACTGCTATCACCTCGACATTGCAGGGAGTGGGATATGACAAAACTTTCGAGCAAGTGATTCGTGAAGTCCTGAGATAGAGAGAGATCTTGCAGCTATTACTACAATATTTAGAGAGAGTGAAACATGTCAAACGTGTGAGTAAACGTTTGAGCAAGCGATTCGTAAACATTTTATGATAGAAACATTTCACCGCCATCGCCTCAGCATTGCAGGGGAGTGGAATATGAACCAAGGAATGTTGCCTGAATCCATGCGTGAACGTATGTCTCACCGTGAGGAACCCGACCGTTTCACTTTTGATGGGGCGGTCCTTATCCCGAAAGGGTTTGTGACTTTTCGTCAAAAAGCATGAATCAATTGTGGTTAACTGGAAACAAAAATTTTAATACATGTACATATAAATAAATGTGGTAATTTGTGAATTACATGGAATCCAATGAATAAACGTTAATCACCCCTACCCACACATTTTTGAGTCACTTGCGGGGCCCGCATTATCTGTTCTCGCTGGTTTTCCTTCCTTCTCGTTGGTGCTTGTTCTTTGGTCACCTCTTTACTTCACTCTTTCACTGCCGTCGCACAGCCACTAACTTATTGTCACTTTAACGGACGTTCTTACTCAACATGTGACAGAATGTCACTCTACAACTACAATCGCACGGCCACTAACGTATTGTCACTTTAGTATGTCGCCTTCCCTCTAACAAGTGACGGAATGTCACTCTTACACTGTCGTCGCACGGTCAGTAGCTTTTTGTCACTTTACTGGACGCTTTTCACTCAAGCAATCGCCACCAATGGGGCTAAACTCTCCGTCGCGGCCAAGTCGGTGGCCATTTCTGAATGTAGGATCAGAAATAGGAAGTACGAAGCACAGGGAACTATTAGTATTTAGGAAGACGACATATCTGTTGTAGAAGGCAAGACGTACGTAGGCAGAGTAGGCTTGCCTGTATGAACATTATTCTGAGATAAACATAGGTGCTCCTATTCTAAATATGAGCTCTGTGACTCGCCTACATCACAGCGTGTCTATACTTTCGCCCCGATGCGGCACCTTCTCTAAGCATGGGACATCCCCATCTACTCTCAACGACCCACAGCCTTACACACCTTCAGAGTGGAATGGCTGGAAGGAATTTCCCCGATCGATTTTTATTTCTATAGCCAGAACATTAATTCTCATTTTAATTGCTTCTCTTGAACTTGGTAGCTTAGATCTATCTTAATTTAATATTTAGGCTTTTCCCTCTGGAAAAGACTATTGTTTTTGTACGGATTATTATTTTTTTTTTTTTTTTTTTTTTTTTTTAGGCTTTTCCCTCTGGAAAAGACTATTGTTTTTGTACGGATTATTATTTTTTTTTTTTTCCACACATTTTTGTCCGTACGATTCAGAAGCCATTTTCGAACCGATTTTTACACAATTTGGCACACGCATAGAGGGGCAAAAAATCTAAAAATGTACCGAAGCGGAATTTTCGGTTTAACCCTCATTTCGCCAGAATTGGCAAAAAACTGCCAAAATTGGGGTTTATCGGCACTTTCTCGAAACACGTCTTTAGGATTTTTTTTAAACATTCATCATTTCTAGACCTGCCCATGTCACGACCTTTGATGCACACGACATATTAGGCGATGCATATGGTAACCCTCCACAGGCTGCCAAACATCGAAATTTTGATGAAATGGGCCGGTTTCAGGCCCCCAGAGCACCCAAACGATACAAGATAGATAAACATAACTTCCTTTATTTGAAGTGGAATTCACCGGAGATCATTTTTGTAAGTAATAATGGTGTTCAAAAAACCAAGCATTAACCCGTTTTGGGCTGGTTAAACAGCAATACCCCCAAAAAGCTAAAAAAATCAGGTTTTCCGTGGATTTCTCTAAACGAGTCTTGTAGATTTTCATGAAAAAATTGTCACTCCCAGGCCTTGATGTGACAATAGAAGCTGCATGGACAAAATACTTCAGTGAGCATTTGTTAACCCTCCACGGGCTGCTAAAAGTCAAAATTGTGATAAACTGGGCTGTTTTTGGACGCCAACGGCACCCAACGGGTACGCCACAAAGAAAAGTGATTTCTTTCATCGAGCGCACAATCTATAGGGAAACATTTTTGTAAGTAGTAAGGGTATTCAAAAAACGAAGTCTTAACCCATTTTGGGCAGGCTAAAGAGAGAGACCCCTTAAAATCTAAAAATTCCCATTTTCTGTGGATTTCTCTAAATACATTCCATAGGTTTTCAAGAAAAATTGACTACTTGCAGGTCTTTGTGTGACATTACAAGTGGCATGGACAAAATATTCCGCTGAGCGTTTATTAACCCTCTGCAGAATGCCAAGCATCATAATTTTGTTGAAATGGGCTGTTTTCGGACACACACAGCACGCAATGTATTTCCGAGAGTTACACATAATCTCCTTTGTTGGAAGTGGAATTCACGGAAGACCATTTTTGTAAGTAATAAGGGTATTCGAAAACCCAAGCGTTAACCCCCTTTTGGGGTTGTTATTAGTGATACCCATCAAAAGCTAAAAAAAAATTATGTTTTCCGTGGATTTCGTTACAAACATCTTGTAAGTTTTCAACAGAAAATGGCCATTGATAGGTCTTGGAGTCACATTACCGGTTGCATGGATAAAATATTCCAGTAAGCATTTGTTAACCCTCCGTGGGCTGCTAAATGTCAACATTTTGAAAAAATAGTCTGTTTTTGGACACCAACAACAACAAATGGAATGCCACAGAGATACATAACTTCTTTACCGGATGCAAAACTGACAGAGAAAAATTTAGTAAGTAGTAAGGGTATTCAAAAAATCGAGGTCTTAACCCATTTTCGCCTGGTTAAGATGTACCCCTTAAAAGCTTAAAATTCCAGTTTTCTGTGGATTTCTCCAAAAAATCTAGTATGTATTCAAGAAAAATTGACCATTTGCAGGTCTTGGAGTGACATTACAAGTTACATAGACAAAAATATTCCGGTAAGCGTTTGTTAACTCTCCAGAGGCTGCAAAGCATAGAAATTTTGAGAAAATGGACTGTTCTTGGGAACCCATTGCACGCAATGTGTACCTGCGAGATAACCATAACCTCCTTCTTTGGAAGTGGAATTCATCAGACAGCATTAACCCATTTAGTGCTGGTCTTAACCCGTTTTGGGCTGGTTAAACAGCGGTACCCATCAAAGACTTAAAATTTCATGTTTTCCCTGGATTTCTTTAAAAACATCTTGTAGATTTCAAGAAAAAATGGCCATTCACGGGTCTTCATGTGACATTACAAGTTACATGGACAAAATATTCCGTTGAGCATTCGTTAACTTTCCACGAGCTGCTAAACATCAAAATGTTGATAAAATGGATTGTTTTCAGACACCAAGAGCACCCAATGGATATGTAACAGAGAAATGTAACTTCTTTTACTCGCGTAGAATTCACAGAGGATCAGTTTTGTCGGTAGTAAGGGTATTTAAAAGAATGAAACTTAACCTATTTTAGACTGGATAAGGAGAGATACCCCTTAAAAGCTTAAAATTTGCATTTTCTGTGGATTTCGCTAACTGCTTGTTGGCGATTTTCAAGAACAATTGGACATTGGCAGGTCTTACAAAGTGCATAGATAGAATATTCCGCTAGTCGTTTGTTAATCCCGCTACAGGCTGCTAAACGTCAAAATTTTGATAAAATCGGCTGTTTTCGGGCAGCAAATGGGTATGTAATAGGTAAACATAACCTCTTTTATCAGACTCAGAATTCATGAGGGATAATGTATGATAGTGTTAAGGATATTCAAGGGAGCGTGGTGGCTCAGTGGTAGACTGTTGTACTTCTGTGCTAGAGGTCCCGAGTCCGATCCCCGTCCGGGACGACTCACGTTGTGTCCTTGGGCAAGGCACTTTAGCCCGGTTGCCGACATGGGGGCACGATGACGCCGTGTACTAAGGCATACTGCACGTCGATGGAACATATGTCTTCACCCTCTGTAACCCTGCTTGAGCGGAGCTTGAACAGAGTTAGAATGTTGAGGAGCTGACAGTTGCTCGTCGTTGCTTGGTGGTTCTCTCCGTGTACTCCGGCTTCCTCCACCTATAAAACTGTCACGGTCACGATTAGCCAATGTGCATAAGTATATGACCTTAAACACCAATAAATAAATAAATAAATAAATAAATAAATAAATAAATAAATAAATAAATAAGGGTATTCAAAAAGCCAAGCCTTAACCCTGTTTATAGGATTAAAGACAGACAGCCCATGCGGTGTACGCTGCCTACATTACTTGTAAAATCGACACCCCCACTAAATCTACTTCGAGGTGCGGTGTCGGACCCGACCACCTGATGGTTCTGACCTCATTAGATAACACTCCTTCGTTGTATTTAGCAGCATGGATTTCCCCAAGAAGCAAAGACAAAAATACGTCTGCGGAAAATAATGGCAAATATTTTATGTAGTCTGTATTTTGTCCGTATAGAAAATGTCTCGCCCACATATACCTAAACATGATTCAATGATACAATTGGACATATTTCTCTCGTAAAACCTGAAAAAGACTTGATTTATTTCATTTTAGGATTGCGCGTGTATATTCTTAGAAGATTCTCTGTGTGTTATTAATATACAGCGTCAGTCTTTGATCTCGTTTGGGACGATCAGTGATTAACACCTTTTCGACAAGAGCCATCGAAATTGAAAATAAAAAAAAAATCAAATTTCACTAAAACCTTTTGCAGAATCGTGTTTTTCAGAAAACTCTTTCGCGATTGCATGTGTCGTTTTCAAAATTCCGATCAGTAATCACGAAATTATAAATATGTTGTTGTCAATAACAAAATTGAAAGCATGTCCGTCAAACTTGCATGACGTCAGAACTCGACTCGGGTGAAATACTGCAGTGATGCAGTGAAAGTTCGAGAGTAATAAACGCTGATATCGCAGTAGGCTTTAAACTGTCCATGAAATGGTCCTAAAATCATGTTTATATTTGCAGCTTTACTGCAAATAGGTTTCCCGTTGTTTCTTGTTGAAGTGTTGTTTCCGTCAAGGCCAAGTACCATAGAAAATTTGGAACACCGAGCAGTGGGCCTGCCCCATGAACACCTGCCTGTTATTAAAATTAATTAGCGGGGACATCTGCCCCCCCCCCCCCCCTTCCTGCTGTTTTTTTTACCTAGGACACCTGCCCCCTATTGTTTCTTTTACCTAGGCCACGTGCCCCCCCCCCCCCCCTTGCTGTTTTTCACCAACTACACCTGCCCCCGTTTGTTTGCTAACGGGCCCCTCCCCATTGACCTTTCTATCTTTAGAAGCACCCGGGCCGACGGGGAGAGGGCGTGGTTGTGAGCATGGCTAGATTTCGCTGAAGGAAGGTACCCTCAAATCTGGGTCGAAAGTGGCGAAAATGACAAAAGGCTACTTCAACGTATAGTAACGGTATAAACTTCAGACGATCTGGGCGATGTACAGACGAAAGATCATACCTTGGAGCCGGTTAGGTAATTTGGCACAAAAAAAACTCCGATTTTATGCTCAATCGCTGCTCTACAGTAGTCTACAATAGTGCCCAATTCCATTCCAAATTTATAGAGTCGGGACGAATAGTACTCTCACTTTCCACGCGATGCGTGGTGTTCTCCACGCGGTCTCGACACTTGCAACAGATGCCAAAATGTCGGCCAGGGTGCGTAGAACAAGTTCTGAAAATTAGAAGTCGCTGCCTTCGGCGGTCTGGACACGGTTCGTGTTTGTGAGAAGTGCAATTTTAATGTCAAATTGGCAAATTTTCGTTAATCGTTTCCTGCCAAAACACCTACTCACCGCCGATTTCATTTCACTGCAACTTCTTCCGATTATCTAAGGTTTAAAGATAGTGTCAGGATACCCCCCCCCCCCCCCCCCCCCCGCACCGAAACCTGGGACTTTATGCTCAATCGCAGCTCCACAGTCGTCTACAACACTGCCCATTTCCATTCTGAACTGATAGAGTCGGGACGAATAGTACTCTCTCCTTCCAAGCGATGCGTGGTGTTTTCCAGGCGGCTCGGACGCTCCAAACAGATCCCAAAATGTCGGCCAGGGTTCGTAGAACAAGTTCTGAAAATTTCAAGTCTCTGCCTCCAGTGGTCTGGACATGGTTCGTGTATGTCAGAAGTGCTATTTTAATGTCCAATATGCAAATCTTCGTCAATCTTTTCCTGCCTGCCAGAAACCCAATCATCGCCAATTTCTTTTCACTTTAAACTTCTGACGATTCTCTTAGGTTTAAAGGTAGTGTTGGGATCCCTGGGTGGCGGTCTTAAAGAAGCAACTTCCATTTACAGAGAGAGAGAGAGAGGGGGGGGGGGGGGCTCTAAAGGAGTCTGCGCCCATTCACGACGTCTTTTTTCGAACAGGCTTGAAAAGGAAGGACCAAATTCAGACAGTTACCTCCTCTCTTCAAAACGCTATATCCCAACCAATTCTTGGCAGATTTCCATGAAATTTTCACTCGTTGTTCATGGATAGTTGCGGCATCACTTTCCGTGAAGAGCGATACGAATTTCGCATTTCGTCACGTCGAATTCGAAAAGAGCGCACGCGCATGGATTTCTCTGAAAACATCTTATAGATTTTAAGTAAAAATGGCCATTCGCACTTTTTGGTTTGAAATTGCAAGTTGCATGAATAAATATGCCTGTTAGCACATGTTAACCTTCTACAATTGGCCAGACATCAATATTTTGGATACATTTGAGATAAAATTGACCATTTTCAAATAGACAGAGCACTCAAAGGGTATGTGTCAAACAAACATAACTCCTTTTGTCGGTCATTAACTTGTGGGACGACGATATTGATATTAACCCACTCTACCATTAATGATGGTTTTTACCTAAACATTTTTTTTATAAAACTGAGTCATTTGAGACTACTATAACCACCTTTCTCATAACATCAATGAAAGAACTTCAGTGAGACAGTTAAAAACAATTCATCAGACACTGTGGGGGCATGAAAAATCAAGGAATCTCATCGGGAAAAGCCATGATTCTCCAGAATCATAAAGTCTAGTTTTTTGGGGGTTTTTTTGGGTTTTTTTTTTTTTTTTTTTTTTTTTTCCACACATTTTTGTCCGTACGATTCAGAAGCCATTTTCGAACCGATTTTCACACAATTTGGCACACGCATAGAGAGGCAAAAAATCTAAAAATGTACCGAAGCGGAATTTTCGATTTAACCCTTATTTCGTCAGAATTGGCAAAAAACTGCCAAAATTGGGGTTTATCGGCACTTTCTCGAAACACGTCTTTAGGATTTTTTTTAAACATTCATCATTTCTAGACCTGCCCATGTCACGACCTTTGATACACACGACATATTAGGCGATGCATATGGTAACCCTCCACAGGCTGCCAAACATCAAAATTTTGATGAAATGGGCCGGTTTCAGGCCCCCAGAGCACCCAAACGATACAAGATAGATAAACATAACTTCCTTTATTTGAAGTGGAATTCACCGGAGATCATTTTTGTAAGTAATAATGGTGTTCAAAAAACCAAGCATTAACCCGTTTTGGGCTGGTTAAACAGCAATACCCCCAAAAAGCTAAAAAATTTAGGTTTTCCGTGGATTTCTCTAAACGAGTCTTGTAGATTTTCATGAAAAAATTGTCACTCCCAGGCCTTGATGTGACAATAGAAGTTGCATGGACAAAATACTTCGGTGAGCATTTGTTAACCCTCCACGGGCTGCTAAAAGTCAAAATTGTGATAAACTGGGCTGTTTTTGGACGCCAACGGCACCCAACGGGTACGCCACAAAGAAAAGTGATTTCTTTCATCGAGCGCACAATCTATAGGGAAACATTTTTGTAAGTAGTAAGGGTATTCAAAAAACGAAGTCTTAACCCATTTTGGGGCGGCTAAAGAGAGAGACCCCTTAAAATCTAAAAATTCCCATTTTCTGTGGATTTCTCTAAATACATTCCATAGGTTTTCAAGAAAAATTGACTACTTGCAGGTCTTTGTGTGACATTACAAGTAGCATGGACAAAATATTCCGGTGAGCGTTTATTAACCCTCTACAGAATGCCAAGCATCATAATTTTGTTGAAATGGGCTGTTTTCGGACACACACAGCACGCAATGTATGTCCGAGAGTTACACATAATCTCCTTTGTTGGAAGTGGAATTCACTGAGGACCATTTTTGTAAGTAATAAGGGTATTCAAAAACCCAAGCGTTAACCCCTTTTGGGGTTGTTATTAGCGATACCCATCAAAAGCTAAAAAAAAATTATGTTTTCCGTGGATTTCGTTACAAACATCTTGTAAGTTTTCAACAGAAAATGGCCATTGATAGGTCTTGGAGTCACATTACTGGTTGCATGGATAAAATATTCCAGTAAGCATTTGTTAACCCTCCATGGGCTGCTAAATGTCAACATTTTGAAAAAATAGTCTGTTTTTGGACACCAACAACAACAAATGGGAATGCCACAGAGATACATAACTTCTTTTACCGGATGCAAAACTGACAGAGAAAAATTTAGTAAGTAGTAAGGGTATTCAAAAAATCGAGGTCTTAACCCATTTTCGCCTGGTTAAGATGTACCCCTTAAAAGCTTAAAATTCCAGTTTTCTGTGGATTTCTCCAAAAAATCTAGTAAGTATTCAAGAAAAATTGACCATTTGCAGGTCTTGGAGTGACATTACAAGTTACATAGACAAAATATTCCGGTAAGCGTTTGTTAACTCTCCAGAGATTGCAAAACATAGAAATTTTGAGAAAATGGACTGTTCTTGGGCACCCATTGCACGCAATGTGTACCTGCGAGATAACCATAACCTCCTTCTTTGGAAGTGTAATTCATCAGACCAAGCATTAACCCATTTAGTGCTGGTCTTAACCCGTTTTGGGCTGGTTAAACAGCGGTACCCATCAAAGACTTAAAATTTCATGTTTTCCCTGGATTTCTTTAAAAACATCTTGTAGATTTCAAGAAAAAATGGCCATTCACGGGTCTTCATGTGACATTACAAGTTACATGGACAAAATATTCCGTTGAGCATTCGTTAACTCTCCACGAGCTGCTAAACATAAAAATGTTGATAAAATGGATTGTTTTCAGACACCAAGAGCACCCAATGGATATGTAACAGAGAAATATAACTTTTTTTACTCGCGTAGAATTCACAGAGGATCAGTTTTGTAAGTAGTAAGGGTATTTAAAAGAATGAAACTTAACCTATTTTAGACTGGATAAGGAGAGATACCCCTTAAAAGCTTAAAATTTACATTTTCTGTGGATTTCGCTAACTGCTTGTTGGCGATTTTCAAGAACAATTGGACATTGGCAGGTCTTACAAAGTGCATAGATAGAATATTCCGCTAGTCGTTTGTTAATCCCGCTACAGGCTGTTAAACGTCAAAATTGTGATAAAATCGGCTGTTTTCGGGCAGCAAATGGGTATGTAATAGGTAAACATAACCTCTTTTATCAGACTCAGAATTCATGAGGGATAATGTATGATAGTGTTAAGGGTATTCAAGGGAGCGTGGTGGCTCAGTGGTACACTGTTGTACTTCTATGCTAGAGGTCCCGAGTCCGATCCCCGTCCGGGACGACTCACGTTGTGTCCTTGGGCAAGGCACTTTAGCCCGGTTGCCGACATGGGGGCACGATGACGCCGTGTACTAAGGCATACTGCACGTCGATGGAACATATGTCTTCACCCTCTGTAACCCTGCTTGAGCGGAGCTTGAACAGAGTTAGAATGTTGAGGAGCTGACAGTTGCTCGTCATTGCTTGGTGGTTCTCTCCGTGTACTCCGGCTTCCTCCACCTATAAAACTGTCACGGTCACGATTAGCCAATGGGCATAAGTATGTGACCTTAAACACCAATAAATAAATAAATAAATAAATAAATAAATAAATAAGGGTATTCAAAAAGCCAAGCCTTAACCCTGTTTATAGTATTAAAGACAGACAGCCCATGCGGTGTACGCTGCCTACATTACTTGTAAAATCGACACCCCCACTAAAGCTACTTCGAGGTGCGGTGTCGGACCCGACCACCTGACGGTTCTGACCTCATTAGATAACACTCCTTCGTTGTATTTAGCAGCATGGATTTCCCCAAGAAGCAAAGACAAAAATACGTCTGCGGAAAATAATGGCAAATATTTTATTTAGTCTGTATTTTGTCCGTATAGAAAATGTCTCGCCCACATATACCTAAACATGATTCAATGATACAATTGGACATATTTCTCTCGTAAAACCTGAAAAAGACTTGATTTATTTCATTTTAGGCTTGCGCGTGTATATTCTTAGAAGATTCTCCGTGTGTTATTAATATACAGCGTCAGTCTTTGATCTCGTTTGGGACGATCAGTGATTAACACCTTTTCGACAAGAGCCATCGAAATTGAAAATAAAAAAAAATCAAATTTCACTAAAACCTTTTGCAGAATCGTGTTTTTCAGAAAACTCTTTCGCGATTGCATGTGTCGTTTTCAAAATTCCGATCTGTAATCACGAAATTATAAATATTTTGTTGTCAATAACAAAATTGAAAGCATGTCCGTCAAACTTGCATGACGTCAGAACTCGACTCGGGTGAAATACTGCAGTGAAAGGACGAGAGTAATGTGATGTAATTCAAACAGTAATAATAATATATAAGCATAAGTGTAACTTTGATAACTTTTATTCTGCTTTATCATTTCGTCATTTCAACTCTCGCGCACATAATCTCGAACCCTCATCTATCTACAGCAAACGGTCGTACTAAACATATGCCCATTATATATACCATAACATTCCCCCTCATAAATCTAGGCGATTTACTGGCTTAACAATTCTACCAAATCTTGTTTTGAGAGAGGGCATACATGTACCAGAATTGACAACCTGCCGAGGTGATCTTGGAAGCCCATTAACAATCTGCTGAGGTGACCTTGGATGCTCATTAACTTCCCCTGGTACATGATTATCAGTTATCTCAGGTGAATTTACATTTGAATCTGAATTAACATCATCAGCTAGAACACCTGTGTTCCCAGACAGAAGTTCATCCACAATATCGCCATGGCCGTCTTGATTATCTGATTCAATACTACAATGGCTACACTTTGATAAGAACTTTGAATTCCGCTGATAATTACCTGAGGGTGTATTGACCGTGTAGGAACGAGGTCTTGGACCTTTTTGTATTATCTCACCATGAGAGTTTAAATCTTTGATGAACACTTGTTCACCTGTGGCTAATTCCGGTCGAATTCTAGCTTTATGTTTTGCATCGTAATTCTGCTTGGACTTAATTCTTTGCTTTGTCTCAAAATATCTGAGCTCCCCGAGTTTGGGCTGACTAGGAAAAAGTTGCTCTTGCATGACTGGTAATCTTGTCCTTATTTTACGCCCAAACAACAACTCCGCTGGGCTATAGCCATTGGCAAGAGGTGTTGCTCGATACGACAACAAGGCCAAGTTCTGATCCTTTGATTTCTTAAGTAATCTCTTAACCGTCTTTACTGCTATCTCCACTTCCCCATTGGACTGGCCGTATAAGGGACTACTCGTTATGTGAAAAAAACCATAAGACTCTGAAAATGTTTTGAATTCGTGACAAGAGAACTGAGGACCATTATCAGATCGGAAAATGTCTGGTATGCCATGTCGTGCAAAAATGATCTTTAAATGTGCAATAACATTTGAAGACTTTGTGCTCTTCCCAAGATTTACAATTTCAATATAGCGGGAATAATAGTCCACTACAATCAAATAATTATCCCCATGTAAATAAAACAAATCAGCTCCTAATTTTTGCCACGGTCGACTTGGAAATTCTGAAGGCATCATAGGTTCAATTACCCCTTGACGTTCATGTACACAAATAGGGCATTTGTAGACCAGATCTGAAATGTGCCCACTTAACCCAGGCCACCACACAGAACATTTAGCTCTCTCTCTACACTTAACTACACCTTGATGACCTTCATGAATGAAATCTAAAACTTCTAATCGCAACTTACTAGGAATTATTACTCTACTTCCCCTCATCAAAATGCCATTAGTGTAAGAAATTTCAGCTCTGAATGGATAATATGCTTTAATAGGACCTGGAATAAATGCTTTTTCTGGCCAACCTTGACTACAATAATGAATTAACTTGGAACAAATGACATCTGTATCCTGTTCCTTCTGTATTTTGATCATATATGGGCTTTTTATGGGTAACTGTTCTATAACACTGCTAATATATGCATCCACATCCCTACAAAACCGCTTGGTATCATTGTCGGTGACAGAGTCAATTGGAGCTCTTGATAACAGATCTGGAATTGTCAAATTTTTTCCAGGGATATGAGATATTGTAAACTTATATCTCATCAACCGAATACGAAAGCGCTGAATTCTAGGCGTAAGCTCATTCAAATCTTTCTTACCTAACAATGACACAAGTGGCTTTGAATCGGTTTCAATATAGAAAATTGGAAGTCCAATGAAGAGATGTGCAAAAGTTTCGCACGCCCAAACTATGCCAAGTGCTTCTCTCTCTATGGGGGCGTAATTTGATTCTGTTTTTGTCAGTGAACGTGAAGCACAAAAGACAATTCTATATTCCCCATCAGGTTGTTTTTGTGATAATGTGGCCCCAATGCCTAATAAAGAACAATCAGCTGAGATTCTTGTTTCTAGATTAGGGTCATATAAGGCAAGGCAAGGTGGATGAGAACAAATGGCCTTAATCTTATCGAATGCCTTAGTATGATTTTCCTCCCAAACCCAGGTTTTATTTTTTTGAAGCAATTCCCGAATTGGGGCACTTGTATTTGATAAGTCAGGAGAAAATTTAGCAAACTGATTTACCATGCCAAGAAATCTGCGAATGTCATGAATGTTTTTCGGTTGAGGCATCTCCGAAATTGCTGCTATTTTCTTGGGATCTGCAATTATCCCAAATTCAGAAACAATATGTCCGACGAAGTTAACTGATTTTCTACTGATTTCACATTTATCCTTATTGAGAGTTACATGAGCCTTCTCCAACTTTCGGAGAACCCGCTCTAAACGTATATCATGTAATGTTTGATTTGGAGCATGGACTAAAATATCATCAAATATCACTTCAATGCCTTCAATGCCATCCAAAATTTGGGACAGGCGCCTTTGGGCGTGCTCAGGTGCTGAAGTGATTCCCATTGGGAGTCTCTTGAAAGCATATCTGCCAAATGGTGTTATAAATGTTGTAAGTAATTGTGAATTCTCATGTAAATTTATCTGGTGAAAATAGGAATTTGCATCAAGCTTGGAGAAGACCTTTGCTCCCGGCAGCCTACTCAAAACTTCATTGACACTTGGTATAGTGTATTTTTCACTACGCACAAATGCATTGAGTCTTGAATAGTCCACACAGATACGCACATCAACAATATTGTGGTTTTTGTCATACTTCGGTACTGGCACCATAGGGGCGCACCAATCAGTTGGCTCAGTCACCTTGTATATGACATTATCATTTTCAAGCTTATTTAGTTTTTGCTTAATTGTCTGATACAAAGGTATTGAGGCAACTTTCCTTGGTGCATTTACTGCATATGGAATAGCTTGTTCCTGTAATCTAATCTCATAATTCCCCTCTAATTTTCCCAAACCTTGGAATAATTTAGGATGTTTTTTTTCAACACACACATTATTTACTATTTTGACAATATCAAGTGCAGATATCGCTGGCTTTCCCAGCAATGATTTTGTGCAGTTTTTCACGACATAGAATGTTTGCTTTGACTTCAATGAATTAGTTCTCAGGTGAGCTGTAAAATATCCAATGCAATCCAGTTTGGAATTATTGGCAGAGAATAGTAGTTTATCTGCAGGAAGTAATTTCACAGAGAGTTTACGAACAATAGCTTCTGGAATTATGCTGACATCAGCCCCTGTGTCAATTGTGAAGTCTATGTCATGTTTATTTAGTTTCAAGCTGATATTCCATTGTTTATCAAAATCTTGTGACATATTTTCAGTTTGTATTTTTCCAATGAATGCAAAATTTGCTGATTCTTCGGTTTCATCATTTGATGACTCTGAACTTGACTGATTATCTTCCCTATCATGAGGTTCACTGATTGTCTCATTTCGTACTTCCCTAATCTGCTTACTCATGCAAAATTTGGCCCAGTGTCCACGCACAGAACATTTTGCACATGAGCTAAATCGAGCAGGACATATTCGTTTGGGATGTGCCGGCTTATTTCCACACCGTTTACATACAGTCTGATCTGAATGATGAAATTATTCCAAATAATGACCTCTAGCAGAGGTGAATTGTGGTTTCTTTTTTGTCTTCTTTGCAACAAAATCTATGTCAACTTTGGCTGCACATTCATCCTGTTCCTTTGCTAGGATAGAATGCTCGCGTTTCACTTGTTCATTCAAACGAGCTGCTTGTTTGGCTTTTATTAGTGTAAGTTCACTATCCAACTGAAGTTTTTGTTGTAATTTTACGTCTCGTATACCAACCACTATACGGTCTCGTATGAGTTCTTCTTTGAGATTCCCATAATTACAGTGTTCAGCTGCCAGATACAATCTGGTTATGAATTGGTCTACTGATTCACCTTCCTGTTGTGAACATTTGTTAAAAATGGCCCGTTCATAAATAATATTTCGACGGGCGATGAAATGGTCTTGAAAAGCAGTTTTTACTACTTCATATGTTGGCCACGGTGTTAGAGGCTGTTCATCATCACCCACTGGTGCTTCAGGTAGTTGAATACTATTTAAGATATCTTCAGCCTTTTCACCCATGAAATATACTAAAGTGTCTATTTGTATTGATTGCGGTTTTTCGTTCAGGCCACTCGCCGAGCGGTATCTGTCGAAGCGCTTACTCCACGCTTCCCACTCTTCTGTCGGCGGCTTAATATGTAAATCTGCCATCTTCTGACACCATGTGATGTAATTCAAACAGTAATAATAATATATAAGCATAAGTGTAACTTTGATAACTTTTATTCTGCTTTATCATTTCGTCATTTCAACTCTCGCGCACATAATCTCGAACCCTCATCTATCTACAGCAAACGGTCGTACTAAACATATGCCCATTATATATACCATAACAAGTAATAAACTCTCATATCGCAGTAGGCTTTAAACTGGCCATGGAATGGTCCTAAAATCATGTTTATATTTGCAGCTTTACTGCAAATAGGCTTCCCGTTGTTTCTTGTTGAAGTGTTGTTTCCGTCAAGGCCAAGTACCATAGAAAATTTGGAACACCGAGCAGTGGGCCTGCCCCATGAACACCTGCCTGTTATTAAAATTAATTAGCGGGGACATCTGCCCCCCCCCCCCCCCACTTCCTGCTGTTTTTTTTTACCTAGGACACCTGCCCCCTATTGTTGACCTTTCTATCTTTAGAAGCACCCGGGCCGACGGGGAGAGGGCGTGGTTGTGAGCATGGCTAGATTTCGCTGAAGGAAGGTACCCTCAAATCTGGGTCGAAAGTGGGAAAATGACAAAAGGCTACTTCAACGTATGGTAACGGTATAAACTTCAGACGATCTGGGCGATGTACAGACGAAAGATCATACCTTGGAGCCGGTTAGGTAATTTGGCACAAAAAACTCCGATTTTATGCTCAATCGCTGCTCTACAGTAGTCTACAATAGTGCCCAATTCCATTCCAAACTAATAGAGTCGGGACGAATAGTACTTTCATTTTCCACGCGATGCGTGGTGTTCTCCACGCGGTCTCGACACTTGCAACAGATGCCAAAATGTCGGCCAGGGTGCGTAGAACAAGTTCTGAAAATTAAAAGTCGTTGCCTTCGGCAGTCTGGACACGGTTCGTGTTTGTGAGAAGTGCAATTTTAATGTCAAATTGGCAAATTTTCGTTAATCGTTTCCTGCCAAAACACCTACTCACCGCCGATTTCTTTTCACTGCAACTTCTTCCGATTATCTACGGTTTAAAGATAGTGTCAGGATACACCCCCCCCCCCCCCCCCGCACCGAAACCTGGGAATTTAAGCTCAATCGCAGCGCCACAGTCGACTTCAACACTGCCCATTTCCATTCTGAACTGATAGAGTCGGGACGAATAGTACTCTCTCCTTCCAAGCGATGCGTGATGTTTTCCAGGCGGTTCGGACGCTCCAAACAGATCCCAAAATGTCGGCCAGGGTTCGTAGAACAAGTTCTGAAAATTTCAAGTCGCTGCCTCCAGTGGTCTGGACACGGTTCGTGTATGTCAGAAGTGCTATTTTAATGTCCAATATGCAAATCTTCGTCAATCTTTTCCTGCCTGCCAGAAACCCAATCATCGCCAATTTCTTTTCACTTTAAACTTCTGACGATTCTCTTTGGTTTAAAGGTTGTGTTGGGATCCCTGGGTGGCGGTCTTAAAGAAGCAACTTCCATTTACAGAGAGAGAGGGGGGGGGGGGGGGGGGCTCTAAAGGAGTCTGCGCCCATTCACGACGTCTTTTTTCGAACTGGCTTGAAAAGGAAGGACCAAATTCAGACAGTTACCTCCTCTCTTCAAAACGCTATATCCCAACCAATTCTAGGCAGATGTCCATGAAATTTTCACTCGTTGTTCATGGATAGTTGCGGCATCACTTTCCATGAAGAGCGATACGAATTTCGCATTTCGTCACGTCGAATTCGAAAAGAGCGCATGCGCATGGATTTCTCTGAAAACATCTTATAGATTTTAAGTAAAAATGGCCATTCGCACTTTTTGGTTTGAAATTGCAAGTTGCATGAATAAATATGCCTGTTAGCACATGTTAACCCTCTACAATGCCAGACATCAATATTTTGGATACATTTGAGATAAAATTGACCATTTTCAAATAGACAGAGCACTCAAAGGGTATGTGTCAAACAAACATAACTCCTTTTGTCGGTCATTAACTTGTGGGACGACGATATTGATATTAACCCACTCTACCATTAATGATGGTTTTTACCTAAACAATTTTTTTATAAAACTGAGTCATTTGAGACTACTATAACCACCTTTCTCATAACATCAATGAAAGAACTTCAGTGAGACAGTTAAAAACAATTCATCAGACACTGTGGGGGCATGAAAAATCAAGGAATCTCATCGGGAAAAGCCATGATTCTCCAGAATCATAAAGTCTAGTCGCTTTTAAGTTCCTTTAAGTCTTGCATTTCGGTATATCCTGACATTCGTGACGGACTAGATGCATAATATGGGTGTGTGTCTAGAACATGTACGATGTACTGTATTTACAATAATTACCTATTAACTGGTCATAATTACACAGATAACGACTGCAGGATGACACTGGATTTACTACATTTAATGTTTTATCCAGACCGCCCATGTAGCGTTCAATAAATGCGTCATAATGGACATTAAATTGCATGCCTCATTACCAGCGCTTGAATTACTGCGGATCTGTTTAAGTGACAAATCGGTTTTCGGGGTCCGCCATGTCCTTATCCTTATGCTTTATATTTAGCCCAGTGAGAATGATTATTGAAAATATATACACTTTTAAACAACAAAATCGAAAATTCAAGCTATCACCTTGACATATATACCCCTGTAGGCCCCCTTGTTAGTGCTTGGTACTATTAATCAACCGATCAGTTTGTTTTATTATATGGCTCATTTGCTCGATGGGATTTGAGTCGTTCAAGCAGTATGTGCGAGTCGATAGCTTATTTGCTTTGGGAATGATATATGTTTTTGTTATACACAAGGGAGACAACTTTGTATGAATAAGTATAAATTACGGAAAATGAAGCAATATGATTGGTTAATCAGCTTCCATAATGTGAACTGATTGGATGATCTGGATAAATGAAACAAGAACAAGTGAACTTGCGTACCACCTTACCAGTGATAGGATGACACCAAATATTCGGTAGGTTAATTCTATCAACGGTTAAGATGGGCCTACAGGGCATATACCAACCATACTCTGCTGCCCTTCTGTACTACCAGGCATTAACCCCATCCCACAATACCGCTCGATAATATGAAGCATCTGGCAAATTAGTAGTACCAAGGACTAACAAGAGACCTACAGGGGTATATACAGCCTATGCTATACTACCGTTCAAAGCTACCAAGCATTACCCCAACCCCATAATACTACTTGACCTACTATAACGTACTACCTATACCAGCCATATAATAAAATAAACCAGTCGGTTGGTTAATAGTACCAAGCACTAACAGGGAGCCTACAGGGTTATATACCGCCCATGCTATACTACCGTTCTAAACTACCTGGCATTACCTGTACCATCAATACCACTTGGCCTAGAATTACATAATACCTATACCAGTCATAGGATAACACCAGGTGGATAATAGTACTAAGAGCTAACATTGACCCTGTAGTGGTACAACGCGTACATCCTATACTACTACACTCGGCGACCATGCATTACACCCACCCACCCCAAAATAACGTCCTTCACCGTATTACATACTACCTAACCCAGTCATGGGATGACACAAAGCATTAAGTCGATTTGTAGTACCAATGGCTTTCGGGGAGGGGCGGGGGCCACAGAGGTATATATCGCCCATACTGTACTGCCGTTCTATAATAATAATAATAATGCGCATCATGACGTCACGACATCAATAGCAACGTCAACCGTTTCGCGAAAAAGAACTTTCAAGAAAACCCAACTTTCCCATCATCTTCCGAAAGGAATGGTTTCGCACGCCGAAGGCGCGCAGGGACGGTATGGAGGACAAGCCCCTTTCGACCCTCATTGACTGTAGGTGATTCACTCTCACATGTCTAGGCGTGTTGAAGGGGGAACTGCTTCTGGTACTCGGCCGGTGTCACCAGTTGCGTCGTGATGGTCTCTTGGCTGATGTCGGTTGAACCCTCGGGTGAGGACCAGTGTGAGAGGTTGGGTCCTCTCACAAAGGTACTACCTCTCCCCGAGGGTGCAGTCGATCTGGATTTTCGGGCAAGTATAGTCTGCCGCATCGAGGATGATTATGAGTGATGGCCATCACTGGCAAGTATAATCTGCCTCAGGCTGTCTCTGTTTGGTTGGACTCTTTGAAGGAAAACAACAACGACCCCTTTCGGGGACCACCAACAAGAAGAAGACCCGAACTTCCCTGGTTCGGGGGCAGGCCTGCATTGTAATCCTAATGGGTTTGGACAAGAAGATGCGCAATGCGCTTACAAAAAGGGGCAGAGGCGGGACGCAGGACCAACGCTCGCCTCCCCTAAAGTGGTCGACCACTTTTAGGGATGGAGCGGAGGATGTTCAGGAACCGTAGGGGTGACTGTTTCCATAATGGTTAGACTGTCTGTAGCGGTTATTGGGGTGCTGGTCAAAAAGCATCTTCTGTGTACCTGCTTAAAAGAAGAAGGTAGAATTAGTTTTCATTAAAGTATGTAAACTGTAAAGATAAAAGTAGCACATCTTGTTCAATCTTAAGGTTTAATCTTAAGCTGAGTCGGTGAAGGCAGCCCTTTCTGATAGAAGGCCACGGTTAAGCTGTTTTTCTGCCTGTTTATTCACCTTCTCGTTCCCTATTTGTTATTTAGTTTTTATAACAGTATTTAATCATGATGGAATTTTTAGTTGAGTCGGTGAAGGCAGCCCTTTCTGGTAGAAGGCCACAGTTAAGCTGTTTTTCTGCCTGTTTTATTCACCTTCTCGTTCCCTATTTATTATTTAGTTTTTATAACAGTATTTAATCCTGATGTAATTTTTAGTTGAGTCGGTGAAGGCAGCCCTTTCTGGTAGAAGGCCACAGTTAAGCTGTTTTTCTGCCTGTTTATTCACCTTCTCATTCCCTATTTATTTAGCTTTTAAGAATGTTTAATCCTGATGTAATTAGGCTTTTCCCTCTGGAAAAGACTATTGTTTTTCTACGGATTATTATTTTTTTGGGGGTTTTTTTTTTGGGTTTTTTTTGGGGTTTTTTTTTTTTTTTTTTCCCACACATTTTTGTCCGTACGATTCAGAAGCCATTTTCGAACCGATTTTCACACAATTTGGCACACGCATAGAGTGGCAAAAAATCTAAAAATGTACCGAAGCGGAATTTTCGATTTAACCCTTATTTCGCCAGAATTGGCAAAAAACTGCCAAAATTGGGGTTTATCGGCACTTTCTCGAAACACGTCTTTAGGATTTTTTTTTAAACATCCATCATTACTAGACCTACCTATGACACAACCTTTGATACACACGACATATTTGGCGATGCATATGGTAACCCTCCACAGGCTGCCAAACATCGAAATTTTGATGAAATGGGCCGGTTTCGGACCCCCACAACACCCAAACGATACCAGAGTGGTAAACATAACTTCCTTTATTGGAAGTGGAATTCACCGAAGATCATTTTTGTAAGTAATAAGGGTGTTCAGAAAACCAAGTGTTAACCCGTTTTGGGCTGGTTAAACAGCAATACCCCAAAAAAGCTCAAAACTTCATGTTTTCTGTGGATTTCTCTAAACGAGTCTTGTAGATTTTCAAGAAAAATTGGTCACTCTCAGGTCTTGGTGTGACATTACAAGTTGCATGGATAAAATATTCCGGTCAGCATTAGTTAACCCTCCCCGAGCTGCTAAACGTAAAAATTGTGATGAAATGGGCTGTTTTTAGACACCAACAGCACCCAAACGATATACCACAGAGAAAGGGGCCTTCATTTATCGGACGCAAAATTGATCGGAAAATATTTTTGAAAGTGGTAAGGGTATTCAAAATTTGACGTCTTAACCCATTTGGGGCTGGTTAAAGAGAGATACCCATTAAAATCTTAAAATCCCCGTTTTCTGTGGATTTCTCTAACAACATCTTGTAGGTTTTCAAGAAAAATCGGCTATTTGCAGGTCTTGGTGTGACATTACAAGTCGCATGAACAAAATATTCCGGTCAGCATTAGTTAACCCTCCCCGGGCTGCTGAAGGTCAAAATTGCAATAAAATGGGCTGTTTTTGCACACCAACAACACCCAAAGGGTACACCACAAAGAAAAGTTCCTTCTTTTATCGCGCGTACAATTTATATGGAAACATTTTTGTAAGTAGTAAGGGTATTCAAAAGTCGACGTCTTAACCCATTTTGGGCAGGCTAAAGAGAGATATCCCTTGAAAGCTTTAAATTCCCATTTTCTGTGAATTTCCCTAACGGTAACTTGTAGGGTTTCAAGACAAATTGACTATTCGTAGGTGTTTATGTGACATTAACCATCTACAAGCTGCCAAGCATCGTAATGTTGTTAACATGGGACTGTTTTCAGACACGCACAGCACCTAATGTATACATGAGAGATAAACATAATCTCCTTTGTTTGAAGTGGAATTCACAGAGGACCATTTTTGTAAGTAATAAAGGTATTCAAAAAGCCAAGCGTTAACCCCTGTTGGGGAGGTTAACAGGGATACCCATCAAAAGCTTAAAAATCGTTTTCCCTGGATTTCTTTACAAACATTTTGTGGGGTTTTCAAGAGAAAATGGCCGTTGATAGGTCTTGGTGTCATATGACCAGTTGCATGGATCAATTATTCTGGTAGGCATTTGTTAACCCTTCATGGGCTTTTACCGGACGCAAAACTGATAGGGAAACATTGATATTGATATTAACCCATTCTACCATTAATGATGGGTTTTACCTAAACATTTTTTTATCAAAACCAAACCGAATCATTTGAGACTACTATACTCACCTTTCTCATAACATCAATGAAGGAACTTTTGTGAGACAGTTAAAAACAATTCATCAGACACTGTGGGGTTCAAGAAAAATCATGGCATCTAATTGGTGTTTAAGGTTTGTAAGTAGTAAGGGTATTTAAAAGAATGAAACTTAACCCATTTTGAACTGGATAAGGAGAGATGCCCCTTAAACGCTTAAAATTTACATTTTCGTGGATTTCGCTAACTGCTTGTTGGGGATTTTCAAGAACAATTTGACATTGGCAGGTCTTACAAATTGCATAGATAGAATATTCCGCTAGTCGTTTGTTAATCCCTCTACCGGCTGCTAAACGTCAAAATTTTAATAAAATCGGCTGTTTTCGGGCAGCAAAATGGGTATGCAATAGATAAACATGACCTCTTTTATCAGATTTAGAATTCCTGGGGGATAATGTATGATAGTATTAAGGGTATTCAAGGGAGCGCGGTGGCTCAGTGGTAGACTGTTGTACTTCTATGCTAGAGGTCCCGAGTTCGATCCCCGTCCGGGACGACTCACGTTGTGTCCTTGGGCAAGGCACTTTGGTCCGGTTGCCGACATAGGGGCACGATGTCCCCGTGTACTAAGGCATACTGCACGTCGATGGTGCACATGTCTTCAACCTCTGTAACCTTGCCTGAGCGGAGCCTGAACAGAGTGAGAATGTTGAGGAGCTGACAGTTGCTCGTCGATGCTTGGTGGTTCTCTCCGGGTACTCCGGCTTCCTCCACCTCTAAAACTGTCACGGTCACGATTAGCCATTGTGCAGAAGTATGTGACCTTAAACACCAATAAATAAATAAATAAATAAATAAGGGTATTCAAAAAACCAAGCCTTAACCCTGTTTTGTCGGATTAAAGACAGACAGCCCATGCCGTGTACGCTGCCTACATTACTTGTAAAATCGACACCCCCCCCCCCCCCCCCCCCCCACTACATCTTCTGCTTCTGCGAGGTGCGGTTTCGGACCCGACCACCTGACGGTTCTGACCACATCAAATAACACACCTTCGTTGTATTTAGCAGCAAGAAATTTCCCCAAGAAGCAAAGACAAAAATACGTCTGCGGAAAATAATGGCAAATATTTTATTTAGCCTGTATTTTGTCCGTATAGAAAATTTCTCACCCACATATACCTAAAAATGATTCAATGATACAATTGGACATATTTCTCTCATAAAACGTGAAAAAACACTTGATTTATTGCATTTTAGGATTGCGCATGTATATTCTTAGAAGATTCTCTGTCTGTTATTAAACTACGGCGTGTCTTTGATCTCGTTTGGGACGATCAGTGATTAGCACCTTTTCGACAAGAGCCATCGAAATAGAAAATAAAAAAAATAATCAAATTTCATTAAAACCTTTTACAGAATCGTGTTTTTCAGAAAATGCTTTCGCGATTGCGTGTGTCGTTTTCAAAATTCGGATCAGTAAATTATAAATATGTTGTTGTCAATAACATAATTGAAAGCATGTCCGTCAAACTTGCATGACGTCAGAACTCGACTCGGGTAAAATACTGCGGTGTGATGAAAGGACGAGAGTAAGAAACGCTGATATCGCAGTAGGCTTTAAAATGTCCATGGAATGGTCCTAAAATCAAGTTTGTATTTGCAGCTTTATTGCAAATAAGTTTCCCGTTGTTTCTTGTTGAAATGTTATTTCCATCAAGGCCAAGTACCCGTGGGATAGGACACCTGCCCCATGAACAACTGCCTGCTATTAAAATTAATTAGCGGGGACATCCCCCCCCCCCCCCCCCATGCTGTTTATTTTACCTAGAACACCTGCACCCTGCTGTTTTTTTTACCTAAGACACATGCCCCCCCCCCCCCCCCCCCGCCCTACTGTTAGATTACATTAAACATATTTTATTTGCCATTTGACAATGCAAATCAGGATTGGAGGACAAGTGCTTACCACTCAGAAGCCCTTCCGTTCCTGTACGGTGACTAATAATTTACAATATGGCAGAACGTATTCCATAAATAACAGAATCTAGCAAAATCAAAATATTATAAACATTATAGACAAACACAAATTAAACTGAGAGAGAGAGAGAGAGAGAGAGAGAGAGAGAGAGTATAGAATATAAAGAAAACATGAAATACAACATTAGATCCAGTGATGATGGCCGCCACCCACCCATTTGCATTCTGTAGTCTTTCGAAATTCGGATTCACAGTTCAATTCCAAGAATATTTTCTGTTATAAGGTTGCTGTAAAGTTTAACGCAGTCCCTGTCTCGGATGCATAAAGGTAGGTGCCGTCGAAAAAAAAACTCTCATTTTTTTCAGAATTTCGCTGGTTTAAGTGACAATTTACTCCATTCCTAATTCATTGAGCGCTGAATGTTTTCTATGCCTGCATGCAGCAAGCGTAGCACGACAACTTCTGTTTTATACGTTATTATTAAAAATGTAACCCTTACAGATTTAGGAGTTCCCATGTGGGTACAGTCGGAATAATTGTTTTTTTTTCGCAAAATCAGTCCCTGAATATATTGGTAACCGTGCAGTGACCTTTCGGTGGTGAAACACGAGGCCGCAAATAGTTAAGGTTGAAAAGTTCATCAAATAGACAGATATAATGCCAAACTCAGCCGGTGACAGGTAAATAATGAATAGGAAAGTCGTTGAATTGAGAAGAAAGTAGGGACGAATCGTCCCCTCGGTTTCCACCTGATCCACGGTGTTTCCACGCGGTCTTGGCACTTGACAAAGATACTAAACTGTCGGGCAGGGACAGGAGAAAACATTCTGAGAATCTGAAGTTGCTGCCTTGTATGGTCGGGACATAATTGGCGTGTATCCGACATTGTATCTGTTCAGTTTGAATGTCAAATTAGCCAGACGACGGCTTTTTCGCCACCGGGTCGAGTTGTCAGTTTCTGCCGGTACGCTCTGAAATAAGCAGTTTAACTCCAAACTTTCAGTCCCACGTGAACGTGTGAATATTGAAAGCTGAACAGTTCGTCAAATAGACAGAAATAATGCCAAACTCGACGGGTGACAGGTGAATAGTGAATGGAAACGTCGTTGCATTGGGAATAGAGGAGGGACGAATCGTCCCTTCGGTTTCCACGCGATCCACATTGTTCCCACGCGGTCACGCCACTCGACAAAGATACTAACCTGTCGGGCAGGAAGAGTAGAACAACTTCTGAAAATTTCGTGTAGCTGCCTCCAGTGGTCTGGACGTAGTGGGCGTATGAGCGACACTGCTGTCTGTTCAATTTTAATGTCAAATTAGCCAGATTACCGCCTATTCGCCATTAACCCATGCGCGATTACTGTCCACTTTTCATTTCTGACAAATATCTAACTGTTACCAGCTTGGCGAGGTCCATTTGGCGCCAGTGTACACAATGCATCTTTCAGTCACCAGCGTCTCTCCACCAGAAACTGAGAATCCACGATTTCAAGCGAAACTACCCCAGATGGGGAGCAGTGCCACAACTCCAGACATATACCCAGCGTCAGGTCGCACCGGCTAGAACGGGACCAAATTCAAACAATTAACTCAACTCATTAAAACGCTATATCTCGGCCAATTCTTGGCCGATTTCCACCATTTTTTCACTCATTCTTCACAAATAGTTACCGCATCTTTTCACACAGAGAGCGACACCAATTTCCCATTCTATCATGTTGAATGTCAGGAGAGGGTATGTGCACGTTCGGGGTGTGGGTTGAGAGAGAGGGGCGGCTGCCTCGAGGCCCATGCTTGGTTTCGGGACTTTCTAATAATATGACCGAGTTCGGGCGAGCTTCAGGTACAAACGCTGAATGTTTGGGATGGCTGCTGCGAAAACGTTCGTCACAATCTATGGTGTCACACATGCACATGTTGTTATTATTAAGTACACGCGATCTGTTCAACGGGTTTGCTATTTAGCCCTAACTTGGACATTAAGCATACAGCATTCACGCCAATGTGAAAGAGTATTGCCGAAAGAATTGTTAGACACTGTAGGGAGTTTTCTATCGGCTATGCACTTAATATAGCCTAAAAAACTACCAGCTCTATATGCAATCTTATTTCGTCGCTGCCTAAAAAGACAAGCGGAATAGGTGAATCTCTCGATTTCTTGAAATCGAAAAATCTAGTTAGGCTTTTCCCTCTGGAAAAGACTATTGTTTTTCTACGGATTATTATTTTTTTTTTTTTAGGCTTTTCCCTCTGGAAAAGACTATTGTTTTTCTACGGATTATTATTTTTTTTTTGGGGGGGGGGGGGGGGGGGGTTTGGGTTTTTTTTTTTTTTTTTTTTTTCCACACATTTTGTCCGTACGATTCAGAAGCCATTTTCGAACCGATTTTCACGAAATTTTGCACACGCATAGAGGGGCACAAAATCTAAAAATGTACCCAAGCGGAATTTTCGATTTAACCCTTATTTCGTCAGAATTGGCAAAAAACTGTCAAAATTGGGGTTTATCGGCACTTTCTCGAAACACGTCTTGTAGATTTTTTTTAAACCTTCATCATTGATAGACCTGCCTGTGCCACGACCTTTGATACACATGACATATCTGGCGATGCATATGGTAACCCTCCACAGGCTGCCAAATATCGAAATTTTGATGAAATGGGCCGGTTTTAGGCCCCCAGAGAACCCAAACGATACACGAGAGATAAACATAACTTCATTTATTGGAAGTGGAATTCACCGAGGATCATTTTTGTAAGTAATAAGGGTGTTCAAAAACCAAGCGTTAACCCGTTTTGGGCTGGTTAAACAGCAATACCCCCATAAAGCTAAAAAATTCAGGTTTTCCGTGGATTTCTCTAAACGAGTCTTGTAGATTTTCAAGAAAAAATTGTCACTCCCAGGCCTTGATGTGACAATAGAAGCTGCATGGACAAAATACTGCGGTTAGATTTTGTTAACCCTCCACGGGCTGCTAAAAGTCCAAATTGTGATAAAATGGGCTGTTTTTGGACGCCAACAGCACCCAAACGGTATACCACAGAGAAAGTGG